>JACCID010000112.1:0-433459 GCA_018906775.1 Sycophila sp. Sp_5 | reverse complement strand
CGCTCTCTGGAACATCACAAAAGTAAATTTCGTCCAGATTTCCACCCGTTAAATTCCGTATAGCAGGTATAATTTGGTCTCGAAGCATGTTTTCATACATTGCAGCATTTAAATTACCTTCAATAAAGAAGGGCCAAGTACTCTTCCATTAAATATGCCAGCCCAAAAATTTACTTTTTCAGGATGTTGCGTGTGGTCCGCTCTCATCCAATGTGGATTGATGTTACTCCAGTATCGACAATTATGTCTGTTCACTGTTCCGCTTAACTCAAACGTGGCTTCATCAGAGAAAACAATGTTATTGAGGAGCAAGGATCATCAGATATCATTTGCATCATTTCATCACAAAACTCTACCCTTCTATCAAAATCATCTTCAGATAATTCCTGTACCAACTTTAATTTGAAAGGATTGCCATTTGTTGAGTTTCAAAAATTTTGTGCACAAATGCAGCTCCCATTTCATGCTGTTGTGCACAACGTCCGATGCTGCAATGGGGGTCCCTCAATAAATGATTGTAATACGTCTAAGCACTTTTCATCATTAGACGATGATTGGATCTACCTGATTTAGGACGGTCTTTAATACCACCTGTCTCTTCAAAACGTCTAATTGTACGAATTACGGTACTTTTTGAAATAGGGTTGTTTTCTTCAACTCTGAATGTTTCATTGAATAAACGCTGTACCTGTTTGTAACCTCTCTCTTGATCACCCCACCCTCGCATCATCAACAAAGATATTCTTTCTCGTTCAGTAAGATGTGCCATTTTTCACTACGATTAAAAGTACAATTATCCTTCCTCTATTATATTAAGGAGCTTAATTTCAGGGTTTTTTTTTTTTTTTTTTTTTTTAAGACCACAAATTCGTGAACGATTTTCTTGCAGCGTGTCCTCATTTTTGTGAGGAACACCCTCGGAATTTTTTTATATGGACAGTGCCCGGGTGGGTGTTCCTGTAAACGGTCTCTCGTCGTCCTGAGGGTGTTCCTGGACACCTGGACATCGTCTACAGGGACAACTTTCGATTTTTTTGTGGTTGATCAAGTGCGTGGTGGGCTTCCCTGTAGACGATGTCCCGTCAACCTGCTGGGTGTTCCTAGACACCTGGACATCGTCTACAGGTACACCCGCCGAATTTTTTTGTATGGACAGTGCCCCGGGTGGGTGTTCCTGTAAACGGTCTCCCGTCGTCCTGAGGGTGTTCCTGGACACCTGGACATCGTCTACAGGGACTACCTTCGATTTTTTTGTGGCTGATCAAGTGCGTGGTGGGCTTCCCTGTAGACGATGTCCCGTCGACCTGAAGGTGTTCCTAGACACCTGGACATCGTCTACAGGTACACCCGCCGAATTTTTTTTGTATGGACAGTGCCCCGGGTGGGTGTTCCTGTAAACGGTCTCCCGTCGTCCTGAGGGTGTTCCTGGACACCAGGACATCGTCTACAGGGACTACCTTCGATTTTTTTGTGTTTGATCAAGTGCGTGGTGGGCTTCCCTGTAGATGATGTCCCGTCGACCTGAGGGTGTTCCTAGACACCTGGACATCGTCTACAGGTACACCCGCCAAATTTTTTTTCTACCTGTAGATGATGTCCACGTGTCCAGGAACATTCTCGGGACGACGGGACTTCGTTTACAGCAACATTAAAATTGAAATAATTTTAAACAATAGAAAACATAAATACGCAATAATAATATTTTTTTAAATAATATTTTTTTTAGAATGAATATTAATAAATGATATAAAGTATATTTCTATTATTATTTTGTTTTATTCACTTTATTATGCTCTTAATTCTTACAAACATACTCCTCGTTACAAAGTAAGTTACATACAAAGTACTCCTCGTGGGTGTCCCTGTAAACGGTCTTTCGTCATCCTGAGGGTATTTCTTGGCATTTGGACATCCTTTACAGGTAAAGCCGCCAAATTTTTTTTGTATGGATAGTACCCCGGGTGGATGTCCCTGTAAACGGTCTCCCGTCGTCCTGAGGGTGTTCCTTGGCACCTAAACTTCGTCCACAGATACGACTAATAAATTTACAATATTTCTTTAAATACAATATTTTTTGTAAAAACATCTTCCTTGTGTTCTGTTGTATTTTTTTTAGTGTTAAAGTTATTAGTTGGTATTGATATCTTTAAATTTTCTTTTCTCATGACTCTTGAAAATGCGACATATAGTTGTCCATGACTAAATACTGGTGATGGTAGGTAAACTCCAACTTTTTTAAATGACTGACCTTGCGATTTATTAATGGTTATAGCATGAGCAAGACGGATTGGAAAATGCCTTCTTGTCATATGAAACGGTATTTCTTCAATAGATGGTGATAAATTTATTCTTGGTATAATAACCCTCGATCCGCTTTGATTGCCTGTGATTATTTTTGCTAATATACTAAAATCTTTCATATCTTCTACTATTAATCGTGTACCATTATATAATCCATTATTTAAGTTTAAATTTCTGAGTAATATAATACAGATTCCAATTTTTAAATTTAACTTATGCGGTGGTAAACCATTTGGTATTAATGAATTTAAAAATTCTACTGGTAAAATTGAATCTAATTTTTCATTTTTTGAATCCTCTGCTGAATCGATACTTAAATATTCTCTTGATTCTCCTTCCATTTTGTTTAATATTCTATTATTTATGTCTATTACATCGGTATTTGTTGGTGCTAATATAACGGATTCATAAAAATGTGAATTATTTGCATTAATTGAATTCCCAAATATGTCTTCAATAATATTTCCATTCGACAAATTTTCTTTAGGAATTTTTACAATTTTATTTTTCTCTTCTATTTCTGTAGAAAATATGCCATTACCAACACGTAAAAGCCATGATTTAAATTCTATATTGTTTTCAGACACTCGCTTATTTTCTGTTAACGATAAACATAGAAAATGTTGCCACAAATAACTTTTTTTAACACAATTTTCAATTATTTGAGTTCTATTTCCATATTTTACAATTGGTAATGTTTGTCGAAAATCACCGGAGACCACTACAATTTTCCCTCCAAACGGTTCTTCAGTATTACACAAATCTTTAAATAATCTGTCTACTGCTTCAAATGCAAATTTCGATGCTAAACTTATTTCATCCCAAAATAAAATATTCATACCCTTTATGTTATTGCCATACGGAGTATTAGGTTTTACATTACATGTACTTACATCAGTTATATTTAATGGTAATTTAAATGTTGTATGAACGGTTTTACCAATTTTCAATAAATTTGCTGCTATTCCTGTCCATGCTACAGCTAAAACATTGACATTATCTTTATTAAAGTAATCTATTAATAAATTAAGTAAGTAACTTTTTCCAGTGCCTCCTGGACCGTCTACAAAAATATATTTATCGTTATTTTTATTTTTTACGGCACTTATTACTTTATTAAAAATAATTTGTTGTGCGTTTGTTAATGACTTTATTTTTTCATCTATGTTATCACTGTCATTTAATGTTTGTATAATGTTATTGTCAATATCCATAATTTTGTCATCTATATAATTATTACAAGGAAGATCAAAATCAATTAACGAATATCCATGTAGCGTTAAAATTGCATTTATTATATTCATAGCATATTTTTCACCTTCATTTTCATTCATAGATGGATAATAAAAATGAATTTTATATTTTTCATACAATTCACGTGCATTAATAGGATTATGAAATACACATATGTATGCAAATAATTCGCACATAGCTTTTGGAAAAACGTAAGTAGATGATTCTTGTAAACATTTATCCCATTCTTCATCTGTAGTTATTAAATTTTTAGCTTTAGCAGCTTCATAAAATGATGAATGTACAATATTATTATACGTTCTTAAATCTTCAAAAGATTTTGCTCCTCTAACTGAAAGTAACAATAATCTAATGAAAAAGCGTTCACGTTCTTGAGCATTAACCATAAACATTCTTACTAAAATTGGTTTTTGTAAACGTTTTCTTACACACCACTTTTTTGTTTTTTTATCGAATACGTAATGATATGGAATATCAGTGTATAAGTATTGATTTGCATTCGAATCTTCTTGATTTAATTTAAACCATGCTGTTAATGTAGTATCTACATTTTTAGTAAAAATTTCTTCCTCATGGCCTTCTTTAAAGTATACGTTTTGTTCATTTTCGTTATGAACTGCTAATCTATAAACAACATGTGACATTTGATGTATTTCAAATTCATTTAAACGATACATGGCTTCTTGTGCACATAAATATCTTGTATCTTCATATTGTTTTATTTCATCATAATTCTTTACAACTGATTCATTTAAAGGGATCCCACTTTCTTCATTAATATCACAAGTTTCAAGAGTTTTAAATTCAATTAAAGCACAGTCATGACCTTTATAACAATATTTAAACAAATACTTTACGCACAATACTGTTGAACACACCTCAACATTAATATGACTATATTAAATTTCAATAATAAATATGGATTGTATGGAATTACATAAGATTATCTGCCCATTTATTACCTGGAAATCGTATTATTTTATTGTCTTTTCTTCTTTGATATAATGGATAACCAGATGTAAAAGTAGTATTTTCGTTAAATGATTTTGGAAAATTTTTAGTACATTTTTGTTTTTCAATATCCATACATGGTGAATTTTTGTTTTGTATTCCACATGGTCCGTGAATCATAAACTTTTTGACTGTTTCATATAAGCGGGGATACTGTAATTTATCTGGAATTTCAGCCTTAATAATGTCATCAACTTTGTCGGTATTAAATAATTTTCTCCATCCCTCGGGCGAAAGTATGAGGTTTCTCCTTTTGTTTACGCTAGAAGAAGGAGCATTTTTAGCCACTGCATGCGCGTCATTTGTTTTAAACTCGAAAGCTCTGTCCGAAAGATTTTTAAAATCTAACCCCTTTAAGTTCGGTTATATTCTAATAGCTAATAGACATTCATCAAAGAAAGTCTATGTAGATAATTAGCGTCCTTTAAAATAATTTATATACCTCTAAGGTGCAGGTTGTGTTTGTAGTCGTATGATTTTCGATTTGTCCCGCTTATAACGTAAATAAAATTCAATTCACCTGCTAGCTTTTTTAATTATCAAAAAGAATACTAATAACCCGTACACTTAAATTAGAACTTTATTGAACGTTATTGAAAATGTAGAAATAAATACGAATACAGTAAATTGGTTAAAAAAATATTGCATTAAATATGAAAATTTTACGTTTAAAGGCAATATTGTTAACAATTTTTGTTGTGAAATTTGTAAAAATAATTGTAAGTAAATTAAAATAAAATTTCAGTTTTAAAAACATTCAATTACGTTTTTATTAAATGTTTAAGTTACAAATATTATGTTTATTCTGCTTTTTTTTTCGATGCCCGCCCCCAACCAGCAGCACTCGCTACGCTCGTGCTGCAAATGTTGGGCGGGCATCGCACATATATAAACGCGCGATAGGTAAAATAAAAAAATATACGCAGATTACACTAAAGGAACCCGTGGCGAAAGTAAAAGCATGGGTGCGCAGAACAACTGCCAGTTGAGGTCGGTTTAAAGGTTAGAAATTGATTATTTTACTATTTTCTAATTAATAGTATAGCCATACTTTCGCCCGGGATAGAGAAAAATACTATTTCTTACACGGGAGAGAAGTGGAACTCATGCACGGACGTGTATGCCGGCCTCGGCTTCGCCTCGGCCGTCCTACCACGTCCGTGCGAAAGTTCCATTTCTCCCCCTTGTAAGAAAATCTACTATTATATTCTTTATCTAAAAAAATTAACATATGCACATGTGGTAACCCTCTTTTTTGAAATTCAATCACATATGTATAAGCTATACATTTTCCAAAAATATCATTTTTTAAGATTTCATCTTTTAATTCTTTTAGTTTTTGGTGAAATACTCTTGTTACTATGTCTGGTCGATTGATAACTTCTTCATATTCATTTATATTTTCAATTATTTCTTTCCAATTTGGATTACATGTCATTGTAATAAATAAATCTGGTTTTCCGTCAGTTTGAACTAATATCATTGCGTCTATAAAATTTTGCTGTAATTGCCTAGGACTGCCATTAAAAGTTGAAGGTAAAATAATCATTTTTCCAATTTTAAAATTCTCATTTTGTTTCATTTTATATAGATAATCCATTAATCCTGTATATAACTCTGTTCTTAAGATTGATTGATTTTTTCTTAAGTAATAAAGTCTTGAGCTTTCGACTTTTACCCAAGCATCAATTATATATTGTTGCGTTAGTTTACCTAAATTTAAAAAAGGGTTGAATTCATCTCTTATACTGAATTTATATGAATAGAATTGTAACATTGATACATTATTGGTTTTATTTTTACTTTTCATGTTAGGCATCCATCCATAATTTCCGCCAGGATACATTAACACATACGTCATAGGATCTAAATGTTTACTAATTATTGGTATTCTTACAGGTTTTGCTTTTTTAGAATAAATGCAAAAATCCCTGTCAAAAGGTGGTTCTCCATTCTCTCCTACAAAAACTATTGCTACTTCATTGCTCACAGGCATATTGTAACGATGATCTTTTTTTTCTGTATTTCGTTTAAAACTCATTTGAATATTTTTTGGAATAATTCCATTTTTAATACAACGATCGTTTTTTTCTTTTTCAACTTCATGCATCATTTTGTAAGCATCAGCATAAGGATTCACCTTTCTTAATATTTGATCTAATTTTTGTAACATATCAATTGAACATTTATTATTGTTTTGAACTCTATATTCGTTAGCTTCTTCACTATCTAAAATATATAACTGACCATATTTTCTGTTTGTTTCATCGTCATTTGGATGTAATGAATATGTGTTATGATATATTTGACCACAAATTTTTATTATGGGAGGACCTTTGCTAAAAAATTTATATAATGATGCTCCAAAACTTGCAAATGCAAGAGAATTATTATAATATCGAATATTTTTTCTAAATTCAATACTATCAGTACATTTTCCTGTAGCTAACTTTTTTATTTCTTCTGGATATTTAATATCATCAGTTAATTCAATTTTTCCTTTATGACAACAGTTTGAAAATTTGTTATCTACAGGTAATTCAAATGAAAAATGCTTTGCTGTACAAAATTCGCAAAGTATATTTAATTTACCCACGTAATTTTCTGCTATTAATGTTTCATCAATTTCAGAATTTATTATTATTTTATTTAATGTGTTTTTTTGTTTCAAAAGTGTTTCTTTATAATCTTTTCTCATATTCAAAATATTTTCTTGATTTTTATTGTAATATGTAGTGTTGTACATTTTCTTTTCTTCCTCATTTAAATTTTCTTTTTTTCTTATTGCAATATAATCTTTATTATTTTTATAATAATCCTTTACTTTTTCTATATTTTTTTCGTAATATTCTTTTCTTTTTTCTTTATTTTGTTCGTAATGCTCTTTTATTTTTTTTTATTTTGTTCGTAATATTCTTTTTTTTTTCTTTATTTTGTTCGTAATGTTCTTTTGTTTTTTCTTTATTTTTTTCGTAATATTCTTTTATTCTTTCTTTATTTGTTTCATATTTTTTTTTTATTTCTTCCTTATTTTTTTCATAGTATTCTTTTATTTTGTCTTTATTTTTTTTATAATTTTTTTTCTTTTCTTCTTTATTGTTATTATAATAATCTTTATGTTTCATTTTATTTTTTTGATAATACAAATTGATGATACCAATGTACAATAATATTATATGTTAAGATCGGCATCCCCTTAAATGAAAAAACTTTTCTTTCGATGAGATTCGAACCTGCGACCTTCCGATTCAGAGTCCAACACCTAGTTCGCTTGACCACGAGTTCCTTGTTAGTATATTACATTTATTTTGCCCTTAACACGAATTCGCAAAATCCGCCGTATTCGGTTTGAGCATTATGAAAAAAAAGCTGTTATTATTAAACAATAATTATTGTACAAAATTTATTATTTTATTCATTTTGATATTAAATTATCAGCATTTATCCTTGAAATTTAATGCGATTACATTCAAATACATTAAAATTGTTGTGAATGTTTTCTTGTTAATCAAATTAAGCAAACTAAAATTATTAAATGGTCAATATTCACATATAAAATAAATAAGACTTAATTTATTAACAAAAAAAAAGTTCTATAAGGGATTTGAACCCGATCCAAAAAATTACAATTCCGGCATGTTATCCTCTGAGCTATTACAACATATAGTGTTACATGGCAGGACGTCGCATATGTTCATCTGCCTATCCTATTCATGTACGCATACATTAAAATTCAAGCATTGACTACAAATAATAAATGTTTACATGAATTTTAATATGGAAGTACATTAAATTCGAGTACATTCACAACAATTTCAATGTAGTCACATTCAATTTTAAGTATAAATACAGAAAATGTATTTTATTAATTTCAACATTAAATTTTTTGCATTTATACTTGAAATTTAATGTGACTGCATTCAAATTTACATTGAAATTTTTGTGAATGTACTTTTAATTTAATGTACGCATACATTAAATATGAGGAATACATGCGTTAAAGTGATAGTTATGTGTGTTTCTAACTTTTAAAGTACTATTAACAAAGTTATAGTGTAACTTTGCATTGAATTTTGAAAAAAATGCATTGAATTTTTGGCACAAAGTGATTAATTTTACATTCATTTACGCAAATATTAAAAGCGGATTCGTTTTTTCGGCATTGAATTATATTAAAAAGGATTGAACTCTAATGCCAAAATTAGGCATTAAAAAAGGTTTTTTCCATAGCATTAATGTGGATTCAACTTACATATTTCCTTTCGGTATTAAAAGCGGATTAATTTATTCAGTATTGAATTATATTGAAAAGAATTAAACTCTAATGCCAAAATTAGGCATTAAAAAATTTTACTTTCTATTGCATTAAAGTGGATTAAACATGAATATTTCCTTTGAGTACTAAAACAGATTCAAATTTTCAGCATTAAATTATATTAAAACAGATTAAATATGAATAGTTATTTTAGATATTATAATCGATTTCTGGGTATTTGGGTTAAAATTAATTAAAATTGATTTAATGCGAATTCTAAAATTAGTTTTAAAAGAGATTTAATTTTATTTTATTAAAATGTATTAAAAGTCATTGTAATTAAGCATTAAATGTTATTTACATTTTATAGTATTAAAATAAATTAAAATCGTCTCAAATGTATACTACTATTTCATATTTAAATGAATCCGGATTAAAGTTCATTGAATAAGATTAATTTTCAATCCTACTAATTAATATTTATAAGAATTCGGATTAAAGTTCATTAAATAAGATTAATTTTCAATCCTACTATTTAACATTTAAATGAATATAAATTAAAGTTCATTAAATCAGATTAATTTTCAATCACGGCTACTGACCGATTGAATTGAACAGTATACGTTGTATTAAAATGTATTAAAATAGATAAAATTTTAATACATTTCAATCTACATTAATCATGTATTTCTAGCAGGGTTCTTTCCTATGAGAAAATAGTAATTTTTATTAAGTTTTTTCTCTCCGTGTACATTAAGGTATTTGATACCTAAGATATAGATCTTCTACATAAAATAATTCAATACTCCGAGAAAATTTACTTGAACCATCGACCATTTCTTTCTGTTAAAGTAACGGTCGCTGATACCCTGAATCAACCGAACTCTAAAACTTCTATTTAACAAACCGAATCCGTTAATTTGACCTATTTTTTTTCTAGAATTAAAAATAATTTTCTTTCTTGCAGTTTGGAGCTTCGTTTTATTGACGATGAATATTGCAGTTTTGCAGTAAACATTTGAATGAATCTTATTATTTACGCAGTACATATTTATACTTTTATTTTATACACGTCCCTATTGAAAAATCTTACGTAAGATCTTACGTAAGATTTTTCAATAGGGTTCAACTAATTTTTTTTCTCCGAGTACACCTAAGTAACATTTCATATGTGTTGAAAAGATTTATTTTATATGAACTGAAAAAAAAAATAACAAGTGGAGTTTACTTTTTGTAAATATACCTCTACATAATTATCACACATAATCAAACATGTTTTTCTAAAAGGCCTATACCTTAGGAAACGAAAACCCTACTGAAAATGTGTGCACTGTTTTTCGTGTCGCTTTTTGTGTCGCTTTTTGCGTCACCTGATCGAGAAAAAAGAGACACAACTAATTGCGCGACTAATCTGTAAAAAAAATTAAAAAAAATATAGAAAATTATATTGTGTACAATAATAGAATATAATAACTTCAAAAAATAAAATTAATAAAAATCAAAGGGACTTGGACTTCCGATCGGCTTCCTTACTCAAGGTGTCCCGTAGACCGAAGAGCGTTCCTGGACACCTGGATAGCTTCCGCAAGAACAATTTTTGACTTTTTGCTCTCCGATTCTCCTTCTAGTCATTTACTCATTTACAGGAACTATTTTCGGATGGATTTTAGCAGCTTAAGGACCTTCCAATGGAATTTGGTCATATCCACGAGGAATTACGGACTGGATTTTAGCAAATTTTTGATAATTTTCCAGTTGAATTTTGGTAAAATCCAGGCGAATTTTGCAACCAGATTCGCGCATATGCATAAAGATTTGCTAATAAATTAATTTAGTATTAAAACAGAATAAAAAACGTATTCATTTTATACATAATTAGCATTCTTCAAAAATTAATTATTCAATATATTCATTGAAGTTTTTAAAATTTGAATTCGAAAATTCTATTAACCGAGCGAGCGTTAGCGAGCGAGGTATGTCGCTAGTTGAAAATTAATACAATTATCTGAATTTCGAAGTAAGAGAACTTCACTTAACTCTTGAAAACAGAAAAGTAAATAGGAGTAAACAATTGTTAATTAACAATTATAAATGAACTGATTCCTAAAAAGAATAGTGAGCAAAATCTTCTAAGGTACAAGTAACGATCCAGAAAATGCTATGAATCATGCGTAGAAACTCGTAACCCTTGCAAAAAATTATTGCAATAAAAACTGTTCATGTAAAACGGTTAGATTATTTTGCTTTTGAAATTAATAACCCCCAAGTGTCCTATGTAGATCATTTCGAGCCATGACGTGGATATTGTACATATCTCCAGACCTAAAATTTAATGCTCCTCCAGAATCCGGAATACAAAATGAGTCCTTTTTTAATAAGCTGAAGATAACTTTCAAATGACCTTAAAAATGAAGGCCAATTTTAAAGTGACCATAAAGTTCGTTCTAGAAAATCAAATTATGTACTTTAGTATTAAAGTACGAAATTTTTTTTTTCTTTTCGTCAAATACACCCAAAGTTCTTAATAATCGGGATTTCTTGGCTTTCTGCTACTAAATAATCATTTAACCACTAAATGACCTCTGTAGGTCATTTTGAGCCATAACGTGGGTACATATCCAGATGTAAAATTTTGTGCTCTTTCAGAATCTGAAATAAAAAATAGGGGTCCCTATTTAAAAAACTGAAGATGACCTTTAAATGACCTTGAAAATGATAACCAATAACAAATCCAAGGTCATCATTTAGTTCAACCTTCAAAACTTAACAACTTTTGTATTTAACATTTTTTTCCAAAATGCTTACTTTATGTTATAAGTGGGGGGTCCGGAACATTTCGAACACCCTGTATAACAAATACATGAAAGACATTATAGAAAGTTATTCAGCTATTTACGAGAAGAGTGCAGACCCTCTAGATAATGATTTTACATGAAACGTTTCGTATTAATTTCTCGTATCAAATAAAAAAATTAATTCCTTTTAGTTTGATCTCATAACTCTTTATTTAACAATAATTTTAGTTATATCTACTGAATAAAGATAATGTTCGCTTGAAAAATAATTTTTGAATTTATGTTGAAAATAATTAATTTTTTAAATTTAATTGTTTAAAGTGAAAAAATTTTCATTTTTTATAACATTTTATCAATTAAATGATTATAATAAAATACATGTTATTTATTATAAATAAATTTAATACAAATTTTTTAAAATATTATAAATAATAGATGATTTTTTTTATAAATTAGACTTTACAGTAGAAACATCACAAGGAATAGTTTTAGTTACATTAACAGATAATTACGTAAATACGTAAATAATATGTTACGAGAATAAGATGTCTTATTTTCTTATTTTCGCCATAGATCTACTTAATTCCTTATTCTGCCCCCCTTATTTACATATTCCTACTCCTTACCGCAAGTGTCCGGCAAAGGTGCTATACTATGTCTTTTGTTACTCTGCTGCTCTAATTCTTTTATTGTGTACTAGGCCTAATATCTAATAAGACAATTATTCTTTTCGGAATGTGTTTGGATGCTTATGTTAACAGAATGATAAAAGGGAACGTTATAGTGATAAAATTGAACACGTGTGTTCACCCCGCACTTGGTCATTGAGAAAAAAATCGGGCGCTGTTCCTGTAGACGATGTGCAGGTGTCCAGGAACACCGTCAGGACGACGGGACGTCGTCTACAAGGCAGCCAACCCCGCACTTGGTCATTGAGAAAAAAATCGGGCGCTGTTCCTGTAGACGATGTGCAGGTGTCCAGGAACACCCTCAGGACGACGGGACGTCGTCTACATGGCAGCCCACAACGATCTTGATCATTAAGAAAAAAATCGGGCGCTGTTCCTGTAGACGATGTCCAGGTGCCCAGGAACACCCCCAGGACGACGGGACGTCGTCTACAGGGCAGCCCACCCCGCACTTGGTTATTGAGAAAAAAATCGAAGCGGAAAAAATGTTCCTGGACCAAGTTACATCATCTACAAGTATCGTCGGTCAAAGACGTGAAAAGTGGTCGGAAAAAAAAAAACCCTGGAATTAAGCTACTTAATATAATAGAGGATTAATGTAGCTACTTGCAATTGTAAAGTTTATATTGTTGTATAAATTTGAAATAAATGTTACCCTACTGCAAAAAATCACGTGATAAATCAAGTGATTTGTCAGGTGATAAATCAGGTGATAAATCACGCCAAAACGTCATCTGACTATGGTAGAAAAAAAACTAAGTCCGAAATTCTAAAAATCGTCTAAGTCCTTGAAAAATTTTTTTTTGTAGAACTATGTTTTTAACGCGTTTTGGACCATTTCCTGTCGATATAAATAAAATTTTTTTTTTTTATGAATTTTTGAGAATTTGACTAAGTCCATCACCTGAAATATTTCTAAGTCCTTGAAAAAAAAAATTTTCGTAGGACTATGTTTTAACGCGTTTAGGACCATTTCCTGTCGATATAAATTGTCGAATTTCGCGAGTGTTTTGTGAGGTACCACATAAACTTACGTAAATTACATTAATGCCCACGCATTTTGCTCTTTTTGGTCAGCAATGGCAAAAATAAAAAAAGAAGTTAAATTATGCTCGGTGAGCAACGATTTATGCATTTTAGTGGAATTCCTCAATGAAACCGAGCCATCTAATAACAAACCTTTAACCAACACTGAATATTTGAACTAGCTAGTAAAAGGAAAATATTTAAGGCATATATATGGAAGATTAGATTTTACATATTTTCGTATATATGTCACAATTTTATTAACGTACTATTTAACTGTTATCTAATTCGACAATATTTAAAGAATTATAAATAAGTATTGCATGTATTTGACCAATAATTATTAGTGGGTAGGTAGCTAAGCATATGTGACTTCTTGATCTATATTTTCAATTAAGATATTAGTGGAATGGATAAGGCGATAGACTTCTAATTTTTTTTATCAGGTTCAAATCTTCCAAATTTTTTTTTTTTTTTTTTTGATAAACGTGATTTTTATTGCTACGTAAGCTCTTCATTAATTAAATTTTATTTATTTATTTATTTAACCAGTTGATACAAAAGGATCATATTACATAAGTAACCCAGCAGAGGAAAAAATTCCTGTGCGCTGGCCTGGCTCATTACATACTAAAATTATAACTAACTTACTTACTAAAATAAAAACTTGTAAATGAATTGGGCAAAAAATTGATTGCAGTCTTATTACCTAGTAGCATCGCTACTAGGTTAAAACCAATTCAAAATTTTTGCCCAAAACCACTTGATTATGTTGAATTTCTTTATTTCCAATATCTAATTAGCATAGCGCTGGCTTTGGTGTACATTTGGGTTGATGCATTTTTCCTTCTCTTGAAAATTTCCCTCTCGAAGTTATTCATTCTCTTAGGGCAAGTAAGACCTACTGCACATGTCTCTCTATAATGAGGGAACATGTTTTTGTGCTGAAGACTAGAATTACATTTACATTCAGACGTGAAAACAATATCATCCACCACTATTATATCTTTGTACTTTGGTTCTTTCGATATTGGTTGCATTGAGTTTTTGAACGTTTGCAGGCCTTTTATCCCTCTGTCGAAATATAGGAGTGCTTGATTGTTACCTAGATAATTTATATCACCGTAGGACATTCGATATTCATTTGAATTTTTGATTAATTTAGCCGGCGGGTTCGGGCTTTCATTTTGAAGTAGTCTGTTTGTATTGTTTACGGCTTTCACGTCTATTTTCGTAAATTCTTCCTCTATTGGTGTTGTCACGATTATTTTTACTTTCTTTTCTGGTTCTGTAGTTGCCTTGTTGAAATGTTGGTGTTTAATCCCCCGTATTACTGGGTATTGACACGAGGGACAATTTTCTTTTTTTACTTTTTTGCAAGTGTATTTTTTATTAATAATTTCTTGAGCTATGTTCTTTATTATGCTGATTAGATTTGGTTGACTATATTGTACTTTTTTCCAATTGTATACAGAAATTCGCCTATGTGATCTATTGTAGTTTTGTTTGCAATGTCCTTGTGAGCATATATAAGTTCTAACATCTAGTGTTAGTTGATCTTTTTCTATCTGGTTTTGATTCTCCTTTTTATTAAAATAAATAAAATTAAAATAAATAATAAATTAAAGAATATTTTTTTAAATAGTTAACAGCTTTCCACGCTACCCAGGAGGTACTGTTATTAGCGCGTTGGTTTTTTTATTATATTTACAGGTAACCTATGAGAAAAAGATTTATAAGCATACGTTACTTGTAAATATAACCGTGGAAACCATCGCCAATAGCCCTACGTACTACGGGAGTTGCCTTACACTACTGATAGTAAAATAATAATATAAAGGTACAGGTACATCAGCGTGTTTACAAAAATAGATGTCAAGTTATTTAACAATATTATTATTTTACTATATTTATTTATTAAATTATATACTGTGACGCGGGTACTGCGGGGTACCTTCGCGTCGTCGCGAGCTGGTGCAAGCGATCGCGAGCGTAGCTAGGTAAGCGTGGGCGAGGCGACGAGCGGTCCGGAGATCGGCGACCTAGGACCAGCGAGCGTACCCGTCACTGTAAGTCCACGAGACAAATAGAGAGCAACAACCCCGTTACAATTTAAAGAATGTAATACATTTATTATGACTTTTTGAATAATTTTTTAATTATTAGTTTAGATTGGATTTTTAGCAGTGGTTGGTTTTTTTTTTTAAACTTAATTTTTAGCATCATTTCTTATAAATAACGTTATTCCACTTACGTTAATAATGCTGTTAGATAGCAGCCTTATAGAAACACCCGCACATATATTTCAACTAATGTACAATAATTAATTTACATACTTTTCAACAAATTTTTACTTTGTACTTAACTGAATTGTCAATCCATTTCTTTTGTCGCTCGGCAAATTTAGCTTTGGGACAACGAAATAGCCGATGCCTAGAGTGCTTTCAATTGTTGCAGTGCAGGTTTTTACAAAAATCATAAATTTTAAACTGCATAGTCATTTTTTAACCCTTTAACGCCCAACTTGACCATTTTTCGACAATATTTTCAGTGGTGTGTAACACTAACTTAAAATGGTTCAAGAAATTTTCGAGATTCCATTTTTAACGTAAAATTTTATGTACTTTCAGAATCCGGTATTGGATTTGTCGAAAAATTCAACAATAAAAAGTTATAAACAATTTTTTGCAAAAGAACGTATATTTTTGAGAAAAAAAATCCGTTTAACCCAAATTTTCGAATGGAAAGAGGGTTCGCTCGTACGTCTAATACGTATATATTTGGTCAATGGCATGTATACTTTATTGTAAAACAGTTTGTGACGGGTATTTCTTATTCCCCCCAAGGAAATCCGGACAACGAGGCCACGCCGAGCAACCGCACGCAAGCACGCCGCGATTTTATTAAATAAATCTATTCACGTCACGACGTCCTTTTCGAGGTACACCGGCACTCCCGCACACGATAGCCCGATCTGTCAACCGACGAAGAGAGAGAGCAGCAGCCAACAGCTGACCGGCCCTGCCGACAGCCAGCGGAACCGCGATGACGCGAGGGGATGATGCGGGAGCACCAGCTTCCTCGAGGTGGCTACCAAGCGACGACGGACGAGCGAGAATACGAGAGGAGGGCTCGGCCAGGAGGTTAGCCCCGGCAGACGACGGCCGTAGGCGACGAGAGAGAGAGAGACGGCGCGCAACGACGAAGACGACGACAGCGACGCAAAAGAGCCGCGGCGACGGCGAAGACACCAACACACAACACAGTCACGCCATACACAAACACACGCGAGTCGCGAGGAGTCGGCGAGACGCCGGTGTTGAGGCGAGCCACCGCGCACGTGGCTGTCATGCGAGAGCGAGAGAGACGGCTAATGCGCAGGAGTAGGGAGCGCCTCGTGTAGGCCGGCGGCGCTCTCGAACCACGAGTGCGAGAGAGAATGAGCGCGCGCCTCGAATGCTCGCGAGCGGGAAGGCGAGGCAAGGCCGTACTATTTACCCGGGATTGGCGCATCTCTTTATAGATGGCCTGCCGATCTCGCACAGCGCGTGGCTGGCGGTGACGTTATACGAGCCACCACCATTTCAGTCTTAAATAACGGGACTTGTAAAGCGCGCCGAGACATAGAGGGCGCGCGCGCCTACCACCTTTATCGGCAACATAGCCGATCGCGTGTTAAATGACCGAAAGATGAAGGGTCGACGCGACACCTCGCGATCTTTATGAATAATTAATTATTAGACAAAGACGCTATAGTAAAATACCGTGAGAGTAAGAGAGAACGGTAGAGACGCGGAGGGCCGAGTCGAGTTAGCCATTTTGACTCGTTCACTCATTGCCCGGACAGCATTATAGCTAGTCGCGTTTTTGGAGATTCGAAGTAGCAGAGAAATAGTCGATAGCCGAAGTAGATTAGAGGACGTGGAGAGACGCAGAGAAATTGACGCGGTGAGTAGACCGGAGGAAGCGGCCGTGTGGACGAGCGATATCAGGGAAAAATTGGTGAGTCGTGTTTCGATCGAGGAGTGCCACGAGCTGCCGCGAACGTAGAAATCGGGCGATTGCGTGTAAAATCGAGAGTTGTTCTGAGTCGTGTGCTTGCGTACGATCGTGCTCCGTGTTAGAAACAATTACCACTTGTAAATACATATCGAAATAAAGAGTTGCTTTAAAGTTTAATCGAGTTGTTTTATTGCTCATTTTTGAGATATCGTGTTGTCCGTTTATAGCGGCGTTTTTCCCCATTGCGCCAGCTACCCAAGGGCCATTGCCGCCCACCCACGCCTACCACCGAGCAGCCAGGAGAAGGATTTGGACGCGGCGAAGAAGACCTTTCTTGTCGGCTGGCAGTAATTGCCTGGCGCCTGACGACGCCGTGATTTTCTCGCGCGCGTTAAATATATAAATTAAGGCCGACAGAAATTTTTAATTTCGGTATTGCCACTGTTTTACAATAAACTATATATGCCATTGATCAAATATACAGGGTGTTCGAAATGTTCCGGACCCCCCACTTATAACATAAAGTAAGCATTTTGGAAAAAAATGTCAAATACAAAAGTTGTTAAGTTTTGAAGGTTGAACTAAATGATGACCTTGGATATGTTATTGGTTATCATTTTCAAGGTCATTTTAAGGTCATCTTCAGTTTTTTAAATAGGGACCCCTATTTTTTATTTCAGATTCTGAAAGAGCACAAAATTTTACATCTGGATATGTACCCACGTTATGGCTCAAAATAACCTACAGAGGTCATTTAGTGGTTAAATGATTATTTAGTAGCAGAAAGCCAAGAAATCCCGATTATTAAGAACTTTGATCGTATCTGACCAATACTAAAGTAATTTGATTTTGCAAGACAAACTTTATGGTGGCGTTAAATTGACATTGCCCTTGATTTTCAAGGTCATTTGAAGGTTAACTTTAGTTTTCCAAATTAAGCCTCCTAGTTGTAATTCTCCATTTTGCACCAGCGCTAAATTCTGCATTAGGATTGTAGAAGGTGTAATTGACACTGGCGTAAAATAAGCCTTAGGCCAGACAACCACATAACTCGGGCGAGAAAATGATAAATAAAAAAATGTCTAATCAAAATAAGCCTTAGGCCCAACAACTACATACCTCGGGGGGGAAAATGATAAATAAAAAAATGTCTAATCAAAATGAGCCTTATTGCTCAGGCACGGGAGGTACAACTAATTAAGGTAACATCATGGGTGATCCAGCCAACTAAGGCAAGACCGTCGGCGGCCCAGCCTACTAAGACAAGAACACTAGCGGCCCAGTCAGCTAAGGCAGGACTATCGGCGGCCCAGCTAACTAAATCAAGACAGTGGACTATTCGCCCAAACTGAATTTTTTTAAAATGTCGTTGACAGGAACTTTTTACAACAACTGTTCAAATTGTTGCCCATTAACAGTTTGGCAATGTGCTAACCGATTGTAAAAGGCTGCAACAACATTTCGCAAGATTTGCTGAGGTATCAAGTCTATTTCATCAGTGATTCTTTGGCGTAATTCATCCAAGTCACGTGGTTTTATAACATAAACTTTATCCTTCAAGTATCCCCAAAGGAAGTAATCAAGAGGCGTTAGGTCTGGGGACCGAGGTGGCCATTCAATTGTACCTCTCCGCCCAATCCATCTATCATGAAATGTTGCATCTAAATATCGGCGAACATGAATACCGTAGTGTGCAGGAGCACCATCCTGTTGGAAGTAAATTTCGTCCAGATTTCCACCCGTTAAATTCCGTATAGCAGGTATAATTTGGTCTCGAAGCATGTTTTCATACATTGCAGCATTTAAATTACCTTCAATAAAGAAAGGGCCAAGTACTCTTCCATTAAATATGCCAGCCCAAACATTTACTTTTTCAGGATGTTGTGTGCGGTCCGCTCTCATCCAATGTGGATTGATGTTACTCCAGTATCGACAATTATGTCTGTTCACTGTTCCGCTTAACTCAAACGTGGCTTCATCAGAGAAAACAATGTTATTGAGGAGCAAAGGATCATCAGATATCATTTACATCATTACATCACAAAACTCTACCCTTCTATCAAAATCATCTTCAGATAATTCCTGTACCAACTTTAATTTGAAAGGATGCTATTTGTTGAGTTTCAAAATTTTGTGCACAGATGCAGCTCCCATTTCATGCTGTTGTGCACAACGTCTGATGCTGCAATGGGGGTCCTCAATAAATGATTGTAATACGTCTAAGCTCTTTTCATCATTAGACGATGATTTGGATCTACCTGATTTAGGACGATCTTTAATACCACCTGTCTCTTCAAAACGTCTAATTGTACGAATTACGGTACTTTTTGAAATAGGGTTGTTTTCTTCAACTCTGAATGTTTCATTGAATAAACGCTGTACCTGTTTGTAACCTCTCTCTTGATCACCCCACCCTCGCATCATCAACAAAGATATTCTTTCTCGTTCAGTAAGATGTGCCATTTTTCACTACGATTAAAAGTACAATTATTGAAAATTAATACAATTATCTGAATTTCGAAGTAAGAGAACTTCACTTAACTCTTGAAAACAGAAAAGTAAATAGGAGTAAACAATTGTTAATTAACAATTATAAATGAACTGATTCCTAAAAAGAATAGTGAGCAAAATCTTCTAAGGTACAAGTAACGATCCTGAAAATGCTATGAATCATGCGTAGAAACTCGTAACCCTTGCAAAAAATTATTGCAATAAAAACTGTTCATGTGAAACGGTTAGATTATTTTGCTTTTGAAATTAATAACCCCCAAGTGTCCTATGTAGATCATTTCGAGCCATGACGTGGATATTGTACATATCTCCAGACCTAAAATTTAATGCTCCTCCAGAATCCGGAATACAAAATGAGTCCCTTTTTAATAAGCTGAAGATAACTTTCAAATGACCTTAAAAATGAAGGCCAATTTTAAAGTGACCATAAAGTTCGTCCTAGAAAATCAAATTATGTACTTTAGTATTAAAGTACAAAATTTTTTTTTTCTTTTCGTCAAATACACCCAAAGTTCTTAATAATCGGGATTTCTTGGCTTTCTGCTACTAAATAATCATTTAACCACTAAATGACCTCTGTAGGTCATTTTGAGCCATAACGTGGATACATATCCAGATGTAAAATTTTGTGCTCTTTCAGAATCTGAAATAAAAAATAGGGGTCCCTATTTAAAAAACTGAAGATGACCTTCAAATGACCTTGAAAATGATAACCAATAACAAATCCAAGGTCATCATTTAGTTCAACCTTCAAAACTTAACAACTTTTGTATTTAACATTTTTTCTAAAATGCTTACTTTATGTTATAAGTGGGGGGTCCGGAACATTTCGAACACCCTGTATACGTGTTAGACGTACGAGCGAACCCTCTTTCCATTCGAAAATTTGGGTTAATCGAATTTTTTTTCTCAAAAATTCACGTTTTTTTTTTTTTGCAAAAAATTGTTTATAACTTTTTATTGTTGAATTTTTCGACAAATCTAATACCGGATTCTGAAAGTACATATAATTTTACGTTAAAAATGGAATCTCGAGAATTTCTTGAACCATTTTAAGTTAGTGTTACACACCACTGAAAATATTGTCGAAAAATGGTCAAGTTGGGCGTTAAAGGGTTAAATCCTGCACTTGCACTCAAGTCACACCACTCACGAAAATAATATGACACTAGCCAATTAAAAATAACACACGTATTTTATTCGTCGATAATGCAGATTTAACCCTTTTCCAGGCCGAAGGTTTTGAGCCACGATCCAGACAAACCATATATTATTTTAAGGGTTCGAGGCATCGCTGAATCCAAATCTGCCATTATTTTTGCAAAATTTATTTATTTAAACAATTTGTTTAAACAAATTATTGCAAAATTATTCTTTTTTGTAAAACTAATGTTAAATTTGGATTCTACGGGAAAAAATAGGTCCAAAATAGTAGTTCATTTTATTAAAATATATTTTCTGATTAGAAAATTATGAAACAATTCAATTTGCAACTTTTTTTTTTTTTGTTAAACAAATTATTATTGCAAAAATAATGGTAAATTTGAATTCAGCACACCAAAAAACCTATAAACTCATGTATCGCATGTACGTATGCATACCTCGCAATGCATTTTAAATATTATGAATTGTTTCATAATTTGCTAATAAGAAAATATATTTTAATAAAATAAACTACTATTTTGGACCTATTTTTTCCCGTAGAATCCAATTTTGACATTAGTTTTACAAAAAAGATTAATTTTGCAATAATTTGTTTAAACAAATTGTTTAAATAAATAAATTTTGCAAAAATAATGGCAGATTTGGATTCAGCGATGCCTCGAACCCTTAAAATAATATATGGTTTGTCTGGATCGTGGCTCAAAACCTTCGGCCTGGAAAAGGGTTAATCGAGCAGCACGTCCTAACACATCAGCTGCCAACGAAAACTGGCGGCAGATGCGATTGTAAACAAATGATAGTGTTTTTTTTTTCGCGCGTCTCGCTGGACGAGAGCATTACGGGACGCTATTAATTAAAATAATAGATCGCTTAAAAAAAATTATAAGCGAATATTAAATAATTAAGTATTTTATTTAATAATAAATAATACAATAGGAATAAAAAAAAATTTAATGATGTGAATTGAACCTTCGTACCTAGGCCTACTAAGTCACTTGTATTAAGTCACTTGTAAGTTGTTGCTAAAAAATTATATATGTTGATATATCTAATTTTCATTTAAAAATAATTACAATATTAATAACATGAATTTATTCATGATAATAATAGTAATAATTATAAGAAAAACTGCAGAAACAATAATGATATATTTTTTTTTCATATCGATAATAATCATAATAATAATAACAATAGTATCTATAATGATGACAATAATAATAATAAATATAACAAGAAAAGAAATAACAGAAGTTGTTAAATATTTTGTTGTTGTCAACATACATTTTATTTATTCAAATTTATAAAAATGATAAATTTCAATTATAACAAAGTAGAAAGAAACAATGATGGCTAATCCGCCTATTTAAAAGTCTCCTCCAGTGCTTTTCTCTCGCCTTCCCCTCCCCAAATCAAGAAGCATGGAGTTAAACAAGCCGTGACGGGCAAAGTGGGAGAACTCGAGCTAGATGCGTCTGGTTCATACGCACACCGCGAGGAGCGCCGTTGTCAAAATCGCCACGCTGTTTCAACACGGCATTGGCAATCTCTCCCTAATCTCTACTGGTATATAATTCATGATGGCAATCGGCATCATTCCTAGAGGTTGAATTATTGAACACATGTGAGAGTTGCCAAAGAAATAAAGTATTTACACAAAGTTCCGTAGGATTTTCAACGCCAATAAAATACATCCTGTTCCTGTAGGGCTGGTCTCTTGCAAGGGCTGAATACCCAGTTTGAACTTGCTTCCAAAAAAGAAGTTCCTGGGAATTCTGTCCAGTATTTTTCTGTTACCTAAGTCAACTTACTTGACCATTTCAGTGCAATTGTATTCGGCTAAAGCCCTCGTTGAACTAGTCTTGGCATTACGGACAGTCGCTTTTATCATCAGCTCCAGCGGGGGAAGATCTAGCACCATTTCAATAGCTTTTAATGGTGTCGACCTCATGACCCTTGTGATGCCTCTCATAACTAGTGCTTGTATCCTGTCTAAGATTGCCGCGCCTGTTTTAATCTGCATCTAGAAAACCAGGCCACTGCTCCATGTAGCAGTCTACGTTTCAAAACGGCCGTATACAACCATTTTAGCATTTTAGGTTCGAGACCCCAGGTTGCTTCAAAAATTCTTCTGTAAGCCCAGACTATCCATCCTTGGCTAGCGGTACCTCGTCGCCAAATAGCTTAATCGGTCCTAATGGTTTCATTTTATATCTGGTGGTAAAGTTCACCAGCACCGCCTTGCTCGGGTTGACGGATAACTCCACTTCCCTACACTATTCAGCTACAATGCCTCGTTTCTATCTGCCGCCCACTCCCCCCGAGGAGGTTCTTAGTTTATCCGAGGTGTTGGCTGTAGGCCTGGCAACGACCCGATTTAGCCTTGCCACCTCGGGTACACCATCCAATTCTTGATAGTAGCGCTTCCAGTCTTCTCTCTTGGCTAGTTTCAGTGCAAGTTTGTAGTGTCTTTGGGCAGCCTGAAGGCTTCCTTTTCCACTGTTCTTTTGCGCTTGCAACACTTTCTTAATAGTTTACTTATCTTTCTCTTCTGTGCATCTAATTTAGGATTCCACCAGGGTGCTCGTTTGTTATATATTTTTTCCGTCAGCTTGCAGCTATCCTCAAAGATCCCCACAATGGCGCCTTGGATTTGTCTGCAAGCTGTCTCTATCTCCTCCGTCGTCATTGATCTAGCCACGGCTACGGCTAATCTGTCGTTTAACGTTTTGAGGAATATGTCCCTGTTACTTTTCCTGGGGTTATCCCATTTTTGTACCTGCCCTTTTACCTCCTCCAGTTCGAAAAGAATCATCTCGTGGTCCGACATCAAAATCTTTGCCACGACTCCAGACATAGATCATGCGACCAATTCCCTTTGACGCTTGAGTGATATCAAGGACTTTGTCTCTAACCGCGTTGGGCAACTCTTCTATTTAGAATATCCAGTTCCGTAGAGGCTACATATTTCAGCAGGTCTTCACCTCTGCTGTTACAATTCGTTGTGTTGGCATCGCAACCTCGGATAACTTCCTTGACATCTTTCTGGCATTCCTCAATAAGAGACTGTGGATTAATGCGATACCTGTTCGCATCTCGACCAAGCTATTTGTTAAGATCGCCGAAGTGCTTTTGCTGTGATGCAAATTGATTTGGGTGAAAGGAATGATGGTTCATGCATTGTCGCCACATTCATTTGTTCCTTTCATCCTTTGTTTGGCCTCAGCCATCACTTTTTTTCCTTAACTGATGTGAGTTGTTTGCCCTAGGTGACCGTACTAGTGATCCCCCAGCTGCCTCCTCCTTATGCACCTCGGTTGGTGGCCGCGCTGGTGGCTTGCCAGCCGCCTCCTACGGGTTGGCCCCGTATGATGGATACACTGATCTGCCACCAGCCGCCTTATCCTGTTGCATAGTAGGTGGCCGCGCTGGTTGACCTCTGACCGCCTCCTCCAGTTACAACTCACCCTCCTAATTTTTCTTTTTACGCGCGCACCTCTCCACAAAAGGTTCTGGGGCCAGCTCCCTAACGGCTCTGACCCGTCTTCTCCATCAAGACCTGCACCTCGTCTCGCCTGTTCCATTGCCAGTCGCGTCTTTAACCTTCCACTCCTGAACTGGCAGGGTAGCATTTTGCCAGCCCAGGAGTTCCATCATTTCACCCTGGCTTCCTATGCCCAGGGAGTAAAATGTCACCTTCTCCATATTTAGAGGGCGCTTTGGTCAACCACTTTAAGCTTTGCTCCCTCCCTTGGTGCCAGTGTTGACACCATCTCCTTTAGCCATTTACTGGTCGCTGAGGAGCCGCAGTGAAAGATCTACGCTCCCCTCAGAAGCTAGTTGTCCGTGAAGCAAGCTCGTATGGGTCTCTCTTTGAGTCCCAAGATGGCTGAGACCACCGCTCTGGCCACATGGAGGCCCTGCTCGATGCTAAGTCGTTCCTTACGATACTTGTCAGTGATGACTGCGAGTTTCATCTCGTTGGCCACCACCATGCTCACTGTTGGTACGGACACGGCGATGCTGTGTCTGTAGTCACTATTTTGACTAGCGACATATCGGTCGAACCTTCTTAAAGCGGAGACTATTACTTGTAGAGAAAGACTATACGCATGCGCATTTAGTTAAAATAGATCTTAAAAAAAAAAGATATTTATTTTTAATTTTTCTAGGTATCGTTTTAATACTGGAATGTTGATGCAAGAAGTAAGAAATTCATTAAAGTGGGCCGATGGAAAAACAGTTAAGAATGAAATTGATGTACAACTTTTTGATTTGCTTGGCGAAAAAACTGAAAGTGATTGTGTTCCAGTTCTAATGCGCACAAAAGTTAATGACAAAAGTAAAACTACCGTAAAAAAATTAGGTAAGACGATTTTTAATTAGTATTCCTTCTTCTTAAAAAGTAATGCAAAACATTTCAAAATTGTCATAAATATTACCGTAGAAGAAATATAGTTTATTTACGAAAATCATACTTTAGAATAAATTGTAGTTTTTTTACCGCCACACAAAAAAAGTTGTCTGATTTGAGATCGCAGTATCTTATTCCTACGCTTTTTGGGTCAATCCAGATAGGGGGTTAGCTTGACCCCATCACGCCAGAATATAGATCATTTTTAGATCAAATTGTGAAAAACCATTCGGGCTAAAAGAATCGATAGACGTAGTAGCTTTTAAAGCAGCAGAATTTTTAGTCTATGAAATGGTTGTAATTGTACTCTCTTCACTAGCCAACATTAATCAGCCATCATGTTTATATCCCGTTTCCAAAGATGTTTCTGAATATATGACTGCAGAATTGAAAAGGCGTAGAAAAGGGTAAAAATGTTAAAAAAGGAGACTCGACTTTTTATCGTAATCAAGAGACATTCCGCCCATACATGATGGTTGTTTACTGTTTGCTGCTAAAGAGAGATACGGAAGATTTCAGTCATTCAAATACCGTTAGAAATTCACTACATAGTTCTTAAATTATGTATACAGAGGTTTTTGTGGTCGTTGATTGCGAATCTGAGGTTATTTTTGCAAAATTCAAAATGGCAGATCTAAGATGGCGAATGAGATTTTTTTATGTTCAACAAAATTTGATCTAAAATGGCATCAAATATGTTGTTTGTTTCTATGCAAATTATTACCACTCCCAACTAAACCCAGAGACACGAGGAGGGCATGGTAGTTATATTCTCCATGTTTTTTTTGTATAGATTAAAATTTTTTTTGTGCTTTATTATTTATGTAATTTTATTTCTTTTTGTTATTATTTATATTGTAACGAGGACGCCGGAGCAGCTGACTAGCAGTGACAATATATTTTTTCTGTTTTTTTATATATATACATTATAAATAATTGTTTTTATTCAGTTGTGGTACGAATTGAAACAGTTACTTTTAGATTTTAACCCTTTCAGTCACAAAATTCAGGTAAATTGGTCCAAAAGTGTAAATATAGGTTTTCGACGTATTTTTTAACGCTGAAACTGAATCCGAGATCTAAATAACAAAAATTAAAAAATTAACCCTTGCAATGAGCTGAAAACTACCCTTGTAGCCACAAAATTGAATTGTCACTTGCAAAGTATTCCAAATATACGTTTTTGATATATTTTTCAACGCTGAATACAAAATCCATAGTTTAAAAAATAGAGTATCAGTTACTTTTTTAACAAATCATCATTTTTTTTATTATGACCGCCATATTGGATCCGACATACCGATTTGCGCAAATCTAGAGGCGATCCTATAATCTTTATTCATCAATCAAAGAATTCCAATCATAAAAAGTATATGTTATTTATTAAATTTCATCGCTAACTTATTAAATTCTCTAAAATCCATGTTTTTTGACAATTGTTTATTTATAATAATTATAAACAATTATATATTCACAATATATCTCCCCGACTCAATAGTCTAGGTACAGTAGTATCTAAAAAAGATAAAAATTTTAGAATCTTGCATCAATTTTGAAAAATGTGAGAAAAAGAAGGAAAAAAATTAAGGCCTTTATATGGGCGTCTGTGACTGAAAGGGTTAAGCATAATGGTAAATCACAAACTTGGTATTTCCAGAGAGATCGCATTTTTTTATCGTTTAACGAAATAGGAAAATGAGTAGCTTCAGATCGTCTTTTTTCGGTTGCTTTTTTCTGCCTTTTTTAGTTGGAAATTTGCTAGAAGTCAATGTTCCATTAACCTAAAGCAAAGTTCTTTAGAAGTCAGTTGAGGTTTCGAACTTACTGCGTTGTACAAAATAAATGAATTTATAATAGCAACATCTACGAAATGCCACAATATACGATGCCACTATTTTTTTATACATATCCAGACTTATCCGCAGAAACCCAACATTTGTACTCTCGTTTGATCGGGTTTTGAGGTATGTATTGTTTTAAACCAGATCGACCTTTCAATTTTATCATAGATTCATCAACTGATTGATACTTACCTGGCTTAAAAAGAAATTTGAAATTTTCATTCTGTTTGGTCAGTATAGGACGTACTTTGTAATATTTTTCATAATTTTGATTGCTTTTTTTGTTGATTCAACAGACCAATAATCACGATATGACGGTAATTTTATTATCCCTATTATAATATTGATCTCCAAAAAAATGAGTAATTCATCTTTTGTAATTGGTTCTGCTTTTTGTTGTACATAGAGATTTGTTTCAGTAACTATAGAGTCTAAAATATCAGAAGAAAATAAGGACAAAAAATTTCTAAGGGTGTTCTAACATTCTCAAGAAGATTAGGACCGACATTTTCAGAAAATGGAGTATCAACTCTCGCTTTTTTTACGGCCTTCCATTTTTCTGCTGTGTCTTCTTCTATTTCACCTTTTTCAGGTTCTTCTTCTTGTTGATTCTCATCGTTAGATGATTGGCCTTCAGACGAACGTAGCACCTCAGCATCGACAGATCGGCATAATCCATCAATAAACTCAGGCTCAGAATCACAACTAGCCTTTGTCTTCTACCCATTTTTAGTTTTGCAAATATTATAAAATTACTCACAAAAATACCAATATACGCGAATCCAAAAAGAAAATTCTTACGCAATTGTAACACTTTGATATTACACTTCATCTTACAATTTTTTTATTGCGGTTAGCAAAATTGCCATTTGATACCTACTGGCAGAATCAGCAATTACACTTACAAAGCATTACATTTAATTTGTTTAACGAGACACACATAGAAACCCATGCAAATACGTATGCGCGCATACTTCTTTAGATCCACAATCAATAATCTCAGATTTAGTTCGCCATCTTGGATCTGCCATTTTGAATTTTGCAAAAGTAGCCTCAGATTCGTAATCAGCGACTGCGAAAACCCACGTATACCGACTTTGACTTACTTTGGATTATATGCGCTGTCTATCATGCTTTTTTTCTGAAAAAACCTATTTTTTAATAATATTCAACTTCGTGATTAATTAATTATTAAAAAATCAAGTTAACCAATTAGCACCTGAAAGAACACTTTTCGGAACCAAAGTTTAGAGATACGTGAAAATACAAAAAATCCTCATCCAAAACGATTTTTATAGTCTAATATAATAAAAAAATTGATTTCATTTAGCTGGGATATATACAGGGTGTCCAAAAAGTCTGGAAACACCCAAATATCTTTTCAGGTGATTTATTTGTAACAAATGTCAAGGTCATAATCGATGTAATTTTCGACAAGAAATTCAACGGCGACCTTAGATTTGACCTTGAAGATGACCTTGACGGTTTTTTTAAGGTCAGGTCAATTTTTTTTAATCGGAAGCACCATTTTTGACATCAGCAATGGAAAGAGCGGGAAATTTTACATTCAAAACCATTGAGATCAATAATTTTCCATTGATCTTAAAGGTCATTTGATTTTACTTTTATCGTTATCCAGAAACAACGGCGTGGACGTAGTAATTTCTGTTCCCTTTGGGGTGCTTTATTATCGTGACCAACTATGATTATCGTAGACGCTCGAACTGCTCCCCATTTATATCTTGACACTGTCCTAATCGATGGTAAAAAGCACCAACAGCATTTCTGATGATTTCAGCGGGGATGAGCTCTGATTGACCAATGATCCTTTGCCGTAATACATCCAAATTTTGGGGTTTTGTTTTGTACACTCGATCTTTTAAATACCCCCAATAGAAGTAATCAAGAGGCGTCAAATCGGGTGATCTAGCTGGCCATTCAATAATGCCTCTTCGTCCTATCCATCGATTAACAAATACCGCATCTAAGTAAGCGCGAACTGTTCGCGCTTACTTAGATGTGGTATTTGCTAATACCTCATTATTGCAGGAACTATTTGATTGCGGAGCGTAGCTTCATAATTTTGGGCATTCAAGTTGCCATCAATAAAAAATGGTCCTATAATTTTATCATTAAGTATTTCAACCCAGACATTTAATCTTTGTAGATATTGTGATTTAGCTTCTCGTACCCAATAATGATTATCAGCTGCCCAATATCTACAATTATGCCTATTCAAACTTGCGTCAAGTTGAAATGTAGCTTCATCTGAAAATACTATGTTAATTAGAAAGTTAGGATTTTGAACTATGCGAGCCATCATATCATCACAAAATTCAACGCGACGGTCGAAATCATCTTCGTTCAGTTTGTGTATCAGTGTTACTTTGTAGGGATGGAAATTCGTTTCATGTAAACAGATGATGTACTAACTTCGTGCTCTTGAGCAGCTCTACGAGTGGATGTATGTGCATCTTCAGTGAATGTTAACAAAACATCTAATGACTTCTCTTCATTACTTGCTAACTTTGGTCTACCTGATCTAGGCAGGTCACTAATAGTGCCTGTATTTTCAAAACTTTTAACAGTTTTTTGAACTGTTGCAAATGAAATTAGAGTCCTATTAGGCTTAAATGTAGCATTGAAAAGATCCCTTACAGCCCTATAAGATCGCTGCACCGGACCCCAACCTCTCATCATGAGAAGCGTTATTCTTTCTCTATCAGTGAGTTTGTCCATTGCACTTTTCTTTGCAAGAGACGCAAGCTGATCAGAATATGAAAATTCAAAAACCAGTAAAATATTTTTTCAGATTGTACACTACTGCTGCGGAAAATTATTTGAACGAATTCAATAGAGGAGCTTGACATGGTAATAATCAATAATTGTTTCTGGATATCAGATGAGGGAGACTTAAGAAACAAATTTTGACCTTGGATTGACCTTAAAGGATACAAACAAGGTTAGGTTTGAGGTCAGCGCTACTTATGATTGAAGAAAACAGCTGAAGTAAGCTTTGATCTATTTCCTTCAATCGAGTTTTTCTACGAGACCTCAAAATTGAATAACCTCCAAATGACCTTTAAGATGAATGGAAAATTATTGACCTCAATGGTTTTGAATGTAAAATTTCCCGCTCTTTACATTGCTGATGTCAAAAATGGTGCTTCCCATTAAAAAAAATTGACCTGACCTTAAAAAACCAACAAGGTTTTTCTCAAAAAATGTAAGCTTTAGAAAAAAACTTATAGGAACAAAAATGTCTTAGAATCGGCCAGAGAATAATCTTAAACTTTGTTAAAACATTTTGAAAAAAATTTTAATTTTTAAAAAATTTTATGAATTGAAATTTTAAAAAAATTGAAAAAAAGTTTTGAATCAATTTGAGAGTATTCCCTGATGGATTCTACTACTTTATATTTGTAATTTAAGTTAATAAACTGTAAACTTAATCTACAAATAAGAAGTTCTTCATTAGAGTTTAATGAATTTTTTCCTGTAAAACTATAGACGTTAAATGAAAATTTATTAGAATAAAAATGTCCTAGAATTAGTCAGGGAACACACTGAAATTGTTTGAAAACTTTTCTTCAATTTTTTTGGTATTTCAATTTTTTAAATTTTTTAAAAATCAAAAATTTTTTCAAAATGATTTTAAAAAAATTAAGCATATTCTATGGCTCATTCTCAGACATTTTTGTTCTTATAATTTTTTTTCTAAAGCTTATATTTTCTGAGAAAAAAAATCATCAAGTTTAAAAAAAGTTTAAAAAACGTATTTGGTTTCGACCGCCATTTTGCTTGGATAAAAAATTATTTAAATAAATATTTTCATCCTAACTTTTAGTTCAGATATCGTGGACGCCAGTTATACCGGTTTTAGACCCATAAAAAAATATATAAGCTGCAAAAAATCAGTTACAAAAAAAAAAAAAAATTTTAAAAACCATGCTTTTTTTTTTTTAATTTTGATTTTTTAGAGGTTAGAAATTTTTTTTGACTTATAACCACCGCCATTCGAAAGAGCACCCTTGAAAATATAGGATACGGTTGGTTTTAAGTTATTTGTGTTAGAACTCATTGCGACGTATCAATTCGAACTAAAACTTAAAAATTCCGTCCAATGGACGTTAACGAGTTAAGTACCATATGGATTTCGGCTGTGGGTTCAACAGAAAAATGTGCCTCTCAAAGGGTTAAAAGCTACTAGCTGTACTGGTTCTTTTAACCGGAATGAATTTTCCTAATTTGATCTAGAAATGACTGATCTAGAAGTCTACTGGTTTTCTGTTCTGAATACGTTATTTTTATACTTAAAAATCAAACTATCCTCCGATTCGGATTTAGTGACTTCAGTGATTGGAGAGAGATTTAGAAGTAAAAAAGAAGTATGCACCGAGGCACTAGTCGCCGGGATGCATCCTCTGGACGTAGGACAGATTATTTTATTTTATTAGGGGAACTTCACTTTGGAGAGAAAGGTAGCCACAACTCAGATTAAGGCGCATGCAGTTGGATGGGACTTTTTATGTGTCGGCCTTTAAATATCAGAGTGCAGGGACTCCGTGTACAACGGTGCAAATCCGGGCTCTGAGAAAAAAAGGTTGAATTTTTTTATCTCTACCTAACGATGGTTTCAGACTCCTTGCGGAGTGTTGGGTCTACACACTGATGGAGATTTTGATCAATGTAAACAATACTTGATTAAATGATACAATTGTTAATTATCTTAAAATGGAACACCCTGTATATTGTATTGTAAACCCGTTGTATCAAGAAAAGTTTGTGATTTTTTTCTTTATCAGGATCGACTTTACAAAAAAAGTTATAAAACAAAAAGTGCTTAGAATTAATCAAAGAATACGTGTGAATTTTTTCAGAATTTTCGGAGTAACTTTTGGATTTTGGATATGTACATTTTTGAAAAATCAACAGGCTAATGTCGATCTAGTTGCTCTGCCCGCGCCGTACTGTTCTTCACCTGCGCTATCCCTACGCGCACTTACTGCACACACCGCATGTACGTGCTCCCTGCTTGCGCTGTCAGTGCTCGTCGTCTGCCATCGCTTCGCCTGCGCACGGGCTGCGGCAGTTGCCAAGCAAAGCTTCTCTCTCTGTATCTCTTCTGTTTTCTCTCACTCGTCGGTTCTCTTTCACTCTCTTCGTAACTCTCTCGCACAATTTGACAATTAATCGGAATTTAATTACAATCCTCTATTTTATTAAGGTTTGTTGCTTTTTCCGACATAATTTCTTTCCACACAAAACGAATAATTGGTAAAGTTTGTCTAAATCTCTTGAAATTACTACTACGTTTCCACTAAATATTTCATTACTTTCAACTAAATTTATTGAACATACTTCTACTGATTCTATAGCATGATTTTTTCCCATCCTTATTTCATCCCATATTGAAAGTTGAATATTTTTTATTTTATTTCCATAAGATGTATCAGGTTTTATATTACACGATCTTGCTTTGTCAATATTCATTGGTAATTTAAAACTCGTATGTACTGCTTTACGTCTTTTTAACAAATTCAATGTTATTCCTGTGCATGCAACAGCTAAAATATTTTTTCGGTAGTTATTGCAATAAGAAATTAATAGATTACTTTTCTCTACATGGTGAATTAAAATTTTTATTTCCAGAAAGTCTGTGGATCATAAATTTCTTTACTATTTCATATAATTGAGGATACTGTAACTTATCTGGAATTTCTGCGCTAATAATTTCATTAATTTTATCTGTTGTGACGGGTATTCCCGATCCCCTTTTTCACTCCGGGCAGCGAGGACACGTCGAGCGAACGCATGCAATCATGCCGCAATTATTATAAATAAATCTCACGTCGCAACGTCCCTTTTGAGGTACACCGGCACTCCCGCACACGAAAACACGACCTGTCAGCCGAGGAAGAGAGCAAGGAGCAGCAGTCACCAGCTGATCGGCTCTGTAGCCAGCCAGCTGAGCCGAGACGACGCGAGGGGAAGCTGTAGGAGTACCAGCTTCCTCGAGACGGCTGCCAAGCTACGACGGACGAGAGGAAGCCCACGGGAAGGGCTCGGCTAGGAGGTTAGCCCCGGCAGACGACGGCAGTAGACGAAGAGAGAGAGAGAGAGAGAGAGAGAGAGAGAGAGATAGAGCGAACGACGACGACGACAGCGATGCAGAAGAGCCGCGAAGACGGCGAAGACACACACACACCACTTACACAACACACACTAGTCGCGAGGAGTCGGCGAGACAGCGGCGCCGAGGCGAGCCACCGAGCACGTGGCCGCCATGCGGTAATCCCTCGATGCACGCGAAGGCAGTCGAGCGAGAGAGATAGATAGATAGATATTCCTTTATTCGCCTGTGCAGGCAAAAATTTATATATACAGAAACCTTCATGTCAAAATTTACATGTACAAAACATATTTCCTTTGTGAGGATTATCTTTGACGTTATATTTACAAAAGACAAAAGACAGCCGGTGATGTAGTCTATTTACAATTAAATAAATAAAATAATAAATACATATACAGGGTGATTCATTTTAATTGCCCCAGGCAAATATCTCGAAAAGTACGGGAGATGGAAAAAAACGTTAAATGTAAAAGTTGTAGAGTTCAGAGGGGGAAATCCAATGGTGACCTTGACCATGACCTTGGGGTCAAGTTTCAAGATCATTTCAAAGTCAAAGTAGTTTTTTAAATAGGAACACCAACTTTTGACCTCGGAAATTAAAAGAGCGGAAAATTTTACATTCAAACATGATGTTATGTCATGGGGTCCAGTTGACTTCTGCAGTCGCATCAAGGTCAAATCAAGCTGTCTACACAATTCGTAGACCAATATCTTGAAAAAATCAAGGTTGAGAAAAACTTTAAATACCAATTTCCCCCTTTGAACCCTACAACTTTTACATTTAACGTTTTTTTCCATCTCCCGTACTTTTCGAGATATTTGCCTGGGGCAATTAAAATGAATCACCCTGTATAAATACTGGAATTATCACAGATATTAAAAATATCACAGTCAAGTTAAAAAGATATTAAAAATATCACAGTCAAATTACTTGCGTAGATCTATGATTCACTGGACCAGTGCCCAGCAGAGTAGATAAAATTTGATATCGGAGGTTAGGGATATATCGCCAACCATTGCTGGCGCAGCATCCTCTTAAAAGCTGTATAAGATGGCAGGTGGCGGATAGGAGCAGGAAGGGAGTTCCATAAGCGAGCTCTCTGTACTTGGAATGCCCTGGCTCCAGTTTCAGTGCTCGCTCTGGGGATGTTCAGTTCCTGCGGTTCACCCCTAGCAGTGGCTCTTGGAGAGTACGCAGAAAAGAAATCAAGTAGATAACTCGGCTCCCTCATTCTAATAATTTTGTATAATAGCAGCGCTGTGAAGTACAGCGTGCGGGAGTCCGTTCTGAGCCATCCCAATCGCCTCCTGTAGGGAGAAATGTGATCATCCCTCCTAACTCCATAAACATATCTCACACATGTATTGCTTAGTCTTTGCAGTCGGATACGCTGTTCGTCCGTTGCGTCTAAGCACACGACCGTGCAGTAGGTGCAGCCCCGTATAAACCGCAAACTGTAAAGCGCTTTGTTGACTTTCTTTGTGATGGAGTCAATCTGCAACTTCGGCGCTGAACGGAACGTATACTCCGTCCCCCAGCCAAACACCTGGCAGTGACCTGCTGTTAATGTCGTTCACATTCTTGTTTGAGCCAAAGTAAATAGCTTTGGTTTTACCGGTGCAATATGAAGATATATTTGGAGGTCGTCTGCGTAGAAAATGTGCTTAATGTCGAGTCCGTCTAGTCTGTTATGTAGGTCATTGACGTAAAGACAAAAGAGTAGGGGACCCAGGACGGACCCTTGTGGAACTCCCAGATTGGTTTCAATATACTCTGAGTTTCCATTTTTTGTAGAGATAACCACTTGAGAACAACCTTGTAAAAATGATTTAATCCAATGAAGAGCCGCCCTGGTAAACCCTAAACCTCTCAACTTTCCCAGAAGCTTAGCTGGGGAGATGGTATCAAATGCCTTACTGAAATCGAATAAAAGAAGAAGAGTTACCTTCCTCTTGTCAATGGCCATACGCACATCGTCCGTCAGTTTGAGTAGTGCCGTCTGCGAACTGTGGTGTTAACGAAAACCAGTCTGGAAGGGATCTAGTAATTTTTGTTTTTTGAGGTACTCCGTGATTTGATCATGGGCCAATTATTTCAGAACCTTAGAAAGGAACCTAAGCAGCGCTATAGATCGAAAATCCGAGGTGGTCGTCGGGGTTACTTTCTTTTGCAGGGCTATGACCTGCGCTCTCTTCCAAGCCTCCGGAAAAATGCCCTTAGCAAAGGAGGAGTTGAATAGTCCCACGATATATTTTCCGATGGTAGGAAGTGCTTTCACCACCACTGATTGTGGGATTCCATCCTCTTCTCTCGCCTGCGAGGAGAAATGTGATATCGCTAAGACCACGTCATTGAAATTGACAGATTTGAAATTAAAACCGTCATCACTCGCAGAGTTTATAATAATATTAGCTTCGTTAATGTCTTCCGAGGGAGAGGATGAAACCTCGGTGAAATGCTTATTGAGGGCACTTGAGATAAAACCGTGAGACCCCTCCTCCCTTCGCTTTGGGAGAAGGCCAAGGTTCCGCATCTCCTTCCATACATTTTTGTTCTCATTGAGAGATGTTACAAGATGTTTTTGTATGTAAGAGTCCCGTTCATAATTTAAGCGTTCCTTGACCCCCCTGCTCAGTCTTAGGGAGTATCCAGACACGCCGTGCGAATGGCGTGCAGATCAGCGGCTGACGCAAAGACATGCGCTCGCTCACCTCCCCTCCGTTTAGCCAGGAACCTGCCACACCTGAGTGCCAAACATATTAAAAGCCCAGATCTTTGACTGTGGATCTTAAGTTCTGGGAAAGAATGAACTTGTCCAGAGGAAGCATTTCATTTATGAAGACCTTCCTACCCGAGAAGTGGTTGACAGTTTCCTGGGACAGGGAATCTGACTTAATATCATTCGTTGTTAAGTAGTTGAGCGAGCGCTTGACCCGGTTCAGAAAGCCTAGCTGTGATAGAGGGCGACGGGCCGTTGGGTGAGCCCAAACTCTCCATATCGTTTCCATTTTTCTCCACAGCCGACCTCCGGCGACGGACCTCACGCGCATAAGAAATATTCTCTCTGCGCAAGGCAGGGAGGACAGTTCCAAGAACTGCAAAAGCGACGTAGCCCAGAGCATCAGGTGGGATCTTAGATCCCTTCCTGAATAACCCGTTGACGATCACCTCGCAGCCCTCGGTCGACGCACGGTTAACGCGAGCACCCATATCACCGAAGCGCTGCCCAGGAGAGGAAACTCTGTGCGGGGCACAAGCCTCAATCTCACCGGCTGGTAAAGTTTGTGCTACCTCAGAGGGTAGTCGAGTGTGAGCAGCAATGGAGCCCTCCAATGCAATGTGTACTTGCTGCAAGTTATCATATTGTTCCTCGGCACGCTTGAGCAGCAGCTTAGTATTAGTGTTGGTGTCTCTGAACACTCCATTTTGATTGCCTATCAAATCCGCAAGGGTAGAGACCCTGGTTGTTAAATTGGCTATTTCACACTCTGGTCCCTCCGTCGAAATAGTGGAAACAGCGTGTGAAACAGGGCCGCCCCCAAGATGGACTTTTCATGCCAAACGGCCATAAATTTTTTATGTTTTTCAAGTGAATATTTCTCTGTGTAATGGTGAGCATACAAATTTTAAAACCACATTTTCTAACCTATTTTTATCCGTTCTTTTGAAATCTGCTATTTGTTTTTTTCTGTGACGTTTGATTTTTTCAAAAAGGCGGCAAATTTACAAAAAAACGTGATTTTTTTTTTTTTTGTTTAACGAACTGGCTAATAATGTTCCCGGTGTCGGATCGGTACAAGCGTCTGGATCCTGTGGAATAATCGTCATAGCTAAAATTTAAGCCATACAGGATATCAAAATTCAAAATGGCCGATCCAATATGGCGGTTTTTGCACGCTTTTTTTCGTTTTTTTCAGTTTTTTGATGTTTATAGTCCATGGCGTTCAATTTTCGAATAGATTTATTATTTTTATCCCAGTTTGATGTTGATTATGTAAGAAAATGACAATACAAGATAATTTGAAATTCAAAATGGCGGAAAATATTATATTTTCTTTGATTTTAACCATTTTTTCTTAGAAATTCACAAGTTTTTGCCGTTTATATGTTGTTATTTTGTACTTTCTTCATTCACATTACCCAAAGTCATACAAACAATGGAAAATACATCCAACCACGCAATTCAAAATGGCCATTCCAATATGGCGGCTTTTATGAACAATTATTTTTGATTTTATTTTGAATTATTCAATTCTATTGTTATGACGCGTTTTTTCAAGTATATTTATTATTGTTTCATAACAATAATGTCAGAAATCGTGAAAAAAAATAAGTAAAGCTTGATAGTTAAAACTTACGGAGAAATATAAATTTTTCGGCGTTTTTTTTTGCCATTTTTTTTGCCGCACATTTGCGCATAAATTTGTGTGAGTAAAAGTTAAAAATTACAAATAACGAAGAACAAATGTTTATTGATTGAATTGAATATCAGGAGTTGAACCCGAACCGACAGGTTGGCAAGTTTACGCTGTACCATTGAACCACCGCAGCTCTTATCATCAAATTCAATTGTTCGCTTTTTTCTGTATTTTTCATTTCTAAAGTTGTAATTTGAATAAAAATAATTTATAAACGTAACATTGGATGCGATTTTTTTTTTCGTTATAAAGCACAATATAAATAAGCAATATTAGAATTTTCAACAATATCTTGTTTGCTACAATCTATTTTCTAAAATCTGTAAGTTTATCTTCTCGAAATTTATAAATATCATCAGAATATTTTAAAAAAATTTAGACATCTACTGCGGCAAAAACTCATCATCATCTAGTGATTGCGAAAATTGTGCACTAGGTTCAAAAGTTGTTATGCAAAGGGTCAAACCGTTGTTATTACAAACCACAAAAACTAGATTACATCAATACCATCTCACTTTCGACAATTACTTTACCAGCCCTGATCTTATTTTACATTTGAAGAAACTTGGTTTACGAGCAACAGGGACCGTAAGAAAAGGACGAGTAAGCAACAATGAACATACATTCAATAAAGGTGCTCTCAGAGGTTCGTATAAAGTTAGCCATGATAAAAATAGTGGGATAAATTATGTTAGTGTCATGGATAGTAAAAAAGTGTCTTTACTTTCAACTGCAGCTGGTGTTTCACCTTTAGTATCTAAATTGAGATACTCTCAAGAACACAAAAATAAAGTAAACTATGACTTTACCTCTATAATATCGTTTTATAATTATTTTATGGGTGGTGTTGATGATCACGATTTTAGATGTAAAAAAGTACTTCCAAGTATTCAGGCAAAAAGATGGACTTGGGCGGGTTTCGTTAAAATTTTGCAATCATCAGTTACAAATGCAACTGCATTATGGAACATGTGCTGTAATAAAGGTAAAAGAAGATTACGAACTAAAGACATGTGTAGAAGCATTAGTAAGTTCTATATCGAAAAATCAAAGAAAAAAATATGAGTTCTCACAAAACTGAATCAAGAGAAAGACACTTATGTACAGCTAGTAATTGTTCTCAACGAACATCTAAATATTGCATCAATTGTGAAGCTTATTATTGCAAAAATTGTTATTCAAAACTGCATAATAATTTTTTTTAAAAATCGAAAATAAAAGAAGGCAAATAAGTTTGACTAAAAATAATAAATATTAAAAAAAAAAAAAAAAAAAAATAAGACTTTCCACTACCGTCGACCTCCTCGTAAGAACTTTTCTACATAGATAGATTACTATATTTATTGATGTAGAAAAATATTCTGGTGAAAGTCGGGCAACGTAAAATTTACGGCTAATGGGCGGTTTTAAAAATATTGATATACAGGGTGTTCGAAATGTTCCGGACCCCCCACTTATAACATAAAGTAAGCATTTTGGAAAAAAATGTTAAATACAAAAGTTGTTAAGTTTTGAAGGTTGAACTAAATGATGACCTTGGATTTGTTATTGGTTATCATTTTCAAGGTCATTTAAAGGTCATCTTCAGTTTTTTAAATAGGGACCCCTATTTTTTATTTCAGATTCTGAAAGAGCACAAAATTTTACATCTGGATATGTACCCACGTTATGGCTCAAAATGACCTACAGAGGTCATTTAGTGGTTAAATGATTATTTAGTAGCAGAAAGCCAAGAAATCCCGATTATTAAGAACTTTGGGTGTATCTGACCAATACTAAAGTAATTTGATTTTGCAAGACAAACTTTATGGTGGCGTTAAATTGACATTGCCCTTGATTTTCAAGGTCATTTGAAGGTTAACTTTAGTTTTCCAAATTAAGCCTCCTAGTTGTAATTCTCCATTTTGCACCAGCGCTAAATTCTGCATTAGGATTGTAGAAGGTGTAATTGACACTGGCGTAAAATAAGCCTTAGGCCAGACAACCACATAACTCGGGCGAGAAAATGATAAATAAAAAAATGTCTAATCAAAATAAGCCTTAGGCCCAAGAACTACATACCTCGGGGGGGAAAATGATAAATAAAAAAATGTCTAATCAAAATAAGCCTTAGGCCCAACAACTACATACCTCGGGGGAGAAAATGATAAATAAAAAAATGTCTAATCAAAATAAGCCTTAGGCCCAACAACTACATACCTCGGGGGGGGGGGGGGGGGGGGAAATGATAAATAAAAAAATGTCTAATCAAAATAAGCCTTAGGCCCAACAACTACATACCTCGGGGGAGAAAATGATAAATAAAAAAATGTCTAATCAAAATGAGCCTTATTGCTCAGGCACGGGAGGTACAACTAATTAAGGTAACATCATGGGTGATCCAGCCAACTAAGGCAAGACCATCGGCGGCCCAGCCTACTAAGACAAGAACACGAGCGGCCCAGTCAGCTAAGGCAGGACTATCGGCGGCCCAGCTAACTAAATCAAGACAGTGGACTATTCGCCCAAACTGAAGTTTTTTAAAATGTCGTTGACAGGAACTTTTTACAACAACTGTTCAAATTGTTGCCCATTAACAGTTTGGCAATGTGCTAACCGATTGTAAAAGGCTGCAACAACATTTCGCAAGATTTGCTGAGGTATCAAGTCTATTTCATCAGTGATTCTTTGGCGTAATTCATCCAAGTCACGTGGTTTTATAACATAAACTTTATCCTTCAAGTATCCCCAAAGGAAGTAATCAAGAGGCGTTAGGTCTGGGGACCGAGGTGGCCATTCAATTGTACCTCTCCGCCCAATCCATCTATCATGAAATGTTGCATCTAAATATCGGCGAACATGAATACCGTAGTGTGCAGGAGCACCATCCTGTTGGAAGTAAATTTCGTCCAGATTTCCACCCGTTAAATTCCGTATAGCAGGTATAATTTGGTCTCGAAGCATGTTTTCATACATTGCAGCATTTAAATTACCTTCAATAAAGAAAGGGCCAAGTACTCTTCCATTAAATATGCCAGCCCAAACATTTACTTTTTTACGATGTTGCGTGTGGTCCGCTCTCATCCAATGTGGATTGATGTTACTCCAGTATCGACAATTATGTCTGTTCACTGTTCCGCTTAACTCAAACGTGGCTTCATCAGAGAAAACAATGTTATTGAGGAGCAAAGGATCATCAGATATCATTTGCATCATTACATCACAAAACTCTACCCTTCTATCAAAATCATCTTCAGATAATTCCTGTACCAACTTTAATTTGAAAGGATGCCATTTGTTGAGTTTCAAAATTTTGTGCACAGATGCAGCTCCCATTTCATGCTGTTGTGCACAACGTCTGATGCTGCAATGGGGGTCCTCAATAAATGATTGTAATACGTCTAAGCTCTTTTCATCATTAGACGATGATTTGGATCTACCTGATTTAGGACGATCTTTAATACCACCTGTCTCTTCAAAACGTCTAATTGTACGAATTACGATACTTTTTGAAATAGGGTTGTTTTCTTCAACTCTGAATGTTTCATTGAATAAACGCTGTACCTGTTTGTAACCTCTCTCTTGATCACCCCACCCTCGCATTATCAACAAAGATATTCTTTCTCGTTCAGTAAGATGTGCCATTTTTCACTACGATTAAAAGTACAATTATTGAAAATTAATACAATTATCTGAATTTCGAAGTAAGAGAACTTCACTTAACTCTTGAAAACAGAAAAGTAAATAGGAGTAAACAATTGTTAATTAACAATTATAAATGAACTGATTCCTAAAAAGAATAGTGAGAAAAATCTTCTAAGGTACAAGTAACGATCCTGAAAATACTATGAATCATGCGTAGAAACTCGTAACCCTTGCAAAAAATTATTGCAATAAAAACTGTTCATGTAAAACGGTTAGATTATTTTGCTTTTGAAATTAATAACCCCCAAGTGTCCTATGTAGATCATTTCGAGCCATGACGTGGATATTGTACATATCTCCAGACCTAAAATTTAATGCTCCTCCAGAATCCGGAATACAAAATGAGTCCCTTTTTAATAAGCTGAAGATAACTTTCAAATGACCTTAAAAATGAAGGCCAATTTTAAAGTGACCATAAAGTTCGTCCTAGAAAATCAAATTATGTACTTTAGTATTAAAGTACGAAATTTTTTTTTCTTTTCGTCAAATACACCCAAAGTTCTTAATAATCGGGATTTCTTGGCTTTCTGCTACTAAATAATCATTTAACCACTAAATGACCTCTGTAGGTCATTTTGAGCCATAACGTGGATACATATCCAGATGTAAAATTTTGTGCTCTTTAAGAATCTGAAATAAAAAATAGGGGTCCCTATTTAAAAAACTGAAGATGACCTTTAAATGACCTTGAAAATGATAACCAATAACAAATCCAAGGTCATCATTTAGTTCAACCTTCAAAACTTAACAACTTTTGTATTTGACATTTTTTTCCAAAATGCTTACTTTATGTTATAAGTGGGGGGTCCGGAACATTTCGAACACCCTGTATAATTAATTATTTAATGTATAATTAGTGCATAAATATGAAAAATTATTGTATAAATTTATAACTTTATTATTTACAATGACCAACCTACCTAAAAAATAAATACCATAACTGAAAGAGCTGAAAAATTCAAAATAAAATCAAAAATAATTGTTCATAAAAGCCGCCATATTGGAATGGCCATTTTGAATTGCGTGGTTGGATGTATTTTCCATTGTTTGTATGACTTTGGGTAATGTGAATGAAGAAAGTACAAAATAACAACATATAAACGGCAAAAACTTGTGAATTTCTAAGAAAAAATGGCTAAAATAAAAAAAAATATAATATTTTCCGCCATTTTAAATTTCAAATTATCTTGTATTATCATTTTCTCACATAATCGACATCAAACTGGGATAAAAATAATAAATCTAGTGCTAGTCTGCTCTGTGTCGGTGGCTGCCTGCAACTCTGCAACCCGACCGACAGCAAAAGAGCCAGCAGCAGGCGCCTAGTAAGCTGCTTTCCCGCCAGACTCTTCCGTGCTGGCCCGGAGTAACGAGCGCGAACTTAGGTGGGGAGCTCCGCGCGTTCGTGCTAGCGGTGACGTCAGCGTTGGCGTGGAGATCCCCGAAATCTGGCGGGGGGCCGCGCGGGTTATTGCCCCAGCAAGGTGAGCCAAACTTCTCGTCGCTCGAGAGACGGAGAGTGCGCCGGAGTAAGGAGCGCTCCGTGTAGGCCGACGGCGCACCCAATCCACTAGTATGAGAGAGAAGGAGCACACGGCGCGAATGTTCGAGAGCGGGACGGCGAACCAGGACCATACTTCAGGTCCGGGACTGGCACATCTTTTTATAGATGGCCAGCCGATCTCGCGCGGCGCATGGGTGGCGGTGATGTCACACGAACTGCCACCATTTCACTATCGCTAACGGGACTTTGTAAAGCGCGCCGAGACACAGAGGGCGCGCGCGCAGACCTCCTTTATCGGTGAGATCGCCGATCGCGTGTTAAATGGCCGGAAGAAGAAGCGCCGACGCGACACCTCGCGATCCTTATGACTAATTAGTCGTAGAAGGTGGCAGAATATGTAATTACCGCGAGAGTGAGGCAGAACGAGAGGGACGCGGCGGACCGAGCTGAGTTAGCCATCTTGACTCGGCCACTCGTTGCCCGGACGGCACCATAGTTGGACGTGTCGTTGTATTAGGGAAAGTTAGAAAAGTATTAGATAGCTGAACGCAGAAGCAAACACATAGAGACGAGCCAGGAAAATAGACGCGGTGAGTGGACCGGAGAAACCGCCGTGAGGACGAGCGGCATCAGCGGTGAGACGTGATTCGTGCGAGGAGTGCCGCTAGCGAACGCGAACGTACGAACCGGGTGAACGCGAGTAGAGTCGAGAGTTAGTTCAGAGCTGCGTGCTTGCGTGTTATCGTGTCGTGTATTAGGTACACTAGACCTTTGTAAATACACATAATAAAATAAAGAGTCTTATTGAGCGTAATTATTGTCGCGTGGTATCATTCATTGATTGTGTTGTGTTGTCCCTTGTCGCGGCGTTTTCCCATTACGCCAGCTACCCAAGGGCCATTGCGCGCCCACCCACGCCTACTGCTGAGTAGCCAGGAGGAGAAATTGGACGAAGAGGAAGATCTTCCCTGTCGGCCGGCATTAATTGCCTGGCGCCTGACGACGCCGTGACCTGCCCGCGCGCGTAAAATTATAAATCAAGACCTGCAGGAGGAGTCGTTTTGTTAACAGGGTTTTGGGGACCTGGGGAAGTACCCGCGGGTTTGCAAAGGCAAAGTGTATGGAATAATTTATCTTCTTTATTTAAAAATGTAAGCATATGTAAATGTAGCAGTCCTCTTTTTTGAAATTCGATAACATACGTGTAAGCTAAACATTTCCCAACAAATTTTTTCTTGTGCAAAATAATCTATTAATCCCGTTTATTTTTTCTCAAATCAAGAGGCGCGGTAGTGCTTCGAAGTAAGTCTGAGATTTCGAACGACGAGCGCTCGAGGTTGCATCACTACCTCTATACACGGTGTATCTGAAACTTTTGACGATATTATACCGTTGGAATTATCGTGACGAGCTGTACATGGGAACAATAAACGATAACCTTTCCGTTTGGAGCCATATCGAAAAGAAAAGTAAAAAAAATGCCTCGGATCGTAAGTTTGTAACGCAACCTCGCCTTTAGCTAGGATGCTAATTTATACTATATTTAAAAAGGTTTATAATTAACAATGAAAGAAAACTCCCAAATTTAACGTTTATAGATTTAGGAATAACAGCTTGACAGCCATTAGACTTGACTCTATATTGTCGCTTGATTTCAATACTTTCACGTGGTTTACATAAATCAACGTGTTTAAGGGCATACGTTATAGAGGCATGCGTAGCGGCCTCGAGGGCTCGTCATTCGAAATCTAATATTATCTTGAACTTTCTACTTTTATCCATGAATCAACTGCATTTTGTTCAGTTAGATTGTCTAAATTTAAATATGGACTAAATTCATTTCTTATACTCAATTTATAAGAATAATATTGTAATGTTGAAAGATTTTGGTTTTCTTCATTTATCATATTAGGCATCCACCCGAAACCACCTCTAGGATATATTAAATTGTACGTCTTTAGATCAAAATGTTTACTTATTATAGGAATTGGAGTTCGTCCGTCTCTTTTGGAAAAAATTAAAAAATCTGTTTCAATTGGCGGTTCACCATCTTTATATACAAATAAGATAGCAATTTTATTGGATTTAGGACAAATGTAACGGTGATTTTTGTTATCCTTGTTTATCAGCGACTCGAAAAAAATTAAGGTCAACTGTTTAAAGGACCAGAATTCCAATGCACAGCCAATACATAGACTAAAGGCTAGAAAACGAAAGTCTTATTTTGGATGACGGCTACATGACCGACAGTGATTGGTAATAAAAAGAAGTTAATACGTATTTGTATTAAAAATTTTCTGCTCTTACAGAATTCCGGGTCAAAAATACCATATCATTAGATTTTACCGATTTGACCTTCGTTTGACCTTCACCTAGACGATTTGGGGTTGAAAGAATCCCGGATTCCGATTCAGCAATATCAAAAACATGTACATATAGGCTTTTAGATTTTTCAAGAATTATTTCACAATTTGACCTTTAAGTTCTCGTAAACCTGTCCTGATGGGGTCAAATGGATCCGAGATTTGAAATCAACGACCGAAAAAATGTATAAGACAGAATCTCATTTGAAAGTTAGAAAACTTTTTTTGTGGGGCTGTGTTATTTATAATGTATAATTGACCATATTTTCTTATATCCTTTCTTATATCCTTTCTTATATCCGCGGGACTACTCGACGCACACAGAACACCCAGTTCCCATTGGCTAACCTCCCGGATACCGCCACTCTCTCGTAGAGCTGAGCGGCCGGCACCAGCCGTCAATCAGGACGACAGCTACGCGAGCGCAAGGGACGCGCTTGGCATCAGCACGCGAGTACGGAAAGCGAGAGTACAGGCATACTCTCGCGTTGTAAACGGGCCGTGGCAGCACGGGTTCGCCGTCAGGTGCTCACGCGCACTACCTTAATTATTTATCATATTTCTGATGACTCTTTATCTTTTCATATTTTCGTTTTATTTCTGAGAATGAACTACTTAATTGTTAAATTGCAACTGTTGACTCTGAGTCAGAATAATAACTGCCTGTTGATGGAATACAACTTAAAGCGTCTGCTACATTCTCTTTTCAAAGTATATATTCTATTTGGATGTCATATCGCTGTATTTTAAGAGAACTTAAAATAAATGATCTGACTTTTTCTAAGCCCTAGACAATGGCCAGTAATACTAATGCAATTGTGAAGTAATTAATTTCTGCTGATGTAAGAGCATGGCTTGCACAATACTCTATATTAATATTTCCATTGTTATCTCGTTGGCTCAAAACTAGCCTCAAACTGAATTTACTTGCATCTACTGATAACTCTTGATTGGTAATAGACTAGTGTGTTTTGACAAAACAGATCTTTAATCTTGTTAAACGCATCTTTATGTTACTTTTTTCATTTCCATTTGATTCCATTGTGTAATAATTCTCTTAATGGTTGAGACACTTCTCCTAATTGATTTGTAAACTTATGGAAAGTTTTTAAATCTTCCTTGGTGTTTTCTAAACAACTCCATGATAAGTTGTTTTAATTCATTTCTTTATTGAGCATTTTCAAAACTTATTTAATTCAAGTTAAGATCAATTTCTCTTTCAGTTAATTCACTATCATCATTTAGTTCTGGTGAATTCAGGTGAATATTTGGCATATTCTGAGGCACTTACTCGCTTGCCTCCTGCAGCAGTGCAATTACTAAAATACGGTCTACCTCTGTAATGCAATTTTCTTGAAAAGATTATGTAGAAATTTGACGTGATCTACGATAAGTTGCGAAAATATTTGCATTTCCCATGTCAATAACCATATTCACTTATTTCTGTAGATCAATACCAATGATGTATCGTTCCGGCTATCAAAATATTGGCATACAAGTATCTCTTCAGTTTTGCAGATTTCTCCCCAGTAAATCCAATTGCGGATAAACCAATGAGCAGTAATGTTGGACAGGTGCTCCAACAGTGTGAGAATTCCTTATACATTTTTGCAGATGTGCACGTGATTTTGCTATCAGTAACAATTAATGCTAATAACTTAATTCCTTCTATACTGATTAGTAAATCCGGACATTTTGAAGTCTATTTTATTTACTATAGACCTTGGTTGTGAAGTGTTCTATACTTTTATTTCATGTGACGGTTCTTGTGTGCATTTAAAAAGTGCTTTATTTGCTAGATAAGTGATAAAATTTTTATTGGCCACACCCAGACTGCTAGTGCTTGATTGATTTGAGGTTCTATGGTTGAAATCGACATACTTTGCTTGCTCAACGAATTATTGAGTGATCCGTCATAATCCAGGTTATCCAATAACTCAGTTAATTGATGAATTGTTTGGACACCCATTGAAAAAATGGTCATCTGGGTCATTTCATCAAAGTGGTTGGAGAACTTCCCAATTACTTCAATTTTCCTGGGTGGGTTTTCCAGCATATCAATATCATTATAGATCCTGAACATATATACACTAAAATGTTGTGTCTTGCTATTGCCCGCTTTAAATTAATTAAATAAGGCCGTTACAAGAACCATGACATTACAATCCTTGAATCGTACGCGACCCAAGCCAGATATCCATTTAATATACGAATATTATAACGACGTCAGTACCGACGTTACTTCAGCGGTCGGGTAGATTCCCGGAAAATTGTTAAAATTCACGAGTTCGATACGGGAACAATATAAACGGTGAACATATTAAAGAAGTAATATGAAACAATTATTCCTGGGTACGACACACGGTACCGCCGCAACTTCCCCACAATCTCCTCCTTTATCCCCGGCGTGGCTGGCTCACAAGAGGATCTCTCCTGGCACATCCACACACACACACACACACGTACGCCCACACGCACGCGCGCGCGCGCGCACACACACACACACACACACACACACACACACACACACACACACACACACAAGCTCCCGCCTGCTGGCACGTTGATCTGCCGACGACAGCGACCTCGCGCTCTAGCATACAGTCGCAGGACGGTACTTCGGTACTCACCCAGCCTATGAGTGATCCGTTCCGTTGGTAATTCCGATTGCCACCCTCTACCGGGGAGTTCATACTCCAGGTGTGAGATCACCCTTGACCTGCAGTCTAGGAAACTGAGCTGGGACGAGCCACCACTGACCGCCCTACTTGGCTTCACGCCACAGGATCCTCCGGAAGTCCAGCTGTGGAGCTTGAACCCTAAGGCTCTTCACGCCCATATCCCACCCACACACATTCACACACTCTGCCTGCTGCGATCCAACCGACACTCTCTCCGCTATCTCTTTCTTTCTCATATCACTTCTGCTAAGGATATGTTCTGCTTTGTAGCGGCTGAATTCTAATTCTGGAGAAATCTTTACCTGAATGAGCTATTGTTCACTGAAAAAAATTTGGCGCGCCTCACGTACTGGCACTGCAGCGTCGGAAGCGCCACCCGCTTAGCGCATACAGTGTCCCGAAAACGAACTTCTGCTACTCATATCGCACGCGCTTCCGATGCGCCAACTGGCCGGAGTAGTGGGTACTACGATTGATGAAGCGAGCGGCTCGGAATAGTTCACGCTAAGAGCGGAGCCTCATTTGTTTTCTCCGTGCAACCGCATGGTCACGAGAAGTTATTCCGGTTTGAAGAGGAGCTAGTATACCGACTACGTGGCGCGCTTGATGCTTTGACTTGGCGCTTTGGATACTCCGATCGGAATAGATATTATTCCGATCACCAGAGTAGTGCACGCTGACCTTATTCGGAGCGCCTCCTGTACTGCTGGAGTACCTCACGCACCAAATTTTTTTCAGTGTTGTTATACTGTCTGACACATGGTCGAACTAATCCCTGGTCGGACCTCTTAAAGACTATTCCGTAACAACCTTGAAATTCACATCCGTAACTCTTGTATTTTCAAAGTAACCAATTAGTGAATTAATATAGCGTGTAGTTGTATATAGTGTAGTTGGTACTAGCCATTTTTTAAAAAAAGAAAAAGTTATTTAAGAAAAATATTCTAGAATTGACCTAAATATTTTCTATTTAGTTTTGAAAATAATAAAATTAGTATAAGTCCTAAGAGGGAGTGACAAAACAAAATTGTAAAATAATCGACTAAATCCTGAAAAAAATGTTCAATAATAGAAAAGTAAAAATATTTAAATTATTTAATTTAATTAATTAATTTTTGAAAAGAGTTAAATGGTTAAAAGAAATAATAATCTTAAATCATACATACATATAAAAGTCTAAGAATAGAAAAATAAAATAGCAAAGGTCACACTGCGTTAACTGAAAGAAACTGTTGTTTTGTTAAATGTATGTTATTCTTTGAACAAGGTCACATTCCTCATTTCATCTAATAGAATTGCAGGTCCCACCAGGGATACAATTGGAAGGTTTATTTTTTCTTTATTTATTTATTTAATATTCATAATGATGTGGTTTTGTGAAAAAAATAAAGTTTCAAATCTATTAATAAAAATAATTAATCAGAATTTTGATAAATCACCCTCTATGTAAAAAAAAATATTTAAAAGTATTAATTTAATTCAAAAAGATTCTATTTATATTTGTTGGATTATTTAAATAATATTATGCTGTTGCTGAACCTGCAAATCGTAATAGAAGGAAACGAAGATGGGTGTTCAAAATAAAGAGCACATTTAACAAATAAAGAGAATTATTTATCATTTATTATTTATCATTTATCATTTATTCAATCAAAAAAATAAATGCATGCAAAAATGCGTATTAGAGGTTACGAGTGGAGAAAAATATATTTAGAAAAAACAAACCGTTCAATATATTGCTTCGTATTTTCCTTCTATTCCTTACTTTTTGTACAAGAAAATTTCAAATAAATTTCTTTGCGACTTTCAGCTTCATTTCGGAGCAAACTTTGAGTGCCTGTAGATTCTTCGCAATTCAATCCTTAACGCGGTTTGGTTCGTTTCATCGGTCTTATTAAGCTTTTATTTGGTTTGTAACATGTCTGAGTTAATGTGTTAGTAGCACCAGAAATACACCAAGTTAAAATTGGGAATTTTTTCAAAAATAGAATTTTTTAAATATTTTAAAAATGTTTATTTTGATCAGTATCAGAAACCACAAAACGGAATTTCAGGGGATATTTGTACTTGTTTCAAACTAAAAGAAAACGCAATAAGATTAAAAAAAAATTAATAGAGTTTTTTTTTACCCCCCTTGAAAATTGCAGCTTTTGAGAAAACTGCCACCTTTCATCACGTATATATCCTATCTTACTGTATCTAATGAGACAGGCGTTATCTTAGAATGAATTTCTTAACAAGGCAACAAGAATGCTCTGAATCGCTTTTTAAAATGTTAAAAATTCGCTTAGTTATGGCTTTTTGAATATGATCATAAAAATCACCTCATCCGTGAAAAATTAATTAATGGGCTGATATCGTTGTTCATTTTTTAAATATGTGCTATTTTTTTCTTGAAAGTACATGAGTAAACGAATCGAATGAGTTGTCGCACGTTAAAATGATTAAAACTTCACTGAGCTATGATATTTCAAAAACAACCAAAAAAGGTCGTTTTTCGGATCATTGAAAAAATATATGTACATATATATCTCCTCTATTGAAAAATTTTACGTAAGATCTTACGTAAGATTTTTCAATAGGGTCCCTATATTATATAGTTATAAGGTCAAAACCTAAATTATCCCCATCCTCCCCCCCCCCTCCGCCCCCCTCCGCCCCTCCCCTCCTCCACCCCTCCTCTTTCTTCTTTTCCTCTCCTCATTTTCTTCATTAATTTATGTTATATTTATCATTTCAATGATGTCTTTTCATATATTTAAAAAATATGTTTGCTGCTCTTCAACTATCCTCCCCCCTCCTCCCCGCTCCCCCCCCCTCCTCCTTAGTGATATTCCTCAACCCCTCCTCAGTAACATCCTCATTATTGAACCCCTCCTCAGACCCTCGTCAATTTGTATGAAATTGTAATTTTAGCTCAAAATGTGGATAAAAAATTCTTAATCGTATAGCGATACAGTCTACGGTATATTGAATCATTGACATAGCAAAAAAGATAATAATGAAAATAAAATCAATTATATCGCTAAAGCAAATGGCTAAATGAAGTTTTGTATCGTATATACAGTTATAGAAAAGGTGAAAAATTATTTTCTAGAAATCGACTGAAAAATAAATAAATTTAATGATATCGGTAAAGTAAAAGAGTAGATTAATGGGAAAAAAGTGAAAATTGAAAAATGACTCAAAAAGTAAACAGATTTAATTGTATCGCTAAAGCAAAGGTGTATAAACAAAGGGGGAAAAATAAAAAATAGGAGGTTTAAATAACATAATAATAAAAATTTTACAGACATTTTAAATGCTGTAGAAAATTGTTTAATTGATTCAACTGATTATAATGAAATATTTGGAGCAAAAGAAGTTCTTGCATCAAGAGATTTTCGACATATGTTACTAATTGTTCCGTCTGGGAATCGAATTACTGAGATTTATTGGGAATTATAAAAAATAGGTATACTACGACAAAATTTTAAATGTATGTGATTAAAGCAAAATAAAAAAATTTCGGAAAATGATATCGAATTTAAATTTTGGCTTTTAAATGTAGCCAATGGTAATTTTTTACCAAACTATGATCGATAAAGTAAAGTAACAAAAATCCCAAAAACAATTATACAAACGAAAATATTATAGATGAAATTTTTGGATACTTAAAGATAAGAAAAATCGACATTTTTATGAAAGTGTAATTTTAACTTTAAAATCGTATAATGATGCAATCGTATACCGATACATTCTATGAAATATTTAATCATTGACATAGCAGAAAACGATAATAATGAGCATTTAGTAAATAAAATTAAAAAATGACGCAATTATCGTGTTGCTGAAAATTTTAAATTGAAATAATAGTTTTAAAATAAAATAATGGTTATAGAAAATTATTTTCTGGAATTTAACTGAAAAAATAAATCTATTCAATTATATCGCTAAATCAATTGGGTAAATGAAGTTTCATATCGTATAAAGGTAAAAAAAATGAGAAAAATGCAACAATTATTTTCTAAAATTCGTCTGTATCGCAAAATGGGGGGTGGACGAGCGGAGCGAGTAGGGGGGGGACCCCCCTAGTATATATATAAATATAGTATATATATATATATATATTTATACTGCACTTGCAAAGAAAATAGAATATCTAAAATTTTAGGTACCGCTGTGATGTTAACTAAATGGATGGTTTGGCCTCGGCTTAGGCTCGGGTTTGCCTCGGGTCGTCACCTCGGCTTAGCATAGGCTAAAACTATGCTAAAGCTGCGCTCAGCCTAGGGACATTTTCAGATTTTGCTCGACGGTGTCCACCCTAAGGGATCACCTACATAAATAGCAAGATAATTTTAGAACAATGCTATATATAGCATGATATGGGATGACGATATGGTATTGTAATAAATATGTATTCAATTTTTTATCGAATTATATTTTAAACGGTACATGAAAAGCTTACCTCTAATTCGTATTTTATCTTGAATGTTTTCATATATATTATATAAATTTTTATGAATTCAATACAATGAGCTATAATCACAATAATGTAATATAATATTCTCTACATTTATACTCTGCTATCTATGCTGCAGTATTTTCCATTTTAAAAATATTTTATACAATTTCATCATAATCTATTTAATCATAATCTAGTAAATAATTTCTTATCGTGCATTAAGTATCAAACGAGTATCGAACAATGTTTAATTGCAAAATAAGATAATAAATCTTTGTATTTCAATCATCCAGTTTTTATAATAGTTTAAGTTTCGTTTTTTGGTACTCCCCTAGTATATATATAAAAAATGTAAAAGATAGCCAAAAGGCTTCATTTGACATACCCTATGATAAAAAATCTTGATGGCAAGATCGGCAGAGCCTCCAGTGCAGATAAAGTTAAAAATTTCCAGAACGCCCCATATACATGTGTTAGACCACTGACCTCCAAACAACCATCCATTCGAAAGCGAATTCCATAGGCGAGCGCCATGAAAATAGGCATAACTTATTTTACAAGATGAATTGTATTTTAACTTTTTTATTTAAAGTACTTTTAAATACTCATATAATTATTTCTAGACGTAATAGATTATATTTCTGCGCCAAAATCTGATTTGGAACCTGCCAATGTTTTGAATCTTATAAAATCAAAAATTAATTTTCATAAACCAGGAGAAAATTATAAATCTGAAGGATATATTGTGACTAAAAATACAGATAAATTGTTAAAAAAACATCTTTTAGATACTGGAGGAAACGTTCGAACTCGATTTCCACCAGAACCAAATGGAATACTGCACATTGGACACGCTAAAGCTATTAATATAAATTTTGGGTATGTCTTACTTTTATTAAAAATATTGTAATTTCCTTTGACTGCAAACATTACTGGAATTTATTTTATTGAAAATGTATACATAGAATTCCGAGGTTTGTTAGTAACGTTCATTCTAAATTCATGTTGTCAATGCTGTTCGATTTCTTTGTAACAAAGGTATTGCTTGAATTAAGCAATATCAGTAGCGTAAAGTCGGAGCGCGAAGTGCGTATATCTGTATACAGGGTGTCCAAAAAGTCTGGAAACACCCAAATATCTTTTCAGGTGATTTATTTGTAAAAAATGTCAAGGTCATAATCGATGTAATTTTCGACAAGAAATTCAACGGCGACCTTAGATTTGACCTTGAAGATGACCTTGACGGTTTTTTTAAGGTCAGGTCAATTTTTTTTAATGCGAAGCACCATTTTTGATATTAGCAATGGAAAGAGCAGGAAATTTGACATTCAAAACCATTGGGGTCAATAATTTTCCATTTATCTTAAAGGTCATTTGATTTTACTTTTAGCGTTACCCAGGAACAACGGCGTGGACTTAGTAATTTCTGTTCCCTTTGGGGTGCTTTATTATCGTGAGTCCCTTTGCCTCTCGCGTGATTGGATAAATATTTCCAACTATGATTATTGTAGATGCTCGAACTGCTCCCTATTTACTTTTTGACACTGTCCTAATCGATGGTAAAAAGCACCACAGCATTTCTGATGATTTCAGCGGGGATGAGCTCTGATTCATCAATGATCCTTTGCCATAATTCATTTAAATTTTGGGGTTTTGTTTTGTACACTCGATCTTTTAAATACCCCCAATAGAAGTAATCAAGAGGCGTCAAATCGGGTGATCTAGCTGGCCATTCAATAATGCCTCTTCGTCCTATCCATCGATTAACAAATACCGCATCTAAGTAAGCGCGAATAGTTCGTGCATAATGAGCTGCTGCGCCATCCTGTTGATACCATGTGCCATTAAAGTTTTCTCCGGTTATTTTCATTATTGCAGGAACTATTTGATTGCGAAGCATAGCTTCATCATTTTGGGCATTCAAGTTACCATCAATAAAAAATGGTCCTATAATTTTATGATTTAGTATTCCAACCCAGACATTTAATTTTTGTGGATATTGTGATTTAGCTTCTCGTGCCCAGTAAGGATTATCAGCTGCCCAATATCTACAATTACGCCTATTCGAACTTGCGTCAAGTTGAAATGTAGCTTAATCTGAAAATACTATGTTAAATTGAAAGTTAGGATTTTGAACTTTGCGAGCCATCATATCATCACAAAATTCAACGCGACGGTCGAAATCATCTTCGTTCAGTTTGTGTATCAATGTTACTTTGTAGGTATGGAAGTTCGCTTCATGTAGTATGTTATGAACAGATGATGTACTAACTTCGTGCTCTTGAGCAGCTCTACGAGTGGATGTATGTGCATCTTCAGTGAATGTTAACAAAACATCTAATGACTTCTCTTCATTACTTGCTGACTTTAGTCTACCTGATCTAAGCAGGTCACTAATAGTGCCGGTCCTTTCAAACCTCTTAACAGTTTTTTGAACTGTTGCAAATGAAATTAGAGTCCTATTAGGCCTAAACGTAGCATTGAAAAGATCCCTTAGAGACTTGCAAGAGACGCAAGCTGATCAGAATATGAAAATTCAAAAACCAGTAGAATATTTTTTCAGATTGTACACTACTGCTGCGGAAAACTATTTGAACGAATTCAATAGAAGAGCTTGAAATGGTAATAATCAATAATTGTTTCTTGGTAACGCTATGGAAACTTCTCCTTTTTCAATTGCCGATATCAGATGAGGGGGACTTAAGAAACAAATTTTGACCTTGGATTGACCTTAAAGGATACAAAAAAGGTTAGGTTTGAGGTCAGCGCTACTCGTGATTGAAGAAAACAGCTGAAGTAAGCTTTGATCTATTTCCTTCAATCGAGTTTTTCTGCCAGACCTCAAAATTGAATAACCTCCAAATGACCTTTAAGATGAATGGAAAATTATTGACCTCAATGGTTTTGAATGTAGAATTTCCTGCTCTTTCCATTGCTGATGTCAAAAATGGTGCTTCCCATTAAAAAAAATTGACGTGACCTTAAAAAAACCAACAAGGTCATCTTTAAGGTCAAATCTAAGGTCGCCGTTGAATTCCTTGTCGAAAATTACATCGAATATAACCTTGACATTTTTTACAAATGTATCACCTGAAAAGTTATTTGGGTGTTTCCAGACTTTTTGGACACACTGCATATTTGCGTTCACGCTATCACAATGAATGAAGAATAAGTGCGTTCTCGAGCGTCCCCTTCCGAGCACAGTCTCTCCACAGAGAGCTTATGCGAGAGAGTAGTCGCTGGCAATTAGAAGTTACGACAAAATCAAATCTCAGTTCACTCGGCGCCTTGACCCAAGTTTTTTAAGTAGTGGGCTACTGCGCGGATTGAACGCATGATAGAACTTATGATACTTTTGCATCATTAGCCGCAAAAGTGTGAAACCGAGTAGACACTTAGAAAACGCCGGGAAATGATGTTCCGTATAAAATTTAATCAGAAACCATATTCTTGTTACAGAATTACTACGAATTTTAAATGAATAAATAAAATTTAATATTAACAACTTGTATATTGTCTTGTTTGAGATACTAACCAGGAATTAACTTTGTTACAAGATCATCCAACTCAAATAGTAGTAATGGTTCTTGTATAGACAACTTTTTCACAAAAATACACAAAATTAACTACAAAACGTATTTGCTTTTAGCACGTAGGTGTTTTTAACACCTTTCAATGATCACTACCCAATAATAATGTCAATTAAAAACATAAAAAGAAATACTACACAAAATAAAAATACAGGGTGGGCCATTTTAATCAAACCAGTCTAATAACTCCTAAATGAAGCCATAAACCAAAAAGTTGTTCGGATGAAAGTTGTCCAGGATTGTGCAAAATTCGTGCAAAAAGAAAGAAAAGCCGTATAACAATTACAAAAAAGATCCTACAAACAAAACTAAGAAAGATGTATACAATAATTAATCCAAATTGATAAATAAAATTATTAACCAAGCCAAAGAGGATTATAACAAAAAACAACTACAATTTAATGCTAAAAACCCAAAAAAATTATGGAGTTTAATTAATAGAAAGCTAGGTAGAAATGGTAATATAAACACAAACATTAATTTTCTAATAGAAGATAATCATAAGATTTCGTACTCAAAAGACATAGTTGATAATATGAATAATTTCTTCTGCAAAGTAGGGAAAAAATTAACTGAAAAGATAAAGCAACCACAAAACGAGACCATAAAGATGCCAACGCGAAATAATAAAAGTATGTTCTTAAACCCAACAAATCAGCAGGAAATTATAGAAGCCATCAACAGACTGAAAGACACTAAAGGAGGTCATGATGAAATCAACTCAGGAGTTATAAAAAAGCTTAGCTCAGCTATATCGAAACCACTAGCACACATTTTTAACAACTGTGTGGAGTAAGGAATATGGCCAAATAAACTAAAAATAGCGGAAATTACACCAATTCACAAATCAAAGGAAAAATGTTTACCTAATAATTATAGGCCTATTTCAATAATCTCAAACCTGGCAAAAATCTTTGAAAAATTATACATAAAAGAATTCTAAGCTTTTTCAACAAACACAATTTACTATCTGATAATCAATTTGGATTCCGGAAGAACAGGAGTACCAATGTCTAGAATCTGATACCACAACTAGGAAGAAAAGTATTCAAATGCCTAAAAGTCATAGAAATATAAGTATAAAAATTTGTTACATCAGAGCAGTAATAAATTTTAATAATTTACCGAATGACATCAAAAAATTAACAAACAAAAATATCATAATTCAAAAATCATACAATGGATACAAAAGAATCAATTATAAAAAACACTGTAGGCTGTCAAAAAATAAGCTACTTACAACTGAGAAACAATAAAATAATAAACACTTTGATTGCAAAGTATTTTAAACAAGTACACGAGACTGACATTTCGGATCTTACATTGGAAGTTTATGACGATCGGATTAAGATAGTAAAGCTAATACAAGATATTAGAATGTATATATGTGCTAAAGGAATCTGCAATCAACATCACAAGAGAACAGATAGGCGAATGTCAAGCTACAACTGGAAAATATGTTTATATTAATTCAAATAAAATTATCACAATAACTAAACTAGCAGAAATTATAATTAAAAATTATAATAATAAACTACATACAAGTTCAACCCAGAAATTAATCAACAAAGAAAATTGTGTTACATGTAACTACCCACGAATAAAAGGATTAAAGCACATTCATTTTGTAAAACCAACATCAATAACAAGGGATGATAATACCATAAGAAACGAAATTAGACCAACAAATATTAATAAATTGAACCACACAATAGAAGAGGTATTCTCCATAATAGACAAAAAAGCTGAGTCCAACACCAACAAAATTTACCGGAAACCAAGTTCGAATCCTCCAGGCAACAAAATAGAAGACCCAAAAACAAGAAGAATGTCATATGGTGACATTACCTACTTAGGAAATAATAAAGCGTATCTATACTTCGATAGGGGAATTAGAGGTTTTCAGACATTTACAAATTCTATGCAACCTATTTCGAGACAAAATAAAAACCTAAAAATAATTTTCCTCTGCTGTAATGTATGAATAAATAAATAAATAAATAAATAAATAAATAAAAAGAATTGCTTGAGCGGATGTGGGATCATAGGAAATTACACTGAGCCGGTGCACATTGAAATAATTGCGTAATCGTTTATTTTGAATGTACGATGAAGAAGACGTCTCGAGCGAGACCGCTTGTACCTGATGTAACCTCAAAGTGCCACGTGGCACGAGCTGTGACTGAGCGGGGTATTGCTGAGCGATGTTGGAGACAAATCCTGATGAGCATAGTTACTTGTAGCAGATGAGCGTCAAGAAGCTGGGGTGAGCAGGAACAGCAAAAAGCGTTGAGCAGGAACAGCAAAAAGCGTTGAGCTGGAACAGCAAAAAGCGATGAGCAGGAACAAATAGCGATGAGCAGGAACAAAAAGCGATGAGCAGGAATACAGCTGGAACAAGCGGGTTTGCGATGCGGTCGGTACGGCGTTCGGTCGAGAAGAGAACGAGAGGTGAGGTTGGTCCAGATGCTTGCGCTGCGGCTAGAGCGGGTTGTCAGGGCACAGCGCCCGGGAGGTACTGTCTCCTAGCGGCCCTCGTAATGAGACGACGAGGAACAGCTGGGTCGTAACTCCACCTGTGATGAGTCAGAACTGATGAGGAGCACTGTAAGGCCAGAGAGCTGCTGAGTTGAAACTGTTGTGCAAACTGGGTCGTAAAGCCAGCTTGCGATGAGTCAGACCTGATGAGGACGACAGTCTGGGTTGTATGGCCAAACAGCTACTGAGTTAAGCTGATGTGCAAACTGGGTCGTAAAGTCAGCTTGCGATGAGTCAGAATGCATCCTTACTGGGGAGAGGAACTGGCAATGGCACCAACTTACTAATTGGTCGATGATGATTTGCGTGACGCGCACGAGAGGCCAGCGTGATGGAGGAGACCTTTCGACCATGAGCAGCGCCAGAGTTCCAACTTGAATTAAATGTGATGGGTAGTGCCACTTGGAGATTACCTGTTGCCTTTGTAGATAGTGAGCAGACCACTGTTTACAAAAGGTCTGCAATCTTTGTTGAATGAGCTGCCATCGTGAGAGCCGCAATGAGTTTAAATCTAAGAGCGATGGTTCAGAAACACTGTTTAGAGCTGCTTTAATGAGAAAGTGTCCTGGGGTGGGCGCTGAGACATCATCAGGATCGTCGCTGAGTGGTTCGAGTGGGCGTGAATTGAGAATTGCCTCCACCTGCGTAAGAAGAGTTGTAAGTTCTTCATACGTGAGCAGAGTATCGCCGATGGTGCGGTGCAAGTGAAATTTAATGGATTTCACGAGCGCTTATCATTTTCCACCCATGTGAGGAGCGGCAGGAGGAATGAATGCCGGAATGGATGAGACGTCCTGATGTTCCTGAGATCGTTGATTGAAGAGCTGTTCAAGCTGAGCGTCTGCGCCTTGAAAAGTTGTACCGCAGTCTGAGAACATGATCTGAACTACTCCTCTGCGTAAGACAAATCGTCGAAATGCAGCGAGGAAGCAGTCAGCTGAGTAGTCTGTTACTACTTCAATGTGTGCAGCTGATGTGGCGAGGCATACAAAGACACAAATCCAGCCTTTGTCCGTCTTGCAGCCGCGTCCCTTTCAAGTCTTGATGGTCATTGGACCTGCGTAATCCACTCCAGTGCGCAAGAATGCTCGAGCTGGAGTGACACGTAAGAGTGGAAGTTGTCCCATGAGCTGTTGAGCTCTAACAGCACGTTATCGGGCACATGAGATACAATGTAATGTAAACGCTTTTACTGGCGCTCTCCCTCCAAGTATCCAACAGTTCTGTCGAAGTCTTGCGAGAGTCAGTTGAGTTCCTCCATGTAGCGTTGAGCGATTAGCTGCGTCGATGAGCAGAGTCGTGAGATGAGAATGACGAGGCAAAATGGCAAGGTGCTTCTCATCAAAGCTGAGAGCCGACTTTTCGAGCCGTCCACCAACTCGGAGAATTCCTTCAGGGTCGATGAAGGCAGTCAGGCGTGTGAGAGCGTGTCCAGTTGGCAGAGCAGAATCTTTGGTAAGAAGCTTGAGTTCTGGAGCGAAGTAGACTGTCTGAGTTGCCTTGATCCAGAAGAGCAGTGCATCGTTCAGAGTTTGAGCGGTGTACAACAACGAGGGTTTGGCCTGGCGTTTGAGAACGTTCTTGAGTCTAAAAAGTAATGAGTTCACCTTTAATAATCTGTTGAGAGTTGAGTACCTGAGTATCAAGTCCTAATGATATGTGTTTTTATAAGTAATGGAGAGCAGTGTGACGCTAGATCTTACTTCTTCGTCAACGTTGACCTGAGGAATACACGGTTGGGTTGGTCAAGTTACTGGATCAAGCTGCATCCAAATTGAACCAGTCCACCAAAGTGGTGATGCCTCTTGAGCCGCAATCTGATGGGTTTTCCGTGCTAGGAACATGTCGCCATGTGGTGTTAAATGCACATATATCCTGAATTTGGGTAACTCTGTTTCTGACATACTCCTTCCAACGGCTTGCAGGTGAGTTGATCCACATGAGTGTCACTTGAGAGTCCGTCCACAGATGAGTCTGGTCGATTTTGACCTGAAGAAACTCCTTTGTCTTCTTGATGAGCTTGGCAAGTAGCAGCGCTGCAGTGAGTTCTAACCGAGGGATGGTTAGCTGTTTGAGTGGAGCTACCTTGGTTTTAGAGCATATCCATGACATCATCGAGCCTGAGGACGGTGAGTTGACGGCAAGATAAATCACTGCTGCCATTGCATCTTGAGAAGCATCAACGAAGCCATACAGTTCAATAGTGGAGAAGCTCCAAGTGCTAAATCACCAAGGAATTGAGATACTGACTAGTAATGTGAGTTTTCCTCTGATGCTGAGCCATTTTGAGCAAACCTTGGCAGGAAGTGGATCGTCCCAGCCAAGCTTGAGCAGCCAGAGCTCCTGAAGCAGAATCTTGGCGTTTATGATCACTGGAGCTACTAGACCCAGTGGATCAAAGATCTGATCGACTTCTGAGAGAATAGCTCTCTTGATAAGCTGTCCTGATTGAGCCTTGAACTTACAAGTGAATATGAAGCAGTCTTCTTGAGGGAGCCACTTCATTCCGAGAAGAGAGGTTGCGCAGTCGTCTAATGTGAGCCCTGTACCTTCAGGCGAGGTGGTAGACAGCAACTCTGAATGATTACTGTGCTATTTGGAGAGCGGAAAACCGACCGCGTGGCAAAAATGAGTCAGCTGATGAGCAATCTCCTTGAGTTGTTGAGTGGTATCAGCTCATCCAAATATATCGTCAACATATCTTCCTTTCTGCATGCACGGGACGGCGAGTGGATACTTATGTGACAGTGGTGAGCTGGAAGGTCACTTCCTGATGAGTGTCATTGAACCGAAGGATCCTCTGCAGACCCCAGTCATCAGGATGAACCTTTACTTGGCGGTACATCTTGACGATATCGGTAGCAAAAAGGTGGCGGAAGTGGCGTATCCACTTGAGTACATCCACGATGTTGAGCTGGAGATTTGCACCAGAATCCTTGAGAGGGATGCGTACAATGTATCTTCCTGTTGCATCTCTGGTGTGCGTTGAGCGGAAGTGAGGTTCACATTGTTCTTCCTCGGGACTTAGAAAGGATTCAGCATCTCCAGGAAGCTCTTCTTGCACCCAGAATTTTTTGAGCAAGTCGTGAAGATGATCCTGCTGAATAGAACCATGATAAGCTGTGGCTGAGCTAACAAACGATGCGTTAGTTGGACCAAGAATGAGCGAGCCAAACATTGATGACTGAGCGATTGGAGCTCCTGGGTGAGCTTTAATGATTCCAGGGTTGATGATAGGTCCGTAGTAGTCTCCTCCAATGATAAGCTCCACTGAACGAGGCAGGAAATATTGCTCATCAGCAAGTTGCAAGTTATGCAGGTGCGGCCAATTGAGAGCGGTGATCTTGCTGGATGGCACTATTGAGGAGACCGCTCGAAGAATATGAGCCTCAATAGTTACTGCCTCGAGTGTGTGCGTTGAGTAGAGCGTGAGCATTACAGCCAAGTGTCTGAGTTGCCCTTGCACCTCCAATGCCGTTGATGATAATCGACGACGCCTGGCGTGGCAGGCTGAGCTGTTCAACGAGATGTTCACAAATAAAAGACAACTCGGATCCTGAGTCGATGAGCATACGGATTGTATGAGCGTGTACTTGAGTCTTGACATGAGCTAGAGCCGTGCCTAGAAGAGTTGACATGTTCGGGGCGACGTGAGGTGACTCTTGATCGACGCTGAGCGATGAGCATCTTGGTGAGCGAGATAAATCTATGGAGCTGACAGATGAGTAGACGACTGCACTTACTCCTCAATTAGAGTTGGATGAGGTTGAAGGGATGAGTGTTGAATCATCCTGAGTTAGCTGCTTGGATTGAGCTATCTTAGAGGTGTGTAACATGGTGTAGTGCTGGGTGAGTCGACGTAGACTGCCTCTCTTCTTCCATGCTTCTCCCGTCTAGAATAAGTCTGGCTATGACCACTATCCCAGTCTTGGACTCCTTTAATATTCAAAATAGCTTTAAAAATCCCGCAAATTAATTAAATAAAAAGCGATCTTAATACAAAATTAAAATAAAATAAAAATTCCAAACTCGGGGTCTTTTGGATTTGGATAATTTCTTATTCACCGCTGAGCTATTTTGTTATTTGCGTCATCAAAATTATGTGCAGGTTAAGAATTGGCGCGGCAGTATCCGGCCTGTTGTTATAACCTATACAAATTTTAATATTTTAAATAAAAAAAATAGTTCAGCGGTAGAGAGCTAGCTTGAAAGGTCAAAAGTTCAGAGATGTAATCTGGATTCGGTTTTTTTTTTTATTTTGTTTTTTAAAGGATTATTCCAGACTTTGCCCAACTAAATATTTTTATACCGCTCTTATTTCAAAATTTCCCAAAGTTGAAAAGCAGCTTTTAAATGGAAAATTTCAGACAAGATAAAAGTTATTCAACTATCCCTTTTAGTAGCATTATAGAAAGTTAAAAAAATCTTGTTAACTGAGAGAAAAGTATTTAAGATAAGTTTCTTTCCTTTTTAAACGCACTGCAAGAAGAATAATATTGTTTGAACTAATATACAACCATGAAAGATCTTGGGAAAAGGAGCGAGAGAGCGGGTATCACTAAAAGTTTGTTATAATAATTTTAAGAAATAAAACATTATTTTTAAGTTAAACTATGATAATCTTTTCCTGCATCATCGTGCACATTATACTCTAAGCATCTACATTACACAATACAGAGTATCCCATTTTAAAGAAACTACCCTGAAAATTTCACCGGTTCGCGTTGTACAAAAAAATTGTTCAGACAAAAGTTGTTTGGGACAAAGGGGGTCATCTTTTTATGAAATCAGTTTTGTCCTTGAAACTTATTTTCAAGGTCATTTGAAGGACAAAGTGTTTTTTTTTTTTTTTTAATAGGAACCCCCATTTTTTACCCCGGATTCGAAAAGAGTACAAAATTTTGTATCAAAAGTGCTTTTAACACTTTTTTTAGAATATTGTTTTTTAGTCAATTCCACAAAATTAAAAATTGGAAAAATAAAAAATACCACCATATTTTTTATGCAAGTCTAAATCAATAATATTTTTAGTAATTTTTTAATTAGATGCATTCTTTTCATGAAAAAAATTAAAGTTTAAAAATGTTTAAATATTAGCGAATTTTTTTCTCGGAAACTATGCGTTTAGTCAAAAAAGTGTTAAAAGCACTTTTGATAAAAAATTTTGTGCTCTTTTCGAATCCGGGGTAAAAAATGGGGGTTCCTATTAAAAAAAAAAACACTTTGATTTTCAAATGACCTTAAAAATAAGTCTCAAGGTCAAAACTGATTTCATAAAGAGATGGCTCCCTTTATCCTAAACAACTTTTGTCTGAACAGTTTTTAGCGTACAGTTAAAGTTTAGGTTGAACATTATATTCCATAAATACTGATAAATCATAAATTTTTCTCATGTAGGTACGCAGCAGCTTATAAAGGTGTGTGTTATTTAAGATACGATGATACAAATCCTGAAAAAGAAGAACAAAAATTTGTGACTGGCATTCTGGATATTGTAAAATGGCTTGGATATGAACCTACTAAAATCACATACTCTTCTGATTATTTTACTATATTATATAATTGGGCTATTGAGTTAATAAAAAATGGTTTAGCCTACGTTTGCCATCAAAGCATTGATGATATTAAAGGTTTTAATCCACCACCAAGTCCTTGGCGTAACAGATCTGTTTCTGAAAATTTATCTATATTTAAAGACATGAAAGATGGTTTGCTAGCTGAAGGAGAAGCCACGTTACGAATGAAAATTACGTTAGAAGAAGGAAAGCAGGATCCAGTCGCATATCGCGTAAAATTTTCGGAACATCATCGAACATCTGATTCCTGGTGTATCTATCCTACATACGATTTTACACACTGTCTCTGCGATAGTATTGAAAATATAACTCATTCCCTCTGTACTAAAGAATTTCAATCTAGGCGATCTTCGTATTATTGGTTGTGTAATGCTCTTGATGTGTACTGCCCAGTACAATGGGAATATGGAAGATTAAATGTTAGTTATACTGTTGTATCAAAAAGAAAAATCACAAAACTAATTGATATGAACATTGTAAAAGATTGGGACGATCCAAGACTATTTACACTTTCCGCTCTTCGAAGAAGAGGTTTTCCACCCGATGCCATAAATAATTTTTGCACTCAAATGGGCATTACTGGAGCACAAACAATAGTATCTCCTTCAGTTCTTGAAGCCGCTGTTAGAGATAATTTAAATATTACTGCTGCAAGGTATATGGCGGTAACAAATCCTTTAAAATTAGTAATAGTTAATTTTGAATTTAAAGAAACGATAAAAATTGAAGTTCCTGATTTTCCTAATGACAAAACTAAAGGAAATCATTCAGTCATATTTGATAAGATTTTATACATTGATTCATCTGATTTCCGAATGGTAAACATTTTATTCTTTTATTATTTTAAAACATATTCATATATTAAATTATATATGAAGCACCCCGTAGAATCGTTATGGGAAACGGCTCACGGTCAATTTTTCTAAATCTTTGGAAAATGATAGATTATGGACTTTTGGACTTTGGGCCCATGGAGACTTTTATTCTACGTGTTATAAACTATAATTTTTCAAAGTTATAGAAATATTAACCGAGAACCATTTCCCATAATGATTCTGCGGAGTCCTTTTCATAACTTACCGCTGTGTTTGTATTATTATGCTACATTTCTTTCATGATCTAATTTTTTTCTCCCTTATTTACAAAACAAAATTATTGTGACAATAAGTATAGGATATAGACTTTTTATGCATATTTGTCCCAGATTTCTGTCAAAATTCTCTTCTTATGCTGGAAAGATTGATTTTTCACTTTAGTACAAGAATTATGACTGAAGTCGGTTTTTCAAAAAAACAATTTTATTGTTTGCTTGGAATAATGCTATGCGTGATTGTGTAACTTTAAATAGTACTAATGTGTGAACGTACATTGCGACGCCATAATTTCGTTATCTCGCTACTATTCTCCCGTTGACAAGCACCGCACAGCGTTGATAATCTAACAGTGAATAGCGTCAGCATGCTCATTAAGTGACGGTTACTTTTAGTAAAATCCGATAAGTGTCATATACTTTCTTATAATGCAAAAAGGCTTATTTCTCGACCTTTAATCGCTCCTTTCGTCAGTGGCTAACTAACCATACAGTTAGTATATAAGTCCGTTTTATTTATTCCGTCAATATAAATGCAAGCTTTGTACGCGAAAAACGTATGCAGCTAGATATATTAGGTAAACCTCGAGACCGCCTGGTTTTCGGAGACTTTATTTTGCTCAGAATGACAGATGCTGTACATATTGGGTTGGACCCTGACAAAGTTCCAGTCCAAGGTGATGACGTATGTAAGACTTACCGGTGGCTAACAATCGGGAAAGTTTTCGATTTTTCAAAATTCGAAGCAAAGGTCTATTTGGACGTTTCGGGAGTGAGAAACACAATACTGAAAATGATTTTTTCTTCTTAACCCTGTGACGTGTATTTCCGCGCCGATGAGGTTCCCCCAGGCAACGAGGACGCCGATCGACGCCACGCAATCGCGCTAGATAATTGTTTACTTTTAATACTTATGCGACCCACGTTTCCGGAGGTTTCGCGGCTGCCACATCGCGACGACGCCACGGCGAACACACCCGGAGCACCGACGAGAAGAGGAGAGACGGCGCGACGTTCAGCGGGTTCCCCGGCTGTCACCGGCTACGCGAAGACGACGTCCACACGAGGCGGCGAGCCAGCTGACAGCCCGGCGCCCTAACCCTAACTGACGCACGAGGCACACTTGGAGCGCTAGGGAGCAGCGCCGACGACACGCACATTCACTCGCACACACAAACAACCGGCGAAGCAACCACGAGAGGGCACGACAACCTGGACATCGGCAACGAGGACATCACATTGGCGGCAAACGAAGATGCGGCGAGCACGTGTTGCCCGCCTAGCGCAGCACGTGTTGAAGCGGGACGGCGCGAGAGGCGCGCGTGCGCCACGAACGAAGGCGCCGCTCGAGCTCGCCGAGCTCGAATATAGGCAGAGCCGTACGGAGGGCCCGCGCCTACGCCCGCGCAATTAATGCAAGCGGTGGCGCAGCGCACGCTCGCCATATTCGCAAGTCCTCGCGTACACATGGCGCCTCCGCCATAATGAAAGTACTCGCGGTCCGTCCGGGAATAGAGGGCGCGCGCGTCGCGACTAAATCGTCCTGTAGGGCGATTCTAGGCGCGATAATGAAGTACTCGCGCGACACCTCACGTTCTCTTGCGTTAATTAGGCCGATTGAAAAGAGACACTAATTACAAAGTGCGAGTGCGAGTGAGAGGGCAAGAGACGCTAACCCTGCGTTCGAGATCGCCATTTTTCGACGTTCACTCGTTGCCCGGATCGCTACCAACGCACACCTCCAGCCCGAAGCTCTTACCTAAGCCTTTTGTAGAAGTCGAGAAGAGAAGTAGAGTCGTGTCGCTAAGTTAAGTCGAGAAGTCGGAGTCTAGTCAAGTCGTCAGTCGGTCGAGCGTAGGAGAGGACGTCTGTCGAGGAGGCGAGAGAAGGACGCCGGTGAGTGGAGCAGAGTATTCGGCGGAGGGACGATCGTCGCCGCTGCGCAGGTGACGCGAGGTGACGCCGAGGCGCGAGTCGTCGTGAAGTAGAGTCGCCGCGTGTAGTAGATTTTTGTCGTGTCGACGCGTAGGTAAATTGCGATTGTGTGGCGTACGGGACGCGTTACTTAGCGAAGTGCCAGCGAGGCCTTAGATTTGTAAGAGAAATTGTATTGTCGTCGGGAGAGCCATTGGAAGAGGCGAATAAATATATTAAAAGTGACGACGTTGTTTTATTTACGAGAGTGTGTTTCGTGTGAGTGAACAGTCCGATTGTCGCGGATAGCCGAACCCCGTCGGCTATCGAGTCTAGGTCTTTAGCTCTCCTAGCAGCTAGCCAGCGCAGAAGGAAGGAAGCAGCCCGGGGCAGTGTTTCAAACACCTGGCGCCCGTTCAATAGGAAAAGTCCCGGGCACTTGTGGTGCAAGCTTTGTCGGCGTTGTTCGGGGAAGTCTCGCGACTCTCGCGGACGAAACGCAACGTCACAACCCCTGATAATATGTCAAATGAACATAAAATACCCCTAAGTAGGGTAAAAATTGTTGTATAACAACAAATTCCATCTATTTCTAGCAAAAATTAAATTTGATAGTATTCAGAATCCTCAGGAACGTCCACAGTATTAGAGCTTCGTCGCTTTATCGCGCTATTGCTTATTTAATTGATTTTTTAGTTTTGTTAATTTATTTAATTGTATGCTCATCACGGATGGTTTATTATCGTAATGTATCGCTTAATTTTTGCTTTATGTGCTTGAACGGAGCGTGATTGTCACATACATTAATATTTTCATTACTAATTCATCCTAGAGAGATATTCTCTTTTTCGAATTTATTTTTAAGTGATTGATTTATTTTATAAATACTAGTTGTGACCAAAAGGTATTATATATTCCACATTATTAAATCAGTTTCTCATTTCTTTAGGATGCAGATAAAAACTTTAAACGTTTGACATTAAAGCAATCGGTTGGTTTAAAATATGCAGGAGTTGTATTAACTGTACAGAAGATCATAAAAGATGTGGATGGTACGATTATCAACTTAGAAGTTATTCAAGAACTTATTACAGAACAAAATAAACCTAAAGCCTTTATTCAATGGGTTTCTCAACCATCTCTAGTTAATATACGAATTTATGAAAAACTGTAAGTAACGATGAATATATTTTTTTTTTCAAAACTGAATATTTTATTATAAATTTAAATACAAATAATATTTTAGATTTCAACATAAAAATCCAGAGGATCTTAATGATGTTCCACATGGCTTTTTAAGTGACGTAAATTATAGGAGCAAAAAAGAATCTTTTGCATATATAGATATAAATTTTGAGAAAAACTTAGAGCCCTTCAAAAGATATCAATTTGAAAGAATAGGATTTTTTGCAGTAGATCCTGATTCAAAGCAGAGAAAGGTAATAATTATTAACCCTTCGAAGTATAGTTGAAAGTATACTTACCACTTTAATTCTTTTACCATTTAATTATTTTTTCTCTTTACAACGAATTAAAAAGGATTTTTATCTTTTCGTTCATCCCTAGATTTTAAGGGACATATTGAAAAATTGTGCATGCTTTGGACAACACTGGTATTTTGTCTATAAACAATCACATGCGCGATTTAATCTTATGAATCGTGCGCGTTCGCCTTTATCAGTCGAGCTCATGCTCAGCAACAGTAGTCAGGCGAGTTCGCGCTCCAAGATAGCTTCCCGTCACTAGATCCGCCTCTTTCTACTCGTTTCTACGCTAGCCAAAACGTCTTTTAATTCGACCTGTTCATCCCCGTTTTTTCATTACGATATGGACAGGGCTACTAAGGGGTTTTGGTAACACTCCTTCGAATTGTCACAGGAGTTTCCTATATTAGCTCAGATGCGTACGTTCCTGATGTGCCGCACAAGGGCTCTTGCTTTGGAACTTCATGGCTTCTCAGATGCATCTCAAGACGCTATGGCAGCCGTTGTTTACTTAGTGGTCCTCTATCCTCCACAGGATTAATGATGTTATTTATTGGCTCTAAAACAAAAGCTCATCAAAGTTGCTTAAGGATCTCTTCAAGTGAAGATCGACACCACTCATATGCGGATGGACTCACAAGTTACTCTCATGTGGATCAACTCACCTGCAAGCCGCTGGAAAAATTTTGTTAGGAATAAAGTCGCTCAAATCCAAGAATTGTGCACACCCAATATCAGATGGCGGCATGTTTCTGGCATTGATAATCCAGCTGACTGCGGCTCACGAGGTATCTAAACTACTCAACTCAGAGATTTTGCATTATGGTGGTCTGGACCTGCTTGGATGAAGCTAGATCCAACTCAGTGGCCTAAACAGCCATGTTACACCTCAGATGATGCTGAATTAGAAGCTCAACCTGGTGTCACTCTCCTCTCAAACTCTCAGCAACGCAGTTATCATTGGGACAATATCTTCATTGAATAGATTATTAATTATTACTAGTGCACTATTAAAAGGTCTAATAGTTTTCATCAAGTCTTTACTGACAGTAGAATTCACCATTACCATTGTAACTACCATGCGCGTCCCCCGCCTGTTACACAGGGTGATATTTTATTTTTCTTGGGCTTTTACTCATTGATATTTTCCTCCTTCACCGCATTGCTCTGTTTCACTGTTTCTTTACCTGAAAATTCGTAAATCTCTACTTCTCGACTCCGCTACTCCTTTAAGAGTTCTGTTGAGCGACAGGCGCCTTGTAGACGCTGCTGGATCGCGAATGCTCTGCTTCGGTTAGTTTCTTCTTTTTCCAAGGTATGGGTTTGCTCAAACTGCCATAAGCGGGAATAAGTGTATGCACCACTTTGACAACGCGGATTCAGCTATTAGCACGCCGCTTCCAACATATTCAATCGCTCGCTGAAATTGCCTCGGCACACCACCTTGACCAAACCCACGCCAACACTTAGGAATAAAACACGGAACGCGTAGATTTCCTTTTTCAACTGCGTGTATTTGAGCCTCTTTGCTTGGGACTGTAATTATATATGTGGAGGGGTAACAACGAGGCATGGTCCGGTCGCGGGAGTGTTCACGCGGGAGAAATTTTCGCGGAAAGAAATACTCTGAGAGGGTGTACGCAAGGCTCACCTTTTCCTTTCCGTTTTCCATCTTCCTTCGAAACTCTAACTCCCGAATTACTTTCCAACTCTCGGCTCTAATTTCCACGAGACGTAAAAGTGCATCTGGCTGCTAAGCGAGTTTTCGGCAAAATGGCCGCGTCGTCGCGGAAGTCTTCGTCGCATCAACGCTGACCATCAGTTCTCTCTCTCTCGCCCGTATGTATATTCGCCATCCAACTCGCTCCCTCCAGGGATCTTCTTCGACGTCCGCACCTTCTCCCGTCGGCCCACTTCCGCCCGCGTCGTCGATCTACGTTCCAATTGGCCGACCTTCGCGTTCCGCGTGCGGACGTCCTTGCAATATTTTCCATGTATCTTTAGTGTGTGAATGAAGTTTACGATGTATACAATGAGTGATCCAGAATCTGAGGCATTCATATTAATATTTAGCTTTTGAAACGCGCGCACAGTGCCTACCACTACGTCAAGTAGTTCGGAAATATCTTCTACGTCGCCCTCCCAAATCGGCTTGATCCCACGCACCTCTAAAATTTTCTCTGACAATTTCGAGATTATTTACTCAGATTGCCGCTTTACCTTGTAGACAACTCAAAAAGTATTCAAGTTTATCAACTTACGAACATTCGCGGCGGGCAATAATCAATGAGGTAAATTGTTGTTTAAACGAGCCTTACTTGTAGAAGTTTCATGTGGTCATTCGGCGATTGATTGAAAATTTTATTCGATACTCGGTTTTGAACCGTTAACATATGTTCCACTTTAATATTATTTAATTGTTTGTAAACGGCGAGGCAATTTCGCGCCTTTTGCTATCTTAGTTTGTAATGACGGTGCCGATGACGATGTAGCGTCGAATCCAGGAAATCAAAAGCGTCGTTGTTGGGTCTGAAATTCATCGCTTCTCGATGTTAAACAGCCATGGAGTTCTACGTTCACCGGGTTCGAGTACTCCGGGGTTGAACCGTAGCGTTGATACCTGCTCAATGTTGGCTCAGCTCGTCGCAAGATGGAAAAACTTCTTGTTTATATAAGTGGAGTCCAGCAAACCACGCTCTGCTACCAAAAATGTTGGCTTTCCTTCCGGGCCAATTTGTACCAAAAAGTAGAAAATTACTACTTACAAAATCTGGACTTTTAGCAATTTTCGTTGAAAGTTTTTCCCAGATATAAAATTAGAAAAAATAAACACTAATCGCTAAGGTGTCATTTAATAATTATTGTAATAAAATTCGTGATCTCGAACGGGGAGACAGTAATAATATGCAGCCCGGTGCGCGAAAGAGGGGACCGCGAAGGAAATTTGCATGCGAGGGCGTAGGAGAGCAGGGAATTGCCGACCCCGGTCCGGGTCAAAGCCACGGTACGCGCAAATTCACGAGGTGAAAAAACTGTCATGTCACGTACAATTTATATCAACAACGACAGCTAAAGTTTGTTGCGAGATTTTTTGAAACAGAAATATAACTATTCAACAAAGATTTATTAAATAAATGTTAATTTGTCGTTTAATCAGAGATTAGAGAGTGAGAGAAATATTGCTAATACCGTGTGTTATGTGCATAAGTGCGTAACCGTATATGATAATATATTGTGATATTCCAAACTCGCGGATGATCCTTCAAATTCCCCAAAGCCCCGTCGAGAAGCAACTTTCCTCACAGTTTATATTTCTTTGATTAAGGGGTGAGTCTGAATTAGACGGCCAAAAAAATGCCCTTTTCTCTGCCTCTTGTCACCTATATCCTGGGAGAGTCATGGAATAGCAGCTGAGTTTATGTCACTTAATGCACTTAGGTGCGGCATCACCGGTTGGCATAGTGGACGGGATCGGTTTTGGATTTTCCAAAATAGGAGCTCTGTGTCACGCGTTACAAACGGCTTGAAGATCAGCAGCCGTAGAGAAAGCATGCACCGTCTCACCACCCTTCCGCCTTACCAGAAATCTGTCGTCCTCATGCCAAACATACTTAAATCCTAGTCCCTGTGCAGTGGACCTTAGACTTTTGAAAGTCTGGAAAGTATCATTCGCAAGCATCTCATTGATAAAAACCAAGGAGTACAGGTTTGATCTTGTTTGTGGTGTAACCATCGGGGGTTTTACTGGATAGGGTGGAGTGTTATCTCTCCTTTGAAGTGCGCTCAATTCGCCGACGATCGCTAACTGCGAGGCAAGTACAATGTGCTTACTGTACTTACGGAGACGCTCAATTTGCTTTGGAGAATAATCTGAATCGAGACTCAATACGCTTCCATTCGTCTCTAAACTAATATTGATTACAAGCTAAATAAAATAGAAATAATAAATATGAAATTTTTCAAATTTACATTAATTAAAGAAAAAAAAATTATTTACTAATAAATCTATTATAAAAAAATTTTTTGTTTCATTTTTTTTATTTAGTTATGGAATTTTATCTTACACTATCGAAATATTATCCGAATTATTTCATTCGAGAAATAGATATAGTTTCGAAGTAAAAGGTTTTGATTGCTTTTAATTGAATTATGATAGTTTGTTTAAATATAAGAGTAGAAGAATAAAATATTGTTTTAACATAAATGCGTGCATGGCCGGCTGCGGTGTACCTGTGCGGTGGCAACTTTCTAGAAAGGAGAAAACAAAAAAAAATATATATAAATAAAAATATATAAGTGTTTAGGATTAGCTTAGTATGAAGCGGCGATTTTACGACCTTTTTTATGACGGTTAAAGTGGATTTCCCAGAGCGGTTTAGGGTGCCTGTCATATTACAATGGCAGCGCTGGCAAGTACAGTAAAAGAAAAAACAAAGCGAGGGCCAACCCTGAATTGCAGGGTGACCGAGTGGGCCTATTTTTTTTATTTTTTGGGTAAGTGATGCCCCAAGATGTTCTTATCCTCTGGATAAATTCCTGGCTAAGAAGCATAAAAAATATTAGTTTGGGAGAATTTTTCAAAGTAGAAATGTGGCGCTAAAATCGGGAAAATTAGGATACGACGTGACAACATAGTCAATAGTCGGTCAAAAGTGGAGACGCACAGGCTGCCCCTGCTTGAAGAGGTGCCGACTCGCGGGTAGACCTAAGGCCCATTGCGCTTTGCCTCCTTGTGTCATCATTCCAAATATCGCTACCCATCCAAATGATCTTATACCCCGAGCACGAAAATCAATTAATTCGGTACCTCTTACATCCCCTGCCTATATAGGCTGGATCTGATCCTTTTTTTTAAGCCGACAAAGCCCGATACAGTAAAATTCCCATAAGTCTAGGGTAGTCATACAAAACGTGCATGAGGCATTCGTCGGCTTCGCCGCAGAGCCTACCGCAGAGGCACTGTTTCGACCAGGCCTCACCCTGCGGTCCCTTCAGGGTCACACAGGTTCTGGTGCGACTACTATTGCTGTAAAACACCTTGCCACAGCTACTCAGGCCAGCTACATTACCTTCCGTGTTAATCCAAGGTTCTTGAATTAATGCGATGCCTGTTCGCATCTCAGCCAAGCTCTTGGTTAATACCGCCGAAGCGCTTTTCATGTGATGGAAATTGATTTCGGTGATAGGATCGATGGCTCCCGCATTTTTAGCATGTTCCTTTGTTCCTTTCATCCGACTTTGTCTTCAGCCATACCTTCTTCTTTTTTATTTATTTTTTTCTTCCTTAACTAAAGTGAGATGCATCCCGTAGGAGGCCGCAGCAATGATCTCCCAGTCGCCTCCTCCTTGTGCACCTCGGTTGGTGACCACGCTAATGGCTCGCCAACCGTCTCCTGCGGGTTGACCCCTCGTGGTGGCTGCACTGGTCTGCCTCCAGCCGCCTCCAACTATCCAACCCTCCTGGTTCTTTCTGTCGTGGACAGTGTATGCGCGCACCACTCCGCAAAAAAACCTGAAGACCAGCTCCCTAAAGACTATGTTCCCCGCCTACTCCATCAGTACGAGCACCGCCATCTCACCCGTTTCTTTGCCAGTCGTGTCTTGACCTTCCACGACTGGCATACCTTCTACTCCTGGACTGGTAGGGTAGTATTTTGCCAGCCCAGGAGCTTCATCATTTCACCCGGGGTCTCTATGCCCCGGACGTAAAACGTCACTTCGTCATTTTTTGGGGGGCGCTTTGTTCAACTACTTTGAGTTTTGCGCCCTCCCATGGTGTCAATGTTGGCACGATCCCATTCAGCCATGTACTGGTTTATCCACTGAGCATCATTGATTTAATTACAAAGCAACATTGATTTAACTATCCACGTAACTTTGATATAATTATCTAGAAAATTCTATTGTTTCAATCATATTTTGTTCTCAGTGCAGGCACATGCTACTTAAACATAGCGAATCATGACCTTAATCATGATCCCTGATACACAGGTAGTACCCAAATACCTCTGACTATGTTAAAATTTCACTGTGGTGCGACGTAATCGCTAAGTACTCTTTTATATTTCTTTATTATCATACTGTTTTTCTCCTTTTTGACTCTTTTTGAGCAAGGCATAAACAATTTCAATGCACCTGAGTATTGTAAGAATGTATTGCATTAATTTTTGTCCAAGTACAAATAAGCATCTACCAATCTATCTCTGCGGCGCTGCGTGGCCGAACTCGGTGATCGCTGGGTTGATAAGTTAAACGTACATATTTTTTCTGATACGACGCAAGAATGAGCAGGAGAGAAAAAGGTTTTCTTAAGTGAGAAATTTACAATTCATGCAGTTAAACGAGTTGGAATTCATTTAAATAATTCGCAAAAAAAGACATGCGACATCGACAGTTAAATTTACCTGGCCAATGAGCCTGGGTTAGAGCCTCTGAGTCAGGGTTGCCAATTGAAGGTGATTCTCTTTTTTGCTCTTACGTAAATAACATCTCGTCTAATGAGATTGAAAGAGAAAAATGCTTCTAGATCTTCTTTATCGGAACCACTCAGTAGAACTTTCTCGTTGAATTTCCAACCGGAGACTGATGACTTCTTTGCCGTGAATGCAGAAAGCGGTAGTAGCGAGATTAGCAGGATAAATGATTCTCAGCCCATTATCGTCGCATTCCTTTGTTCGCTCGCGAGTGGGAGCTGAGGCTGAATTAGAATCAGCAGTTTACACCGGATACGTTAACGTTACTTTCTTTAAATGGAATTTTTTTAGCTGACTCCCCTACTCGCATGACGCTCGCGTTATTTTTAAGCTTTCCTCGCGCCCTGCTGCGCAGTTGGTCCCGCCATTATGTATTAAAATATAATTTTTATTGTTGTATTATGAAAATAAAAGTTTTACATATTATTATTCCATTATTTTATGGAAACAATATTTCATAATATTTTATTTTTCAGGTTATATTGAATAAGACAGTATCTTTGAAAGAAGCTGCCTTAAAAATTTAAACGAAGAAAATTTAAACTTCATAATTTGCAATTACGACGCAAATAAATCTACTAAGAATAAAAAAGACTATAGCATACACAAAACAACCTACAATTACAATCTATAAATAAATGTAGGTCACCCATACGAAATCTGTAAAATTATGATTTTTTTAAGTATGATTAATTGATCGCAAAAACTTTTATTACATTTTTAAATAAATTAATTCAACAACATTAGAAAGTATAGAAATTTGTGATAATTTTATTGAATATCATATTAGTTCATCCACGTAGTTAACCTATAGTTCCACATAAAAATATACATTAGTAGAAGGGGCCCGTTATTTCCAGACAACCATGACGTCACGGGTGACGCCGGAGTGAGAGAGAAATAGCAAGAATGCGTCTGGAGGCTCGCTTTTTCCCTGCGACCCGCTTTTTCCGAGAGAGGCGGTGTGGGGGCGGTGGATGGTAGTTGGTATTCTTAATAACAATTTATAAACAAATTTATTAATATATACTTGTATATATTTTTTTATATATGATAGAGTACAGAAAAGAGAAAGAGCAGTAGCCAAAGTCGCTTGTTAAAGTTTTGCGGGCATGCTTGAGCTTTCTCATGATATCTTCTAGATGGGTCCCGACTGTGTACGGAGTTACAGTTTTAATGGGAATTGATACCCTGTCAAAGACAGGTATTATTCGTGAACTGACATTGATGCTTGATCAATGCAGTTGCGAAGAAATGATGGAGCTTTACAAAGTAGGACTTTGTTTTTCGCGCGCGGCTGTCGTGATTGTCGGTGGTATAATCGAGCAAAGAGGCGACGCCAGAGAGCTGTGTGAGATCTATAATGCTGGAATTCAACAGATTTAGTAAGTTGATATGTTATTTAACTTTTTTTCTTTGTATCACTATTTTTTCTATTTTTATTTAATATTTTGTGACGCGAGGTACTATCGTGTACCTGCGCGCCGTCGCGAGCCCTCGCGGCGAGAGGGAGAGGTAGGCCGTGGCGCGCGGGAGCGGTGGCCATCTTAGAGGCTCAGGAGATTCTCTCGAGCCGTCGACGACGACGGACGCGCGCGTGCGAGATCGAGGCGAACCGGAGTTATCCAGGAGGCGAGGGAGCGTAGCGGCGAGTGTGAACGAGGTAGCAGCTTCGGGCGAGCCAAAGCTGCAACCACTGTAAGTACCGCCCGACAAAGATTGTGAGTGCGGGCGCGTATCGGCAAGGAGTCGAGGAGCGCCTCGACTCCCTGGCTTTGAGCCTCGTCTAGCGAACGTGGGGAGCGTGTCCCCAGTTCATCGTTGCTCACTCTCTCTCTCCTTAGCCCGCGGACGCGGACTCTCGTGCGGCGAGAGTCACGGCACTCGGACAAGCGGCCGCGTAGTGTGATATCGGTACCTCGAGCACGGGCTCGAGGTCGAGTTCGCGGTGTGTCGCGCGGAACGGATAAACGACCCGTTCCTTCGTGTGCGCGTGTACGTGTGTGTACACACAGAGCAGGCAAGCGGCCTGCTCTCGAACGTTACGTTTGCAAAGTCGTGCTTCGCATAAACATCACCGATCGCAAACCGTGCGATCGGCCGGTGAATTCTCGGCCGTGCCGAGAATTCGTAGGAGCGCGCGCGCTTGCGTTCGCGCGCTGCTCCGCTCGGCAACACTCGGGCGTGTTCGGGGCATTCGGCCCGCACGCCCGACGTCTACTAACCCTCGCGGTAACTTATCTTGTAACTTTCTTTTGCGGAGGCAATAAAGGCCTCCGAATTGCATTTTTACCTGTCCGCGTTATTCTTCCGAGTAGTCCGCGGGATTACTCGGCAAACCCTTTTCATCCATAACCTCCCGGATACCGCCACTCTGTCGCAGAGCTGAGCGGCCGGCTTCAGCTGTCGCCGAGAAGGACGATGGCCACGCGAACGCGAGGAGCGCTTTCGCTCACCAGCACGCGAGTACGAAAAGCAGGAGTACGGGCGTACTCTTGCGTTGTACACGGGCCGCGGCGACGTGTGTTCGCCGTCGGGTGCTCGCGCGCACCCCGAGGTAAGGACCTCGAGGGGCACTCGCACGTGCCCCATTGCATCAATCTTGTGGAGGAAGGTCTCCTCCGCGAGATAATAGGTCATAGGCAATCCCGTTAAAACTGGCGCCCAACGTCGTGTGCAGCGGAGGACAGGACCACGACGCGACGAATTTTAGCTTTTCTTCAGCGCAAAATTTTGAATTTACAGATCGGGCTACCGACCGGGTCGGTAATCTAGGAGCAGGAGAAGCTTCGCGAATCGGCCGCTAGGTGGCGGCGGTTTTTTTTTCACAGGGAGTAAAAAAGCCGCGAAATTCAAATTTGAATTAAATTATAGAGTTCGCGTGCGTTCGTGAAGAGGGATAAGAATAGAATTTTCTTTGGGAAATCGAAGGGGGAAAAATCAGGGGATTTTTTCATTAGCAGATTTAGGTGGAGAGAGAGAATCTCGCGTGGCGGCGAACGTTCCTTCAAGCGGAAGGAACGTCCGAAAAGGCGATTTCTTTTGTCTTTGCTAGCGGATTGAACGAAAAATAAACTTTTTTCAATTTTCATTGGTGTTTGGAGATTTAATTCGAACAGACAGTTGCAGCTGTAACCTGCTTCTGTTCGGAGGTTTTGCGAGATTGGAACTCACAAAGAGTCCCAAATTCTGATTAAATAAGTGAACGGTCGCAGCCGTGCCCTGCTTCCATTCAAGAAGCTTTTAATCACTGAACACACGGGGTGTTCAGAAATCATTCAACAGCATACAGTCGCAGCCGTGACCTGCTTCTGTATCGGGCAACTGTTGAGTGAAAACTCGAAATTTCACAAAACCAAGCAAAGACAAAAAGAGAATTCGCATTTTCGACTGGGAACCTCTCGTGTTGGCTAGTTAGCGAATATATGTAATTTACAAAGATTGTAATTTACTAACACTAAAAACACGTCTGGGAGAAAATTCTAAGGAGAATTTTTTCCATTCAAATTGACCTCGAAAATCGAAAGTTTTCGAGGAAAATTCGTTTTCTCGCTGAATTTGTCGGCGAGAATTTCAAATAGAGACGCGTTGAATAAGTGGAGTTTTTTTTTACGCAGTTCAAACGCGACTGTACTACAAACGGTAGGCAGTCGTGAAGAAATTCTCTAAGACGTGTTTCAGAGAGAATCTCACACTACACGTCAGGGGTAGTTGCGTCGCCAACCGAAAGGGCCGTCCCATTAATTTTTTCGTGTTTTTGGGATAGAGGGCAGGCCTGTACTCGATCAGGTGAAGATGGAGTACAGACAAGAACCAACGGAAAGGAACGTCCAGCAGTGGCTGATGGCGATCCCAGTCGAGGAGCTGGAAGAGACGATCCAGCAACTCGGACTAAGAACAGACGGCGACTGCTTCGTGCAGCGTCACCGTCTGTACAATTGGCTGCAGGGTAATTATACCGCAGCCGATTTCCAGGCGTGTAACCCCTCAAACGAGGAGGAGTTACGCACAGTCCGCGAATCACTGAGGAAGTCGTTCATCAAAGACATTTGCATGCACAAGACATCCACGACCATTCAGGACGAGAATTATGAGAAGGGCCGTCCTCCCCCTCTTTCAATTTATCAGAACAGCATCATTTGCCATTCTGAAGGCGACAAAGGAATTGGCAACGTAGAGCCAAGTCGCACACCGCCATCAATGTCAGAAAATGAAAAGGACCAAGATAGCGGGACCGATGACGACAAGCAGTCGTCACAGTGCTAATTGCCGAATTTGGAATCTCTGTTACGAGACATCCAACAAGCCGTTCGAGCAATCGAACGAAAATACGACAGCTTGTTGAACACAAGTGTCAACCAGGCGAGGGCATTGACAGCTCTCACGATGAGAGTCGATCAGCTGGTTCACGAAAGAGATCAGCAACGGCCGCCGATGTCAAGCACAAGAATCGACGGCCGACAGATCGATACGCGAACGGAGCTGATAAATCCGTCGCAATCGACACCGCGCGTTGGATTCCAGGAGACGTACACTATAGACGAGCCTGGAATCAACGAAACACTGAATGGTGCGAACACCATTCAGAACGCGCAACGGCGGATCCAACTGGCATCAGTTAAAGAAACTAACATGATCCAGATCGGTGCAGTAGGCTTAGGCCATGTGGCCGAGGAGCAACAAGCACAAGTCGAAGCACACGAAATGGTCGGCACGGAGCCGACCACACTTGGGTGCACCACGTGGGTGACCCATACAATTGATGTGGCAAATGCTCGCCCCATCAAACAGCGATATTACCTATATTCACCGGTGATAGAGGCTGAAATGCACGCGCAGGTCCGAAAGTTACTGGACGCTGGCGTCATTGAACCATCCACGAGCCCGTGGTCAAGCCCGGTCGTGATGGTGAAGAAATCCGGTGGAGGGTACCGGATGTGTATTGACTATCGAAGAGTCAATACACTCAAAGTTTTGCCGGACGGATACCCGGCGAAACGAATGGATGCGGCTTTCCGCAAGGCCAAAGCGACAAAGTTCTGCACGACGTTAGACGTCAGCAACGCGTACCATCAAGTCCCTCTGGACGAGGCATCCAGAGAGATAACGGCGTTCTCCGTACCGGGAATGGGCCACTTCCAGTACGAGAGAATGCCATTCGGCTTGGAACATGCAGGAGCATCTTTCCAGCGCCTAATCGACATGGTCGTCACTCCAGATTGCGAAGACTACGCATATGCTTACCTGGACGATGTCGTCATAATGTCAAAAACGTTCGAGGAGCATCTCGAACACCTTCGTAAAATCTTGGGTCGCCTACGAGAGGCGGGCCTAACGATTAACAGACAGAAAAGCCACTTCTGTCAATGCGAAGTAAAATATCTGGGTGTAGTGCTGAACCAATACGGGTTCCGCCCTGACCCAGAGAAGATAAGGCCGGTACTGGAGTACCCGCCGCCTAAGAACGTAAAGCAGCTAAGGCGCTTCTTAGGCATGGCATCGTGGTACAGGAGGTTCCTGGACAACCTCGCCACGATCGCCGAACCACTTACGCAGCTAACAAAGAAGGAGCGTAAGTTTGAGTGGACCGAAGTACAACACTCCGCATTCGAGCGGATAAAGGCTCTCATAGCCTCCGCACCAGTCTTGCAACGCCCTGACTTCAACAATGAGTTTGTTGTACAAACAGATGCAAGTGACTCGGGAATCGGAGCGGTTCTACTTCAGTTTGAAGACGGCAAGGAGCGAGCACTGGAGTTCGCTAGCCGCGTTCTTTCACCTGCCGAGAGAAACTACAGCGTGACAGAACGAGAGTGTCTCGCTGTAGTATGGGCGATAAAGTAGTTTCGCCCATAGATCGAAGGCTACGCATTCCGTGTAGTCACGGACCACAGCTGTCTGCGTTGGCTGCGCATACTGAGTAGTCCGACAGGGCGACTAGCACGGTGGGCCTTGGAGCTGCAAGGCCACCAATTCACTGCTGAGCATAGAAAAGGCGCGCTCAACAATATTCCAGATGCCCTTTCTCGAATGTACGAGGAGAAGGGCGAGGAGACACCAGTGGCAGGTGTCTCGTGGACAGAAAATTCCCAGGACGAGTGGTACCTCCAATAACTTAGGAAAGCCAAAGAGGAACCACTCACCGATCCGAAGATGACGTGGGTCGGGGGTAGACTGTTTTATTACAACCCCGACCAACTTATGCAAGGAATCCTGGGGGAGTACGACGAGGCTTGGAAGCTCGTTGTTCCTCTAGAAAAACAAGGGGATATCATGAAAGAGTGTCATGATAGCCCCACAGCAGGACACTTGGGGCGAGAGAAGACTCTCGCACGGGTTGCCCGTCAGTATTATTGGCCACGTATGGATGCATGCATCGCCAATTACGTGCGGCAATGCCAGACTTCTCAGCAGGTAAAGGCTGAGCAAAGGCCGCCGACGGGACTCATGGGCCGCAGGGTCATCGAACGACCCTGGCAATATGTCGCAGGCGACATTATGGGCCCGCTGCCCAAGACGAATAAAGGGTACGAATACATCCTAGTTTTTCAGGATTTATTCACACGGTGGGTGGAAGTGATTCCGCTTTGCCGCGCCACAGGCGAAGCCATACTGGCGGAATTTACAGAACGCATCTGTCTCCGGTTTGGAACACCCGAAGTCTTCCTCTCTGACAACGGGACAGAGTTCAAAAACCGAACGATCGACGGTTTTTTGAACACCAAGGGGATACGTCATGAAACGACGCCCCCGTACCATCCGCAGGCTAACTATGTCGAAAGGGTTAACCGAACGATGAAGCAGATGTTCATGGCTTTCATCCAAGATGACGATGATCACTGGGACGAGCATCTTACTGAGCTCGTCCACGCGTTCAACAACTCCAAGAGTAGTGCCACAGGAATAACACCTGCATTCCTCGTCTACGGCAGGCATCCGAAGCCCTTAGACTCGGAATATAGCAGGCAGATGCTTGATACACTAAAACAAAACGAAGAGGAGGCTCGAGAAGAATGAGCTCTCCGAATGAGGAATCTCTCCGAGGTCCACGACATGGCAGCGGAGAATTCCGACAGGGAATGAGATCGGCAGGCGCGTTACTACAACGCGGGCCGACGAGAAGCGCGTTTCAGAGTCGGAGACCTCGTTTGGAAAAGGAACAAAGTCCTTTCCAATGCGGCAAAATGAGGAGGAGATTGGGGAGAGGCCCCAATCCCCGACAAAGCCACCGGAACCGAAAGCGAGCGACGAGGAGGGAAGCGGCGAAACCGCTTCACCCCGTGAAGCGAGCGGCTACTCGGCAAACGCTTTTCATCCATAACCTCCGGGATACCGCCACTCTGTCGCAGAGCTGAGCGGCCGGCATCAGCTGTCGCCGAGGAGGACGACGGCGACGCGAACGCGAGGAGCGCGTTCGCTCATCAGCACGCGAGTACGAAAAGCAGGCGTACGGGCGTACTCTTGAGTTTTACACGGGCCGCGGCGACGTGTGTTCGCCGTCGGGTGCTCGCGCGCACCCCGAGATAAGGACCTCGAGAGGCATTCGCACGTGCCCCATTGCATCAATCTTGCGGAGGAAGGTCTCCGCGAGATAATAGGTCATAGGCAACCCCGTTACAATTTTTATTAAATAAAAATAGAAAAAAAAATTATTTAATAAATTTGTCTTTTTCATTTTTTTCTTTTTTCATTAATAAATTTTACTTATGTATTTTCCATTTTATTATATTTTTATTCAATAATAAATTTTTGTTATATTTTTTCACTTTTTCCATTTTATTTATGAATAAATTTTTTTTTGTCTTTTTCATTTTAGTGCGAAGATGTTTTAATCGCGATGATTTCCAAGACACAGATTGGCACAAATACTCGTTTGAGCCAAAATTAATTCCCATTTATATATCGCGAGTTGAACGACGCACATGGTAAGCTCGACGAATCGTGGAATCATCGCGTTATGAGTAAGATCAGGTGTTTAACCCACTCGATGCTAGTGCTAGTAATTCAGCTGGAAGTCCCATAAGTGTTATAATAAGTGTAAAAGATATCGCACTTACGTGCCGACTGAAAAGGGTCCGCATGTATTAAAGGTTGTATGGAAGCAGCAGCAGATTCCTCTTTATCGGTGGATGCAGTGGCAAGTCCTTCAAGCAGCCCGCAGGCTGTGCAGCTTGGGGAAGGAACGCATGCCGATCCTCCCGCTACGTTAGCAGTTAATTTAAGTAAAATTAAGATTATCGGCAATTCTGTAGACAAACATAAGCATTTTAAAAAAATGGCTCGACTGTTAGAAGTGCGTATATTAAATCCGCCGGAAAATTTCAATCCAACGATGTGGTTGTCCTCTAGAATGCACGAAATCATGAATGCAATTAGACACGATCACGAGAATGATTTTGTCGAATTAACAATAGATTTTGATGGGTTCACCGCAGGTACTGCATGGCCAGCTTATCGTCCGGTGAAAGAATTTGATCACGAGTGTTTATGGGGGTTAATATATAAACTAACGCAAAGTAATAATGATTTTAAAATTGACGAAAGTTTTAAAATTATTATTAACTATATGTATAGAAAGTTTTAAGGGCGGGTAAAATTTTAAATAAATAGTAGGTGTTAAATATCAAAAATAACGACATTCTCTGTTTGCCTCGCGCGATAGTTTGAGGAAAAAAAAAACAACCGACGTGTGAAAAAGAGAGTGGCACAACATTCAAATCTCTCGAGTAGATTTAGTTTACGGAGAAGGTTGCAAGTTTAAAGGGTTGCGCGCTTTTTCAAAGTATTTAGTTCGCAGAAAACAAGTACGTTTGCGTGTATATGACTATGAGACGTAAATAATAATTAAATATGCTAAGTAATTAAATAATAGTTAATAATGTTGTAGAGTTGTCATCATGGCGTCGGGAGAAAAGGAGCCGCCCGACTCCTGTCTGAATGAAAATATCAAATGCCTTTCAGGTACTAAAGTCGGTGCTGTTGTTTGCATAGTATGTGGAAATTTCTCTCATACCATTGAGATTGTAGCTAAATATAATGCACGAATACCAGTTAAATTATTAAACAACTCCTTTATAATCTGCCAAGAACACCTGAACTTTGCCTTAAACTCAAAACTGCCATATGAATCGCTTGATCAAACAGCTGGTGAATTTATAGTTCAACTAAAATCGTGAGGAAATTAAATAAGAAATTATTAGTAAAATTGTGCACGAAAAAACTATTGAAAATCAACATGAAACAACAATCTACGAGGATTTAAGTGAGTAAGAGTCATTAAAAATACAGAACGCTTTATATAAACAATTATACAAGCAATCCCAAAAAACTAATGAATTATTAAATGAATTAGTAAAAAAAAAAGAACAGCCCAAAAATAATAACAATAATATTACGTGTGAAGCACGTAACTACATGCGCATGCATATAGTCAATACCTCACAAGCAACAATCTTTAATTTATTACGCGGCAAAGTTTTCGCAGTGAAATCCGTGACGCGTTGCACGTCCCGTACGGGCCCGCTCTTGTGCAGTATGGCTCTTGATAATTGCGAGAGGAAATGGAAAAATTGTTGGGAAAACTGGTGGAATCAGAAATACTTGGGGTAGTGGTTAAGAAAGAAAAGTAATATATTTAGTAGATACAAGACTACAAATAGCTTACAAAACGCCCCAAGGGCTCGCTATGCGATGCGACTCCTTCAGAGTAATAATAATGATTTATTCGCCTTCTGAGGCAAAAAAGAATTTCTGTACATAGATATTTACATATAATACATAGTAAATAAATAAATACAATCCAATACAATACAATAATAAATACCAATAAGATACAATACAATAAATAATAAGTGATAATTATAATACTGAAAAATAAAATATCACAGTCGGTTTGAGATCACTATCGATTTAGGATTTCGTGAAAATATCACAGTCGGTTAGAAATCACAATCGGTTAAGATTATCATGAAAATGTGTTATCCAGGTACAACATAGCATTGTGAATATACTATACGAATATAAATAAACAAATACATAACAAATAAATATATCGCAAAATAAAGCTATGAAGGACTAGGTATCACAGGCTACATGAAACGAGATTTAAAATTTAAAATTTGAGAGTGCTGCAATTAAGGGTCTAATACACTCAGATGTAGGCGTACCGCCCTCTTAAAAGATGAATAAGAAGGCAGATGGCGAATAGAGGACGGAAGTGAGTTCCACAGGCGAGCACCCTCAACTTGGAAGGCTCGTGCGCCAGACACGGTGCTCGCACGCGGTATATTGAGTTCCTGCGGTTCTCCTCTAGCAGAATGTCTAGGGACGAATTTGGAAAAAAGGCTAAGTAAATAGCTTGGTTCCTGCAACCGCAAGATTTTATAAAGAAGAAGGGCTGTAAAGTAAAGCCTGCGAGAATCAGCTCTTAGCCATCCCAGCCGCTTCCTGTAGGGAGAGATGTGATCATCCCTCCTAACACCGCAAACATATCTCACACAAGTATTACTCAATCTCTGCAAACGGATGCGTTGTTCGTCGGTCGCGTCAATGTACAGTACGGAACTGTAATCTAGATGAGGTTGTACCAGAGACTCAGCCAATCTCTTCCGGAGTGACTCACCGGTACAGGCCCTGATGAACCGCAGACAGTACAGGGCTTTATTGACCTTTTTAGTAATAGAGTCTATCTGCAGCCTCCATGTGAGTTTACAATCCAGCTTCACTCCAAGGCTAGTAACCTCTGCGCTGAAAGGGATGACCACTCCTTCATCAAGCTCAACTCCTGGCAGGTTCAAGACTGAGAGGTCGTTAACATTTTTGTTAGAACCAAAATATATAGCCTTAGTTTTGCCAGTGTTAAGCCTAAGTCCAGAGCGAGCCGCCCACCCAGCCACTGCCTTAGCCGCAAGAGATAGCTGAGTCATACTCTCCAACAGTCCGTCCTTACTAGTGTGAAGGTATATTTGAAGATCATCTGCGTAAAAGATGTGCTTGATTAAGGTACCCTTGAGTGAATCCGTAAGGTCATTGACATATAAACAAAACAGAAGCGGCCCCAGGACGGATCCCTGAGGAACCCCCAGATTGGTTTCTATATAATTAGAAAAACCGTTATTTTGAGAGACTACCATCTGGGAGCGGCCATGTAAATATGATTTGATCCACAGGAGAGCCATCCTGGAGAAACCAAGGTGACGAAGCTTTGCTAATAGTTTAGAAGGCGAAATGGTGTCAAATGCCTTACTGAAATCGAAGAGAAGTAGTAAGGTCAACTTCTTTTTGTCAATGGCCGCACGGATGTCTTCTGTCAACTTCAACAGTGCAGTTTGTGTGCTATGATGTTTACGAAAACCAGTTTGGAGGGGGTCTAGTAGTTTATTCTTAGTAATATACTCCGTGATTTGGGATTGGGCAATCTTTTCAAGAACCTTGGATAGGAAGCAAAGAATGGCTATAGGTCTAAAGTCCGATACAGAGTTTGGTGCTGCATTCTTTTGAAGTGCAATGACTTGGGCCTTCTTCCAGGTTCGTGGAAAGACGCCCGACGCAAAAGAGGAGTTGAAGATGTTGACAAGGTGTTCCTGTATTGTTGGCAGAGCTTTCACTATCACCGATTGTGGTATCCCATCCTCTCCAGTCGCCTGCGAGGAGAAATGTGATATTGCCAGGACTATGTCGCAGATGTTTATAGGCTGAAATTTAAAGCCTTCGTCACTCGCATTATTTATTAAGTCCAAGGTATCATTTATATTCTCGAGAGGAGAGGAAGAGACACTAGTGAAATGTTCATTTAATTCATTCGGTGAGAATTTGTGTACTACCTCCTTCTTACGCTTGGGGAGGAGGCCAAGGTTGCGCATCTCTTTCCATATGTTCTTATTCTCATCTAGAGACTGTGAAAGGCGTTTTTGTATGAAAGAGTCCCGGTCAGACGCAAGGCGAGCCTTGACCTCCTCGCTGAGTCTAAGGTACTGTGCAAGAAAATCAGAATTTTTTGTGCGCTTATAACGCCTACGTGTGGCATCGCGCTTTTTCAACAGCTGCCTTAGCTCGTTTCCAAACCACGGAGCAAGTTTCGTGCTAGGGCAAACCTTCTTAAGAGGTGCCAGAAAGTGAATAGCTGAGTTTAAGTTATCATTGAGTGCAAGTAAAGCCTCCTCCAAACTAGTTGCATGGGATTTCATGGCTGACCAGTCACACCGAGAAAGCAAATCATTTAAAGCAAAAGAGTAGATGCTCTTGTAATCTCTGTAAGAAAAGGATTTTTTAACAGGATCTGGGGTGTAGATGTTGATGGTAACATCTATGAGACTATGCCTCCCGAAACAGGGCAGCCACTCATTCCCTTGAGCAAGTACACTGTCGTTGTCATCTGCCAAGATCAAGTCTATCCAGGTATGAGACGAAGATGTTCTATGCGTCGCACCATGCTGGATAATTTGCATGGAAAGTTCACTGGCCAGTCGCCTGATGGTATTAGCATCGGCAGAGGACGACAACAAGTCCGCATTCAGATCTCCCATAATTATTTTGTGACTAAATTCTGTTGAGAGGGATCGCAGTACAGGGAAAAGGTCAGAATCCCTCTGCATCTTGATGTTAGGAGGTCTATAAATAACACCAACTAGAACAGGTGGAGCCTCCCCCTTTTGGACTGTGCAGAAAAGGTATTCCGGGATGCCTGGTTTCCCAGGTCCCTCAGTTTTAGAAGAGTTTAATAGGGTGACATTGTAGTCTTCACGGACGTAAAGGGCTACTCCGCCCCCATGCACATTACGATCCTGTCTAAATATTGAATATCCGGGTATCTGAATGATGCTGTCATCGACCACAGCGCCCAGCCAGGACTCCGCGATACCAAATATGTGGTAGGAGGGATGATCCGCAAGGAAGAGACGGAGCTCCTCAACATGTGCCCTAATAGAGTTCACATTAAGAAACCCCGCCTTGAAGGAACTCTTCCGTTCCCTAACCCTCATCTGCCGGGTGTGGTCAAAAAGGTGCCTCAGACCTATCAACCAGAGCAACTCCCGTTTCTGCAGTAAGTGCAGGAGATGTTAAGTCCTTAGAAACAGACAATTTCATAGGGAGTGATTGACAGACCGCGCTGAGACAATTTCATAGGGAGTGATTGACAGAGTCCAGCGGATGAGTGGCCGCATCAGCGCGTGTCGCGCAAGGCGTTTACCTGGGGATACTCACATGTGTGTGTACGTGAGTCGCGCGCTCCGGCTTCAAGTAGTAGCGCGCATGGTATGTTTTACAAGCAAACTTTGCAACCTTCGTGCACATTGTATATGGGTTGCATAACAATCTAGTTTCGATATTCATTTTGTGCAATAATAAATGTATATAATTCAACACGCCTTCTTACATTTATATTGCACATTCTTATTTTAAATTTAATAATTCTCTTAACTTAGTAAATTTTTCTTTACACAACGCTTTGGTGAATATGTCCGCAACATTATCATTCGTACCAATCTTAACAATTTCAATTTCTTTTTCTTTTACGCTTTCGTGTACATAGTGATAGTGTATTTCTATGTGTTTCGAATTCTTTGTGAAGTTCCCATAGTTTGCTATTTTTATTGCACTCACATTATCTTCATACACTTTTACTGGTTCACTTAAATTTATTTTAAACACTTTTAATAATTCTATAATATATTTTAATTCAGTTACCATTTCAGACAATGCAACATACTCTGCATATGTAGATGCTTTAGTAATACATTTTTGTTTCCTCGATTTCCAATCAATTACATTCTCATATAACTTTATTACATATCCTGAAGTCGATTTTTTGTCAGTACAATCACCTGCCCAATCCGCATCTACATAGCATTCCATAATATTAACGTTTCCTTTTCTTTTATAGCATAGATTTAAATCTTTCGTTAAATACAAATATTTCAATACACACAAAGCATACTTATAGTGTGTCTCGTTGTAACAATTTTAAAATCTACTTAAGTAATTTACACTATAACTTATATCAGGTCGAGTACCTGAACTTATATATAACAATGCGCCTATCAAATTTCTGTATTTCAAATTACATTCGCTTTCTTCAATTTTTTTAAGTTTTAAATTCGTTTCCATAGGTGTGTTATATAATTTACTATTTTGTATTTGATAATTTATCGCTAAAAACTCTATATAATTTATTTGATTTAAATTCATCTCACAAGTTTTATAATTATAATTTACGTTAATTCCAAGATATTCTTTTATCTTGCCTAAATCTTTCATTTTAAACCTATCTGATAATAATTTCTTAATTCTTTGGATCTTACGTTCATTTTTACTGCATATCAATAAATCATCAACATAAATTAATAAGTAAATAGTGTCTTCTTCTTCATCAAGTACATACAAACATAGTTCTGCATTATTTTTCTTAAAACCTAATTTAATCATATATTCATTAAAACACTCGTACCAGTCTCTTGGACTTTCTCTCAAACCATACAAAGCTTTTGATAATTTTAATACTCTTTTCGTACCATCCTCATATCCTTTTGGTTGATTAACATATACCTCCGTAGTTACTTTACCATTTAAAAAGGCAGTTTTAACATCCATTTGTTCAATAATTAAGGCATTCTGGCAACAATAAGAAAATAAAATTTTTGGCGTTTGACTTTTAACAACCGGAGAGTATATGTCATCAATTACATCTGTCTGCTGAAAACCTCTTACAACTAATCTCGCTTTAAATCTCCCGTCTGCTTTACTAGTAGATACCCATTTTACATCTAGGACTTTTTTATTTTCTACTCATTCAACTAGTTTTCAAGTTTTATTTTTATTTATACATTCTCTTTATCCATAGCATTTTCCAATTTTTATTATCTTTACTATTCATGGCCTTCATTGTACTAGTAAATGTACAAGGCGTATCTACTCTAGTATAATTTACAAATACGTTATAACTTTCCAAATCAATCAATCCAAACTTTCCTGGATACCTTACAGTATTTTTCCTTTCACGCGCAGATCTACGTGGAATATTTACTGTGGTACTTTCATTATTTTTACTTTCTGTTTCATTTTCTTGATTTTCTGATTTATCCGCGCTTTCAAAAACATTATCATCACCTTCACTCTCACACTCATCTTTAATTCCTCTACTCTTCTCAAAAGAAGAAGTAGAAGGAAAAATAAAGTCGTTCTCGTTTTCATCGAGACCTACACATTTTACTTCCTTTTCTACTATATCAACATGTCTTGCCACAATTATTTTATTATTTATAAGAACTCGATAACCGACCTCATTATATCCTAACAAAGTTCCCATTTCAGATTTCTTATCCCATTTAGACATTCGTTTTTGTTCTGGTACTCGCACAAAAACTTAATACCATAGAATCGTAAGTGCTTAACATCTGGCCTTTTTTTAAAAAATATTTCAAAAGGTGTTTTCCTTTCAATAGTATTAGCTAACGTCCTATTCTTCAAGTATGAAGCTGCGCAAACTATTTTAGGCCAAAACCTTTTATGTACTTGTGCCTCTGCAAGTAAACAACGCACCATATCCATAATTGTTATGTTGAATCGTTCCGCAGTACCATTTAATTCATGTACATATGCAGGACAATTATTCAGAATAATTCCCTTTTCTCTAGCGAACATATAAAACCTGTTATTTAAATATTCCTTTCCATTATCACATCTTATTTTTTTTTACTCTTTTACCTGTTAAATTTTCACATTCATTAACAAATTTAACCAAACAGTCAAAAACCTCATTTTTCGTTTTTATGCAATGAATTTGCGCAATCTTACTGAAATCATCAATGAAAGAAACAAAATAATTTTCTCCGTTAAAACCCGTAGCTTTAAATGGGCCGCACACATCTGTATGAATAATTTCTAAAATTTCTCTAGCTTTAGTTCGATTATTCTCGAAGGATTTATTACACATTTTGTTTTCTATACAAGTGCTACACTTCATATATTCCGTCTCAAGTTCATTTGGAATGCCCGTTAACAATTGCTGTTTACTTAATGTGTTCAGATAACTAAAGTTTACGTGACCTAACATTCTGTGCCATCTCTCCTTTTGACTTATGTTATTTTTCCGTTCGGCACTGTTTACAAAATTTTCTTTCTTATTTAATTTACTCGACAAATGTAAAATTCCTTTCTTTTCAACTGCTACTGCTATAATGTTATTTTTCTCATCAATAATTTTCGTTAAATTTTCTTTTGAAATGATACTATTCTTTTTCATTAATTTTGCATAACTTATTAAGTTTGCATTCATTTCTTTCGCGTAAAGAACATTACTAATGTTTACTTCATTCATTTTCCCAAACGCGTTAAAGTAACTAACAACATTTCCAATTTTTGTTGCTTTTATCGTTCTATTATCTCCTAAATAAATGTGTATAGGTTCTCTTAAATCAAAAATTTTTTCAAAATACCTATCATCATTAATAATGTGATCCGAGCAACCACTATCGAGTAACCATTTAATTTCACCTTTATCTAACCTGTTTTCGTTACTTTGTGCCGCGTGCACCGTTGCTACCCAAGCACTCAGTCAGCCGCTGTTTTGCTCGCTCGTACCCGCTTCTTGTTGATTTCGCTGTCCTCTGCCTTGCCCTCTGCCGTAGCTGCCTCTTCCGGATCCACCGCGTCCTCTGCTACGTGTTAAACCACGCCATGATCCGCCGTTGCGTCCCGCTTAGCTGCCATTTTGACACTCTCGTGCGAAATGTCCTTTCTTTCCGCATTTGTAGCATCTATCCTTGTTCGCCGTAAATGCATTGGTCGTTTTCTCTTTATAATCCTTCTGATGTTTCAATTCAGCTAGCTTTTTTTTATTCTTTACATAGTCAGTCGTTTGATCTTCTTCTTTTAAAGTGTCTATCAAATCACCTATATAACTGTATGATTCTGGCAACGTGTTTAGCATGTAATTTAATTTTTCTTTTTCATTTAACGACGCACCTGCACTTTTCAACTCATCTATCAGCTTCACTAAAGAATAATGCTGAGTCACTATACTTATCAAGCCTGATTTTCTCCAGTTTATTTCTATACACAATTTGTAAAGCTGTAGATTCTCTCAAATATAAACTATCTAGTTTCTTCACTATTTTGTACGCTGTTTCCTCCTCGCATACAAATTCCAACTGCTTGTTCGAGATAGCGTAAATGTAGTTCACTGCTTTTAGATCTTTTTCATCCCAATCCTCTTTATCTGTTGCAATTTTTGCTCTTTGTATTACTTCAAGACATTTTTTAAATTTTAGATATATGGAAACTCTCTTCTTCCACATGTTGTAGTCTTGTCCATCAAATACTGCAATCGTAATTTCACTTTTGCCGGCCATTTTGTCTTCTTGATTAGTCTTGAACGTTCCTTCGAGTTCGAACTTTATCTGTTGCTTTATCACTGCCGTCTTCTCTTCTTCCTTTGTTTCGAGCGTTCCTTCGTGCTCTCGACTTTTCACTTCATTACTTATCACGGCACTAAAACTACCCAAGTATCCTTATCCACCCAATTACCTTGAGCAACCACGCTCTGCTACCATGTTGGGAAAATTGGTGGAATCAGAAATACTTGGGGTAGTGGTTAAGAAAGAAAAGTAATATATTTAGTAGATACAAGACTATAAATAGTTTCGATATTCATTTTGTGCAATAATAAATGTATATAATTCAACAAAAATAAATGGGGAAAATAAAAGAGTTTTGGCTAAATTAACAGGGGAATATATTCAATAATTTTCCTGACTTACAAAGAGATTCCCTATGCTAAATACATATACGCATCTGTGCGCTATTGCACAATGCAGGTTTGACCTGTAGTTATAGGGCGCGCGCTTACAGGGGCAGCCTAAGGCGTGCGTGTGTACGCCGTCTGCTCGAGACTGGAAAATACTGTAACAACAGCTGACCTGCTCGCTTGCTATTCTCTTCAAATTTTTATAATTAAAAAGTGATCAAAAGGGCAACAAACCTGTAATCCACGGGATGCTAGGGTCGAGAGGATACCTTAGATAAGTATAATTTACTTAAGGAGTAAATGTTTGCAAGAAAACTGTATATATATGGTATGGATGAGAGATTAAGGGGATGCCGAACATAATTTCCGCGCTCTACTGTGTCGAAAATTCTCTATATTCTCTGCTATAGCATCTAATGTAAATTTGATTTTCCAAATAATTTTAAAACGGCTTTATTAATAGCATTTCTGATTGCATCAAAATATTATTTATAATTCCTAGAATGTGCGTAGACTTCTTCTTTGGTTGATTTCATTTCCTATTGCTGAAAATACTGACTTATTTTTCAATTGGAATTGAAATAAGCCAAAAAAGAAGTCTACGCACATTCTACGAATTATAAATAATGTTTTGGTGCAATCAGAAATGGCATTAAGAAAGCCGTTTCAAAATTATTTGAAAAATCAAATTTGCCTTAGAGGTTAGCAAAGAACATAGAGAATCGTCGGTATAGTAGAGCGCGAAAATTAAGTTAGGCATCCCCTTAAGTCTTTAAAAATCCAAGAAAGATACTTTGTGGCTCTTCTTTGTGTTTTAGATGCCTTGGAGGACACCCAGGAGTCCTATCGTACCAGTGACCAAGCCTTGAATCCAATTTCTTCTGATGCGAGCACCTAGTATGGGTTTGGTGCTCGACGAAGGGCCTCGCACACCACTTGATGTTGCAGTACCTTGTGTGAGTGCTCCAACTAAGTTATTAAGAGAGTCTTCTTGTTCTTGACTAATTAAACTCCACTCCAGGATCGTGATCCAGCTGCTTCGAGTCTTGGAGACGAAGAAAGTCAACTGTAGTGACTTTTTATTGTGTTGATACTGTGTAAAATTGTTCTAAGTGCTACTCGCTTGGACTTCGAAACTCAAAGTAGGATTGCACATGTGTGGATGTGATGATTGAAGATTTCAAGGACGAAGAAGAAGGATTTTTATAGGGGAGTGAGCCTTTCTTAATTTGTCGCCTCAAGAAAAATTCAAACTTCAGTGTTTGACTCAAGAAGGAGTCTGCGGTGACTGCACGAGTGGGGAACACTTGGTGCGAGCAAGTCAGCTGCTGCTTCGCACATACAGTTCTAGTATTTTTCAATTTATTTTATGTGTTTTATTCGAGTTAGATAATACTTGAATGTCAGTGATTTATATAATAAAGTGTTATTAAAAGAAAAATTAATATAAATGAAATTTTGTGTAATTGAACAATTTAGTGTACGTAACAATTTGTTTGATTCCTTTTTTATTTTTGTTTACAGTTACACTTTTTTTGTATTTGATTTAAGAAAAAGTGTAAATGTAAAAATTGTTCAAATTTAATAAATAAACCTTCACGTAACTTGTTATAATTTTTGTCAAATTTCTTTTTCCTATTTTATGAATTTATTAATTTTCAAATATTCTCTCTCTCTCTCTCTATATATACAGGGTGTCAATTAAGTCCCGGGACGGCTAAATATTTTCAGAGGTAAAGTAATTCTGATAAAGGTCAAGGTCATTTCTTAAGTAACTTTCAACGAGGAATCTAATGGTGACATTCACTTTGACCTTGAAGGTTATTTCAAGGTCAACTGTTTTTTTTTAAATAGGAACCCCCATTTTTAAGACTGGTAATCGATAGAGCGGGAAATTTTACATTCAGATACGTAATTAAGTCAGAGCTAGTGTTTGAACTTGAGGGTTACTCCAAGGTTATTTACACTCCAGCAAGGGTCCTTAGATACCTCTGAATATTTTTGCAAGCGGTAAAGCTATTCCTCGTGTAACTTTCAACGAGGAACTCATTGGTGACCTTATACTTGACCTTGGACGTGACCTTCAAGGTTATTTCAAGGACACCTATTGTTTTTAATGGAAATCTTCATTTTTTACACTGGCAATCGATAGAGTGGGAAATTTCATTTCGAAAATAGTATTTGACGTGATCTTTAGAAGGTCAAATCAAGGTCAATTTTGGATAAACTGTCAAAATATTGTCGTATTCAAACTTTAGAGGATTTATGAAAGACTAAATGTTTGAAAAAGTTTTGAAACCAACAACATCGACCACCTTGACTTTGAGATCAGCTTTGCACATTATTTGAAAGTTCAAGCACTTTTTAAATTAATAACCTTACTATCGCCCTTATTCTTACTTTTAGCGTTACCCAGAAACAACGACGTGGACGTAGTAACTTCTGTTTCCTTTGGGGTGCTTGATTAACGTGAGTCTCCTTGCCTCTCGCGATTGGGGTGCTTGATTAACGTGAGTCTCCTTGCCTCTCACGATTGGTGTGCTAAAGTCTTTTGCGTTTTACTTAATGATTCAAAGTTTAACGGCGGTGCTCAAACTGAAAACCTTCAACTTCTTGACAAAAAGCTAGGCGATTGTAAAAATGAGTTACAGCATCACGAATCATCCCTCTATCGATTCTAGCAGCCTCTTGCATAATTCGATTGCGCAGTTCATCTAAATTGTCCGGTTTAGTGGCATAAACTTTACTCTTAAGGTAACCCCAGAGAAAGTAATCGAGTGTTGTCAGATCCGGAGATCTAGCAGGCCACTCGATTTCACCCCTTCTTCCAATCCATCTATGAGGAAACTGAGAATCCAAATATGCTCGAACATCTCTACCAAAATGAGGGGCTGCTCCATCCTGCTGAAACCACGTTTCATCGTAATCATCAACTGCTATCTCTCTAATTCGTGGTATAATTTGATTCCTAAGTAGCTGTTCGTATGAAGCGGCAGTAAGATTACCCTCGATAAAAAAGGGGCCTACAAGAGTATTGTTTAAGATGCCAGCCCAAACATTCAACTTGTGTGGATATTGTGTGTGATTGTCCAACATCCATGCAGAATTTGTGTCTGACCAATATCTACAATTGTGTCTGTTAACTTCACCCTTTAAAGTGAAAGTAGCCTCATCCGAAAAAACTATATTGTATAAAAATTGAGGATCTGCGTCTATTCTGTTCATCATCGCTTCGCAAAACTCGATCCGGCGATCAGGATCATCGTCATTAAGCTCCTGTACCAAATGGACTTTATAAGGATGAAAACTGATGCTTTTCAGAATTTTTCGTACAGTTTCATGAGAAACGTCATGCTCATGCCCAGCTCTACGTAAACTAAGATGTGGATTTTCAATAAATGCTTCAGCAATTTCAATCTGCTTATCCGCAGTTGCTACAGATTGTGGGCGACCAGTTCTCTGAAGATCATTGACAGTAGATTTTGAGATAGGTGTTTGTCCGTCTTCATTACGAAAATGGTTATTAAACAACGTACGAACTTCGAGGTAAGATCGGACTCGATCTCCCCAACCACGCATCATCAATAAACTTATCCTTTCTCGCGTCGAAAGTTTAGCATACGCCATTGACTTTTATTTAGATATGAATAATACACGAGTCAGAATATTTATGTATTTCAATTTAGTTTTAATTTGTTTATTCAGAGGAAAAAGAAGAATAGTGGTAGCGACTCGTCCGCAAAAAGTAAGCTAAAAACTTATCAATTGCAAAGAAAAACGAATTGTTCAAAAAGAAATGTTTACAATGAAGGAAAATGTTTATTACATAAAAAAATTTTTGTTTAACTTGTTCTTAAATTTATTGTGAACTCATGAAAAGGTTAAGAAAATGAACAGTGACAGGAATTTTTTAACAAATAATAAAATAAGGACTATCAGTTACAAAAGAAATATTTAAAAGTTTAGAAAGAAATTTAAAAAAAAATCAGAATTAAATAAAAAAACTTCTTAGAAAAAAATCACAGAAATTTATTCGTAATTTATAAAATGAGCTAAAAATACAAAGAACTTGTTTAAAAAGAATAGGAGGTTTGTCGGTTTGTGGGATAATTTTAGAATTTATATTTGTAGGTATTTGGGTTTATTATCCATATGGGTGTTAAATTTATTGATTTAGGGTTCAAAGATTATGAGTTCAGGGTTCATGAGTTTGCAATTTATGGATTTGTTAATTAATGGGTTTTAAATCTACCGGATTGAAGTTGGACACATAAATGTCAAAGCCTGAAACACCGAACCCATGAACCCTCAACTCACGCTAACCAATCGCGAGAGGCAAGGGGACTCACGTTAATCAAGCACCCCAAAGGAAACAGAAGTTACTACGTCCACGTCGTTGTTTCTGGGTAACGCTAAAAGTAAGAATAAGGGCGATAGTAAGGTTATTAATTTAAAAAGTGCTTGAACTTTCAAATAATGTGCAAAGCTGATCTCAAAGTCAAGGTGGTCGATGTTGTTGGTTTCAAAACTTTTTCAAACATTTAGTCTTTCATAAATCCTCTAAAGTTTGAATACGACAATATTTTGACAGTTTATCCAAAATTGACCTTGATTTGACCTTCTAAAGATCACGTCAAATACTATTTTCGAAATGAAATTTCCCACTCTATCGATTGCCAGTGTAAAAAATGAAGATTTCCATTAAAAACAATAGGTGTCCTTGAAATAACCTTGAAGGTCACGTCCAAGGTCAAGTATAAGGTCACCATTGAGTTCCTCGTTGAAAGTTACACGAGGAATAGCTTTACCGCTTGCAAAAATATTCAGAGGTATCTAAGGACCCTTGCTGAAGTGTAAATAACCTTGGAGTAACCCTCAAGTTCAAACACTAGCTCTGACTTAATTACGTATCTGAATGTAAAATTTCCCGCTCTATCGATTACCAGTCTTAAAAATGGGGGTTCCTATTTAAAAAAAAACAGTTGACCTTGAAATAACCTTCAAGGTCAAAGTGAATGTCACCATTAGATTCCTCGTTGAAAGTTACTTAAGAAATGACCTTGACCTTTATCAGAATTACTTTACCTCTGAAAATATTCAGCCGTCCCGGGACTTAATTGACACCCTGTATGTATATATATATATATATATATATATATATATATATATATATATATACTAGGGGGGTCCTCCCCTACTCGCTCTGCTCGTCCACCCCCCATTTTTTGATACAAGCGAATTCTAGGAAATAATTGTACATTTTTCTCATTTTTTTACCTGTATACGATATGAACTTCATTTACCCAATTGATTTAGCGATATATTGAATAGATTTATTTTTCAGTCAAATTCCGGAAGATAATTTTTTATAACCATTATTTTATTTTAAAACTATTATTTCAATTTAAAATTTTCAGCAACACGATAATTGCGTCATTTTTTAAATTTATTTACTAAATGCTCATTATTATCGTTTTCTGCTATGTAAATGATTAAATATTTCATAGACTGTATCGTTATACGATTTTGAAGTTAAAATTACACTTTCATAAAAATGTCGATTTTTCATATCTTTAAGTATCCAAAATTTCATCTATAATATTTTCGTTTGTATAATTGATTTTGGGATTTTTGTTACTTTAATTTATCGATCATAGTTTGATAAAAAATTGCAACAGGAGAAATTGCTATAACAAACCAAAAAAATACACCGGCTTTCCCAAGCGAAGCCAAGCTTTTCTCCCTCTTGGGACCCACAAGGGAGGAAAAGCCTAGGAGATAAAAGGGCGGGCCCTCACTGAGGAAAACTGTAGTCTGGTCCTTGCTCTGCTGGCAGCAGTTACTCTGCACCTTACAGCTTCCTTACGGCTAGCCTTTAACAGTGAGTGCTTGTGTTGCTGACCTTCTACAGCCGTGTCGTCTTCCCGCTTCCAAGGAGTCACCCTAGGGCCTGACTTCCCCGCTGTATCCTCGCTGCGGTTACTTCGTGTAGCGTCGTCTCTGCGTCGTTCTTGCGGAACTTGGAAGCATATAAAAGTAAGTTGTATTTTTGTATTTTTATCTTTTTCTTTTGTTTTTAAATAAAAAAAAAAAAAAAACTAACTAAACTCTAAAAATATTCTTTTATTATTTTCCTTTTTTAAGTTCCTTAGGGCAACTCTCCTTCATATCCTTCCAAATCTCTAGCTATTTTCCTTTTCGACAATTAATGCTGTACGTCACTGCACTTTGTCAATATATGTATAATATGAATTCGATTTTGTCCTACAAGCAGAACTTTGCTTGACGGCGATTTCAAGTGAAAATTATAAGAACTAATACGAAAGAAAATTACAAGCTGCATTCAGCTTGTTTCTCTTTCGTTATTAGTTCGCACACTATTCTCCATTTTAAATAAATTTTTGATGACTTTTGTCTTGCTGTAATTTGCAGTTACTCTGCAAATTCTCTTAGGAGAGCACAGCGTAGTAACAAGAAGTTTGAATTTTCCTCCCTTTTTATGCATGACTATATATATATATATATATATATATATATATATACTAGGGGGGGTCCCCCCCTACTCGCTCCGCTCGTCCACCCCCCATTTTGTGATACAGGCGAATTCTAGAAAATAATCGTTGCATTTTTCTCATTTTTTTACCTGTATACGATATGAAACTTAACGTCGATTTTTCATATTTTTAAGTATCCAAAAATTTCATCTATAATATTTTCGTTTGTATAATTGATTTTGGGATTTTTGTTACTTTACTTTATTGATCATAGTTTGATAAAAAATTGCCATTGGCTACATTTAAAAGCCAAAATTTAAATTCGATATCATTTTCCGAAATTATTTTATTTTTCTTTAATAACATACATTTAAAATTTTGTCGCAGTATACCTATTTTTCATAATTATTTTAATATTGAGGAGGGGTTGAGGAGGGGTTCAATATTGAGGATGATCCTGAGGAGGGGTTGAGGAATATCACTGAGGAGGGGGGAGGAGGGGGGAGGAGGGGGAGGGTAGTAAAGAGGAGCAGGAATATTTTCTAAATATATAAAAAAATATCATTAAATGATAAATATAACATAAATTAATGAAAAAATGAGGAGAGGAAATGTTGAATGAGGAGGGGTGGAGGAGCGGGGAGGAGGGGGGAGGAGGGGGGAGGAGGGTGATAATCTTTGGTTTTGACCTTATAACTATATAATATAGGGATATATATATATATATATATATAAAAAGATTGAAGTGAATGGCGTGACGTCACGTCAGTCATTACCGATTTCTTACGTATGTATTCGCGCCGATATAAGTTGGAGAAACTAAGTATAAGAGAAGTAGAGAGAAAGACAAGGAGACGCAGAGGAGGATTACGATTTGGCTTTTTATTTGTTGGCTAGAGCTCTATCGTACTCCGACAAAGTATTTCAAAGTTAGCGGCTAACGCACACAACTTTGTAACAGTATTCCGAAATCTGGCGGCTAACGCACACAAAATCCGGGGAAATACTTAACTTTACGGGGAATAAAATGTTCGAAATCCGGCGACTAAAGCACGCGAAAATTGGAATCAAAAATATTAAAAAGAACTTAAAGAAAAACTGAAAGTGAAAAGCGCGGACCGACTAACGCACGTCCTGGCTTTTCGACTTCAGTCCAGAGAGTGAAGTTTACTTTTCGATTCTTTATCGCGATGCCGAATTTCCTTGAATGCTTAGAAAGCATTTCCTCCCCCGCATTCCAACACGTGGAGTATGATATTGGACACTTTTCTGGCCTTGAAACTTCTATCTCACTTCAGCCAGAAAAGTGTCGTTGCTCAATATACCATTCAATATAACAATCTTTATCTAATGAATTAATAAACAGTGCAATAATAAAAAAAATACAAATTGAAAAACCAAGAGTAAAAATCGTTGGTATAGATAAAATATTTCGCAATAAAAGTGAATTAAAACAACATATAAACATAAGAAATTTTAGTAAAATTGAGGACAAATGCATAGCTCAACATGTATTTTCTAATGCTCAATCAAAAACAATAAGTGCGATTATAAAAGTAACGGTATAACTATTTACAAGCGTAAACACGTTATTTGTTGGGTATTCAAACTGTAGAGTTTTTGATATCATTAATACAAATCCGTGTGCAAGATTCGGCCACGGTAGCAAAAAGAGCGACAAAAACCACGTGTTACGCGGAATGCAACAATATAATTCATAAATGTGCCAATTTTGATTTTCATAATAAAAAATTTAAAACACATTACGACACTAACCATTGTGCGGTTGACAGTGATAAATGTGAAGTGCTAATTAACAAAATAAAAAAATTTATTGACTCAATTGATTATCCACTATTACCGACACATCAACGGTTTTTTGGCAACATGGAATTCGGTAAAGAAGAAAACTTTCGACGACAGCATGTAATCAGAAGAGGTAGAATTTCAAGCACAGCAGCGAGCAATTCGACACCATCATCTAATGCCACACTTCAAAAGCTGAATATAAGAAATTAAATATAAAGTTAGATATTAATAAAGAAATTTTTAATCCAAGCAAATCATAATAAGTTATTAGTTCTTATAAATAGTTTAAAAGTTAAACCCTGCATAATAATATGTACAGAAACTTGGAATCTAACACATTATAAATCCTTTGATATTCCACAATATAATATGTATTACAATAATAGTAAAATAAATAAATCAGACGAAGTAGTGATATATGTAAGCGAAAATATTACCGAAACCACAGAAATTATTCAAATTAACAATCTAAAAATAATAAACACCAAATTAACATTAAAAAACAACAAAGAACTATTACTATCAGCAGTCTACAGATCTCCATGATATACACAAAACAGAATTTTTAAAGAATATTAAAAATTTAATTCAGCATAATAATAAACAAAAAAATCGTAATAGTAGGAGATTTTGACATATTAAGACAGGAAACAATCGATCAAGAATTTTTACAAGAATTATTAATGAGTAGATATTGTCCAGGAGTTAATAGTATTACAAGACCTTCAGACATTAATCAAAATAACGGAACATGCATAGACAATTTTTACATTAAACTAGAAAAATTTAAATATAAAACATACATAAGGTAAAATACCCGAAAAAATACCCGGAACCTAAAGATGGACAACAAAAAATAAGTATAGTAAAAGATTATAACGGTAAAAAATTTCTCTGTTAATATTATTTGTATTATTAGCTATACGGTCACATCAATATTTTATGAAATTACTCTTTGAATTAAATTTAAAAGAGTTTGAAACTTTTTGAGGTTATTTTACAGTTGGATTTATGCATCCAGTTTCAGGATATCTCTCAGATCGCTAGACCCAAAAGCAGGACATACGTTTTCTAGTATAAATAGAGATTGTCCATCTTTAGGGGTTCGTTACTATCCATCTTTCGCTCCCAGCTCGACATAGAGTGTCCAACTTTAGGAACCGCGTACATACTACTTAAAAGTTAATTATTTAGTATAAAAGAGCATGCAAACAAGTTACTACTTATATAAATCGGCAAAATAGATGATAAATTAATGATTACACTAAGAATTTTCCAAGCAATTCATTTCTTAATTCCGTACATGCCATTTGTTATTTACTAATCTGAAAAAGTGTCCCGGTTTTGGGTACTTTACCTTACTCAATATAACTTTTAATAATCATTACCCATTAATGATGACATTAAGAGAAATTAAGAAGAAACTAAAAACCTTAAATACACTAAAATAAATTACAAAAAACTCACGTGAATAGGAAGAAATTTTAATAGATTGGAATGACATAATCTTAGTAACTGATCCAAACCAAGCTATGGATGAATTTATTAAAAGAATCAAGATTTATATAAATGAATCAAATACTATGAGTAATAATATCAAAATAAACAAACGTAGGAAAATCTGGATTACTAAGGCAGTAATAGAATTTTGCCAAAATAAATATAAATTATTTATCTTTTGGAAAAAACATCCTGGAAATACTACAAAGAAAGAAACGTACAAATATTTTCTAAAAGTTTAGAGCCGTATTGTAAATAAAACAAAAGAGGATGATGAGAAGAAACAAATTCAATTTAGCAATAGCAACCCTAAAAAGCTCTGGAGAATAATTAATGAAAAACTTGGTGTTATGTTACAAAATTTAATCTTTCAAATTAGTTAAATATTTTTTTTCCTTTAAGCGAAGGAATTTTCCTCGCCTGTTTCTAGCCGAACTTAGCGCGCAATTGTCGTCGCTGAGCGAGAGGTGTCCGGTGTCGTGTCACACTTGCGGTGCTGACACAACAGCACACTTATTTAACCGTATAAACACATAGATAACCAGCCCTAACACTTAGTCAAAACCATAAAGAAAGACTTTCCTGACCATGCATTTCTTACCGCTGGGCAAGAAATTCACGGCTTCGTGGCAGTCCTTCTCAGGCAGGTATCGAGACACCAGTTCGCTCTTTGACTCCTCGAGATTTTTCGTATTTTTATCATATAAAATAAATTTTCGAATTATTTGCGCGTTTAACTTCTAAACCTTAACGTTTAATTTACAACCGATTTTACCTCGACGGAAATCGCGTTCGCAAGGACAATTCACGGACACGCCTAGTGACCAGCTCCACGCAGCAACAGCCCTAGGCACTTCCCCTCTTGGAGGAACCTCGCCACCTCTACGTGACAACTACCTTTACGCACGTAGTAAGTAATCTATGTTACGATTTAAAATTGAAAATTCTTATTTATCGAATATATATATATATATATATACACAATATATATACAATATATATATATATACCAATTCCTTGTATTATACGAAAGTTTCTTGATTAAGCCACTATTCTTATATTTTGATGAATTTGAATGCGGGAATCTGCTATCAAGCCATGCTGGGGAAGAAAAATTAGGGGGGACATATGTGTCGGTGGCCTGCTTACCTCCTCATGTCATTGCAAAATCAGAAAATATTTTTCTTATATCATTAGTGCATGCAAAGTACCTAAAATCTTTTGGCAACGAACCAATTTTCAGAAAAATAAGATCAGGCATTGTAATTAACGTTAATGGCCAGACACATAAAATTTATTTTGAATGTCCCTTAATTTTAGGAGACAATTTAGGAACGAATACAATTTGCGGCTTTAATAAATCGTTCCAAGCTAATTCGTATTGTAGGATTTGTCGGTGCTTTAAGCAAGAATGTGAGATTTTGTGCTTTACAAATAAAAATAAATTAAGAACCCCAGATAATTATAATCTTGACCTTCTTCAAAAGGATTCTTCCTCAACTGGCATTGAAGAAGAATGTATTTTTAATAAATTAAATAAATTTCATATTGCAGAGAACTACTATTGTGATATTATGCATGGCGTTCAAGAAGGGATAGCTTGTTATACGCTCGGAAAAGTCCTTACAGAATTAGTTAATAGTAACGTTATATCACTAAAAGTTCTAAACAATAGAATTGAAAATTTCCCGTATAATGAAGTCGAATTGAAAAACAAGCCTAGACCCTTATTTTTTACTCTTAGTAAAGGTGGGAAAAGTAAGATAAAAATTAAACAATCAGCAGCCGAGCTATTGTGCTTAAGTAGATATTTAGGGATAATGATCGGAGACGTAATAAATAATAAATACGAACATTGGAAACTATATCGTATTTTCCGCAAAATAATAGGTTTATTAATGAGTCCAGTGATATATCGGGGTCAGTTAATTGTCATAAAAGAATTGATATAAGACTATTATGCTCTGTATATACAGCTGTTTGGAAAGCTAAAGCCCAAAATACACTTTTGGGTACATTACGATGATCTAATTAAAGCCAAAGGTCCCCTGTTACAGATCCTGGCGATGCGCGACCGGGTGCAATGCACTTTCGGAGCCCGGAGTGCAAACGCAGAGGAATTCGTGGGTTTCGCAAGAACCTGGCGAAACCTCTGGGCGTGAAAGTAGCTCGCTTCCCCTACTTCAGATAATAAAGGGGGTATTTAAGGAGGCGCGAACCAATACTCGGCGCTCTGACATTTCGATAATTGAGACGGTCCGTACGTCGCGCTCGCAACGATTCCACGGCGTCACGCTGCCCGACGACCACGAAAGTTATCTCTCTCTCTCGAGGCGACTACAAGTCAATAAACGAGCAACGTATCCACATACTCCTAAGTATTTATTTAAAGGCCTTAGTCCCATCCTCAATCATCTCGCGTACTTCGGTACGTTCGGAGCGACACCAACGAACCCCCGCGAATATAAGGATTATATACGAACGCACGTATAAAAAATCCGTAACAGTGGTGCTAGGTGTGTACGGGTTTGGTGTTGGAGGATCTGGATAAGGAAGGAAGCTGAATCAGGGATGCTGAGGATACTCGTGGTACTAATCGTTTGCTGGTAAGTAAGAATTTAATTATTTTAACTAACAGATAATTAGAGGGATTAAGTAACTTAAACGGGATCGTGTCAGGGCCATTTGGGCACAACTAACATCTATAACAAAAATTATATATTTAAATAATATATTTAAAAGAGAACCTTAAATTACAAATCACTATGTCGAAATCAATCTTAGGAAACCTTTTCCGTACCGATAAAGAAAAAAATCAAGACAACACTAAATTAAAGATTCAAGAAGTCTTTAAAATCGCACAGGAGGCTCTTTTTGACCCCTATATGCAATCGGTAGCATTAGCAAAAGGACAATTGGAATTATTACTATCACTTTCTTTATTAGACGAGACGGAGGCGCAAACCGCAGTTCACTTATATAATGAATTAGAGAAAGCAATAAAACCAGCAGCCAAAAACCAGACCGAATGGGTAAATTGGCCCGTGTCAGAATCATCTCTCGCGAACACAGCCGGGCTCACGGAACCCTTACTACCTACGGTAATAGAGACAAACACTGCAGAACCTCAACAAGCACAATCCGTCGAACAACAAATAAATAACGCTAATCAGTCCTCATACGTTTCATTTAACGATGTAGGGCTTCATAATACTTCGGCTGCTGACATATCTCCCTTAAAACCTAGGGAATTACCGGCACAAGGCAGTCTCGTCGGACAAACTTTTGCGACGGCACTTGAAAACACGCCACCGACACTATATACAACAGCGAATAATGAGTCACAAATAGTGAAAAATACGGGACATATTAACAATAATACAGAACGCCATTCTTGTAATAATAGATTACTCAGGGCCGAGCCAGTTTTATTTAACGATATATCTTCCATCCCCTACTTAGAGAATTCCCACCCAAATAGAATACAAATTAATAATCACTCTCCAATTATTGCTGGTGCTGTTAATGCATATTCAAATAACATGCAGATCCCTGCAAATCAAGAAATATATAATCCGACACCTATTCGAACAACGCAATCAGATCACTGGAGGCGCACTCCAACAAATACAATAAATAACAGACAAAGTATAACTATTGGCCATATGTACACTATTTCAAAAATGATTCCTCGGCTCGATGGAAGAGTCGAAAATCTTCCATTATTCCGTGACTTAGTTAGACGCGTACTTGACGACCACGGTGATGGGGCAATACCCTTCTTACGAACAATATTAACAGAGAAATTGTCAGGAACTGCTGATATGATATATTTGCAAGACATCCAAACTCGCGAGGATGTAGAGAAATTAATAAGTACACTTAACAAGGCATATGCAAATATCCGAACGATAGATAATATTAAGGCAGATATGCGTAGAGATGAGCAAAAACCAGGCGAGGCCGCAGATGAATTTGGTAAGCGCATGATGGCTCGATGGCAACGATCGCAAATAATTTGCAATTTAGATGAACATACGTCAGCCTTGAAAAAACAACTTATTATAGTGGAAACACACGAGGCCGCATTAACAAATTTTTTATACGGACTAGAAATCAGGTTACAAACACAGGTAAGAGGAGAAAGACCACGGGACTTATTGCATGCAGGAGAATTAGCCAGGGAATTCGATCATGAAAACGCGTTGCGTCATGTGTGCCAGTCAGCGCAAAATACTGACCTTAGATATATGACAATGCAACCAAATGCCATTGACCCCGGACAAGTGGAGTCCGCGCAAGTATATAAAACAAACACTCAGCAGGAATTCTGGTGGCAATATTTTCGAAAAACAGGTCACACTGCGAGCAGATGCAGACAAAGAAATTATAAACAATTAACTTGTTGGAATTGTAATACGAAAGGACACGTACAGCGAAATTGCCCGCAGCCACCTCGTAATCAATCAGGGAATCAAGGAAATTATTATGAAGATCGAAGTAGGGCTCGCCAACCCTATCAAGGAAATAGATATCAGCGGAGCAGAAGCCAAGATAATCATCAACAATATCAAGAGAATAGATATCAGAGAGACAAAAGTTTAGAGAATAACCAACAATATCAAATAAATGGATATCAAAATGATAATAATCAGAATAATCAGCAACAATTTCAAGAAAATAGCGCGGCTTTAAACTATCAGGCTGCCCGATGCCCACCCCAGTATTCGAGCGGCCAGCCACAACAGTAGGGGAAAATCAAGACTCAGCACAAGAGGAGGAAAAAGAAAAGGAGGTCACCGTTCGTTTTTTAACAGCTATGACAAAAAAACCACCTGTTATGGAAATGACGAGTATCGACTTAAAAAGCCATAAGGCAAGATTTTATGTCGATACAGGGTCAGAAATAACGGTAATAAAAGAAAAGGTACTATTACCAACAATTTCCAAAGATTATAAATCAATAATACGAATACGCGGCGTTACCTCAGGAACATCTCGAACGATTGCTAAAATACAAATTTACCTAAATGGACTCTCATGCGAAGCACGCATCGTGCCCGACGATTTTCCAATAGAAGAAGATGCCATAATAGGATGGAAAACTCTAGCAAGCCACCATGGGACAGTCGATTTAAAAGATCAAATAATAAAATTTCCAACTTTTTGCATTCCTTTTGTCATGAACGAGTCCTTTTTAATACCGCCTTGTTTGCGGCAAATCATTTATGCAAGAGTAACAAATGAAGAAGCACAAACGGGATTTGTACCCCTGCAGATTTAGGGCCCGATTTATTATTCGGAAATTTTGTAGCAACAAACCGTCATGGCAAAGCATATGCCGAATGCATTAATATCAGCGACAAACACATACGAATTAACCCTCCATCAATAGAACTCCAACCATGCGAAGTCATGCCCGATACGATGGACGCAATACTCGATTACGACGAAGAAAAATCTGACAATAATGACGCTAGTATATTTCAATGCCATGCTGACGCAGACAAAAAGTCGCGAGCTGAGAAAATATTACAGCTAATGGATTTAAAAGATTTAAATAACGAAGAAAAACAACATGTAAGAGAATTAATAGAAGAAAGACCGGAAATATTTGGATTACCGAGAGAAAAACTTAAGGCCACATCTGTATTGTCGCATAAGATAGTGACAACATCAGACAAGCCTATCAGGGCTAAACAATATCGTTAGCCCCACAAATTGCGTGATGAAATGCAGAGACAAATACTAGAAATGATAGACTCAGGGATTATAAAACCATCCACCTCAGAATATTCATCCCCCATGTGGATTGTACCCAAAAAGCCGGATGCAAAGGGCAACAAAAGATGGCTCCTGGTAACGGACTTTCGGAAACTAAATGAAATAACAGAGGCAGATAATTTTCCATTGTCAATTACAACAGATATAATTGATAATGTATCCGCAGCAAAGTACATAACCGCAATTGACTTAAAATCAGGATTTTATCAAATCCCTATGGACCCTGCATCAGCAAGTAAAACAGCGTTCGCCGGACCCTATGGGTGCTATGAATATGCTCGAATGGGCATGGGCCTACGAAATGGACCCGCGACCTTCCAACGATTAATGTCACTCATTTTAGCAGGATTACAAGGCTATGAACTATATGTATATCTCGATGATATCGGTACCTAACACGAAGAATCACATCGTTCAAAACGATTGACGAAAACTCACATCACTCAAAGAGGCTGACGAAGAATCACACACCGCTCGCGAAGCTGTGACGAAGAATCACACCGCTCGCGGGAGCATTGTTCAATTCATTATACTAATTTAAATTTGGATGTTATTGCATGTAATTTACTATAATGATTGATAAGACTGTATGTTAATAATAATGCTTTATTTAATGATCATAAACTATTACTTTTTTAAAACATAATTTGAACACACTTTTAAATAAAATATAGTAAAAGAAGAAGTAAAAATCTGTTATTTAAAACGTTTTGAAATTTCAGTAATAATTGTTCATTTTGAATTAGTGCATGAAATTGATCTTTCACTCCGTGCAATAACTTTGACTTCTTACGCACTGTGCAAAATCGTGTAGTCAAATGCTTTTAATTGCAAAGTTTATTAAAAAATATCCGTTATTATTAATAACATTGCACGAACATCTCTAGAAAAAACAGTCGTTTAGTAACGCTTTATTTAATAAAAATAATTTTTTAATAGAAATTTCATTATATGGATGGCACAATAACTCATTAAACGCAGAATCTGACGCGATCAATGCAAGTAATGCTATCGATGTATTGCCAGATAATACTTCAACGTCTGCAAAAAAAATTAACGTCGCAGAGAACAAGAACTCTGAAGGTAAAGATTACGATATATTTGCAATCTGTGTTCTTAGTTTTCAATTAAACTGATTAAAAAAGAGATTTTAAAAAAATGTTAGGGATCAATGTAAAAATTATACAACAAACATTTGTTAATTAATTTATCCTCGAATCGCCTGAAATAAATGTTTTTTCTTTAAGTATTATGCAATTACTTTTTATTAACCCTTTATAACAACGATGATGAACTTTCACTGTGCCTAGAATATCACTTTGTATTTTTTGAAAAAATAAATTTTCAAAGAACTTCTATAAAAAAACGCCCTGACGGGTTCTTGAGAATTGCATTTGAAACTTTAAATTTAAGATCGAAATTTCTATCACAACTCTGAAAATGTTAACCCGATTTAATTACTTATCTACTGAAAAATGTTTTAAAACGATTCGAAAAATGATTCATCAAATTTTTATATTGCTTATATCGCTCCCGTAAATCCATAAAAGTTTTCAATTTTTTCTTTTTAAATTAGATATTTCATCTGTTGGTGATTCTAACGATTCTCACACTGATATTCCTTCTAATGAAACGAATAACCCTAATGGACACAAATTTCTAAGAAGAGTAGTTAAAAGGAAGCAGCCAGTAACAAAAAGCTCAAGAAAAAGAGTGAGAAATAGTGAAAACACGATTGATAAAAAAGCAAAAAAGGCACGAGCAGAAGGGAAAGAGGGTACTGGGCGAAAAGGAATAGCAATAAAACCCAGAGAAATGAAAGCTGCTTGTTCAAATAAATGCAGAAAGAAATGTTCTACAAAAATTACTGAAGTAGATAGACAAAATGCTTTTGACTCTTTTTGGAAATTGGCCGATAAGGAAAAACAATGGAATTGTATAAACAATTGGGTTACTATTAAGAACACATTAAATTCGAGTGATGAGGAGGCTGGAATTGTCAAGGAAATTATTCATTATAATTTCAGGTTACCTTCCTCAGAAGAATATAATAATATGATATCTGCAAAAAACTTATTACAAAATTATTTGATGCATGGCAGTCACCATCTTTATACTATAACTATATCTATATATACGGGTTCCTCGAACTGGGTGGGGGGGGGGGGGAGGCCGCCACAGCTGGCGAATTCAACGCCGCTGTATCAGCTACTCAGTCTGGCGGCCCTTACTACTGGTGGTTTGACTGGTGGTGGATTAGGACTTGGTGGAACTAGTAATTCCTAAGTTATTAAAATGAGCAAATTTACTTTCAAGACACCGACCACGACGCCAGCTCAACAGTCTCCCAGCTTTCAATTCGGCGCACAAACGTAAATAAATAAAAGCCTTGTATATGAAAGTCTAAGTTCTAACCTGTCAAATTTCATGTTTTTTAGGAATAGTAATAATAATAAATATTTAAGAATTTTAACAAGAGCATTTATAATAGCATCTTTAAAATTAAAGTATCAAAAGAAATAATATTCAAGTATGTAATAATGACTAAGAAATTGTAAATGCTTTTAGACCTACAGCTCCGTCTACCGCTATGACCGGTTTGTCTTTCGGGACACCTGCAAAGACTGTAGGCTTGACATTTGGAACTTCAACTACTGCTACGACGGGACTTACAACTGGTGGTTTAGGTGGAGGTTTAAGAGGAGGTTTAACGACTGGACAAGGCCTTATTACTACTGGTGGTTTGACTGGCGGTGCATTAGGACTTGGTGGAACTAGTGGTTTATCGTTTGATACTCCTGCGACAACAATAGGTGGTTTGAATTTTGGAACAGCAATACTCTTAGTGCGGGTTTGAATTTTAAAACAACATCAACGGCTGGAGGTTTATCTTTTGGAGCAACATCAACAGCTGGAGGTTTATCTTTTGGAGCAAATACACTTACTGCTACTCCTGCTGCTGACACTGCTTCTAATCTCATTACAACCTCTACACGTAAAAACTTTTTTAATGATATAACATATTTAAAATAATTATTTTAATTCAAATCTTTATCAATATAATTTATATTTTGTAGCTTCAGTTCTGGGTTTATTCGGAGAAAAATTAGCTACATCTTTGGGATCGAACAATACCTGCTACTACTAATGCTGTGGCTACTAGTCGTGGTCTTGGTGGATTAGATGTTTCTGTTAGCAAGAAGGGTCTTGCACAAGGGAACACTGTCCCAACTGCTGCGAAGGAAAATTTGTTACCAGCAGAATTGATGCAAACTATAGATAGTTTTAAGTAAAGTTTACAATTTTTTTAATGTTAAAGTTGTATTATTTAATAGTTAGAAATGCATAATAAATTTTTATTTATAGAGAATTTGTTCAAGTACAAAAAGGACTCAGTTCCGATATAGCTACGGGGTCTGCAAAGCCGCTCAATAGGTTTGCTGAAGATACAGCTTCCCTTATGGAAATTTTAACAACATTGGCTGGCTCAGTTCAAAGAGACAGGTCATTAGCAGATAAGCTCAGATAACTCCGAGTTACAACAATCCCAATCTATTGGGTACTATAATATAACTATAATTAATTAAATTATAATACAGTGAAAGAAGTTTTTGGCTACAGTTTATACTGTAAAATAATTTTTGCATATAAATTTTAATATTCAGGTCTGGCAAGGATTTAGAGCAAGGTAGAAGTTTTTTAATCTTCTGCCATTTTTATTTTCTATTTATTTGCAGGTTTATTTCCGACACTATGTTGATAATTTGAGAAGTTACTTTTTAATCAGTTTGCATCTAGTTTCTTGTCAGTTAAATAAGTAATGAATAAGTCGTCAGTAGCAATTAACCGTGTACAGCTCTTGTCTTACATTTTCAGGAAAAAAATAAAATATGGCTGTTTTCTATTTTATTTATTGAGGTATTAAAAATTTATTTTGTTTGATTTTTCGTTGTTCATCACATTTGGGATTTTAATGACTCATTCATACAAAAATTTACTAATATATGGCAGGCTTTTTTCACAAATTTTTATTCTCCACCGCTTTGTAGCTATGCTTCTAATATTAGACTAACGTGCATTAACAACTATCAGAAATTAAAAATTACACACAGGTTTTGCAAACTACTTGCTAACTTGAAAAAAATTGGGTTACATTAAAAGGTTAATAATAACCACACAAAATTTTTAAATTTCTTTAAAATGAACATTTATGATTATACGGTACTACATATAAATAATGACTATTAACCGCCAATTAATACCTTACGAAAATGTAAATTTTTTATAAGTTATAATTGTAACCCTGTTGAAAATATCCAGCTGGAAATCCATGCATGGACTGGATTCCAGCTGGATTTCTGGGGAATGCAGGTGCAATTTATATACAAATATACCTTGATTTCGAATCAATCTAGGTGGATTTAATGGATCTCCACCTGGAATTTCCATCTGGAATTTCCACCTGGAATTTCCATCTGGAATTTCCACCTGGAATTTCCATCTGGAATTTCCACCTGGAATTTCCATCTGGAATTTCCACCTGGAATTTCCATCTGGAATTTCCACCTGGAATTTTCATCTGGAATTTCCACCTGGAATTTTCACCTGGAATTTCCATCTGGAATTTCCATCTGGAATTTCCAGCTGGAATTTCTATCTGGAATTTCCACCTGGAATTTCCATCTGGAATTTCTATCTGGAAAATCCATCTGGATATCCATTAAATCCACCTAGATTGATTCGAAATCAAGGTATAAATTCAACCAAGGTTCCCCAGAAATCCAGCTGGATAAATTCAACCAACGTTCCCCAGAAATCCAGCTGGAATCCAATCCATGCATGGATTTCCAGCTGGATTTTCCACCTGGATTTCCAGCTAGATATGTTCAACAGGGATAACAATTGAAACACCCTTGGAACAATTGAAACCCTTACAAAATTCTTGGAAATTTTTTTTTGAAAAATACAGTTTTTGTGACAGGTTTTGACAGTAATGGAATACAATTTGGTCTTGTAAAAAATATATTTAATTACAAAAATGAAACTTTCTTTTTAACATTAAATATTTATAAACATGGTTTTAATGATTTTTTTCACGCATATGATGTATCTATAAGCAATATAAATTCAAATGATATACTAATAAATATTTCTCATATTCCGCTAATTCCTCCTTGTACCTATATTAAAAAAAATAATTGTGAAAGGATAGTTACTAGGTACGATTTGTAAAATAAATTTTGTGATAAATAAAATAAATTTAGAAACAGAAGCGCACTGTGTACCGTCTTTCTATATATCACCCGCAATGATTCCTTAAGCCTGGCCCGATAATTGCGGATGGCGCAATGGAAATATTGCTTGGACTTGCCGCGCCAAATATTCCGTGGAGCTTCTGCATTATAGGTGGCAGCACTTGGAAATAGTCCAGACCGCTCACGTAGGAAATACTTCATGCGACACACACCAGCAGTAACTCCCTAATTTTTCTCTCAGGGTGGGTATGCGTTTGTGCCGCACCGCTTGTTGTGACTATCGTGCTGGTCGTCGTCATCGTCGTAGCAACCACAGTCGGTACTGTAGAGTTAATCTTCACCCTCTGTAATCTCTCCTCCAATTCTGTATCTAATTTCGGCCCCATCGCTCCTTCTTCTTCACTCTCTGCATCCTCCTCAACCTCTGCTTCTTCTTCTACTTCATCAAATTCTACGTTCCACAGGACGTCTTTAACCTTCATTTCTTCCCTACATTTTGCTCTTAATAAACCTATCTCGTAAGATCGTGGTCGATCCTTCTATGTTTAAACCTGCGTGTACTAATTCCCTAATTAAAGGCGCGGGTTGTAACTAGCTAATCCTTCTATACTCCCTTTTAATCTCATCATTTCCTTTTATGTTCTTCTTTACCCGTTTTGCGCAAATACTGGTCGACGCGTCAATGTCCATTTCGCGGGGCGAGGGAATACTACTCGTTGAGCTATGTAAACGCGAGACTCCGGAGTCTTTAAACCGAGTTTTTGAATCCGTAGGAGCACGCGAATTGCTAATGGCCAACTGATAATATTTTAACTGCGTCGCGTAGCGAAGAGTGGAGATTTTCAGCGGTGTCGGTTGCCCTTCGTCAATTTTGACGGATAATTATAATTAAGAATAAATAAATCTGAAAATCTGGCGATTACCGTATTCAATCTTCCTAAAATAAAGGAGAAAGAAAAACAAATAATTCGCTTCCAATCTTCTTAAATTCAATCTTAAATCTTCCTGAAAAGGGAGAAAAATAACAACAAATTGTATTTTCCTACTGGCAACCGACTACCTGTATGCGCTGGGATTTATATTCGTATGTTCGACAAGGCAGGCCGATTTCAAATTTAAAAACCGAACCGTCTGGACAACCTCACAATAAATATAAAATAAATAAAATTTTAATAAATAAAATAATATAAATTTTAGAAATGCCACACTCGCTTACTCGAATGGGCGTTCAGAGTCGATACACGGGATTATACACGGGGAAAAATTTTGGGGATCTTCTTTTTTCTATAAAAAATCTTCCAACAGAGGGAATTTCAAAAATCTATTTTTCCTGGCTTCTGTGGGTCGAGTTCTGTCAATTTCCGTTGAAAATCCAATTTCTAAAATTTTCCGGAAAATCGTCTGCAGGAAATTTTTCCACAGAAGGAAACTCGAAATTCTATTTTTCCCTCATCCTCTGGATTGTGCTGGATCTAAATTTTCCTCAATCTCGATTTTGAAATTTTTCTTCCGGAAAATATCTATGAAAATTTTTCCCACAATCGGAAATTCAAAAATCCTGTTTTTCCAGCGTTGTCAGACCTTCTTCTCTAAAAATTCGTCGAAAACTGAATTTTCTAAATTTTATCTGAAACGAAGAAAATTTTGTACAACACACAAAGGAATTTTTGAAAATTGAACGCGGGTAAATTTTCTGTAATTTTTCTGGACACAATTCTAAATTTTCTGAAAGGGAAAAAATAAAACAAGACAACTCACAACTTCTCACTTCTTAACCTAAAAAAGTTGAACACGGGATAAAATGAACACGTGGCAAAAATCTCTGCGATCAGAAAAAAATTTTGGCTTCCAAGATGGCAGCGCGTCGTCTCGACAGCGTAGTCTGGGAGCTATGGTTGGGCGCCACATTGTGAGAGGGAGAATTATAGATATATCCCTTCCTTTGGCAGGGAGTTTTTACCTCTCTCTCTCTCACATGAAAATATGTGGCCTACACGCGCACTACTGCGCTCGTTCCGACTTACTGCTTTGCTGCACTTTTCCACTCTACTGCTTTCGACCTGAAATACCTTAACCTTTTTACCTCGATACTTCTGTTAGGCGCCTTGCAGACGCCGCCGGGTCACGAACTCCTCGCTTCGGATGAAATATCTTTTCCCAGGGTAGAGGGTTCTCCCGAGTCCACCATGGACACGTGGCTAGGCAACCTAGACGATGCGGATTCAGCTACTCTTAAGAAATCAAACACAAAACATATGTGAATTTTCTATCAAAGATATATTGCCGAAGGCGAGGAAAGTACACTGTTTTAAAAAAGACTCGAATTTTACAGCCCTTTTCAACGACAAGTCTACTGTAAATTTAATGTACTTGGTACTGGAAAGGAAATTAATGTACATTTGCTTGAAAATTAATGTAGATATTCAAGTAAGCATACATTAAAATTCAACGACATGCATTAACTAAAATTATGGCACGTTTTCATAAATTTTACTGTGAAAGTACATTAAATTCATTGTAAATTTACAACAATTTGAATGTTCATTTTAATGCAGTCACATTAAATTTCAAGTATAAATGAAAAAAAATTGATGTTAAAATACATTTTCTGCATTTATACTTGAAATTTAATGCGACTACATTGAAATTGTTGTGAATGTACTCGAATTTAATGTACTTCCATATTAAAATTCATGTAAAAATTTATTGCAAATGAACATATGCGACGTCCTGCCATGTGTTACTAAATGTTGTGATTGCTAAGTGGATAACATGCTGGACTTGTAACTTTTTGGATCGGGTTCAAATCCCTTATGGAGCTATTTTTTACATCTTCTTTTTTTTTGTTAATAAATTAAGTTTTATTTATTTTATATGTGAATGTTAACCATTTAATAAGTTCAGTTTATTTAATTTAATTAACATGAAAACATTCCAACAATTTCAATATAGTCGCATTAAATTTCAAGGATAAATCCTGAAAATCTAACGCCAAAATGAATAAAATAATAAATGTTGTACAATAATTATTGTTTAATAATAATAGCTTTTTTCTCATATAATGCTCAAACTCAATTTTGCAAATTTCTCTTAAGTGCGAAATAAATGTAATATACAAACAAGGAATCGTGGTCAAGTGGACTAGGTGGTGGACTCTGAATCGGAACGTCGCAGGTTCGAATCTCATCGAAAGAAAGTTTTTCCATTTAAGGGGATGCCGATCTTAACATATAATATTTATATATTTGTATTATCAATTTAAAATAAATTATAGTATAATTAAAATAATAACATAAATCCTATGGTTCCTATAATAATATGAACTTTACATTATACAAAATAGTTTTAGTATTTTATTTATTTCAATGAAATAAGTAGCTTTTTAAACATTGCAATAAATAAATCATATGAAATACTTATTTTGTATAATAAAATAATTTAAAAACCTTTCTTATATTTTTCATGTAACTGCTAAATACTACCATAAAATATTTAAAAAAGTTTACAAAAATATTTCAAGAAACTTTCTTATGAAATATTTTACGAACATTTCATGAAATATTTTTGCAGGATCGGTGTCGGGGACATAATACCATTTCTAAAACTTTTCATGAAAGATTTTTGAAACATTTCAAATCCTTCATGAAATCTTTCAGAAACCTTTTAAAAAATTTTCATGCTATGTGGGTGGCGTATGCAATGTTGAAAGTGAATGTGAAAATGACACCGTGTTGTGGCAAAGCGATATTGCAGAGCATATGGAATCCACCGTCGATAGCAACGATAAAGAGTCGTTAAAAACTAGACAATTCGATGGTTCCTTTCGTATAATGCTATTTGAAAAAGCAATTTTATACAACGTTAATTCAAAGAATGTTTCATATCAATCTATTTCAAAAAGTTTTTTCATACAATGCCATTTCAAAAAATGGTTTCATACAATGCCATTTCAAAAAACAGTTTCGTATGATCCCATTTCAAAATAAATTTCATATAATGCTATTTGAAATAGTATATTACGTAACAAGGGAGGTAAAATAGAAATGGTCCCAGATCGCACGTAAATTGGCACCCGAGCCGAAGGCGAGAGTGACAAACGTGTGATCTGAGGCATTCTGTTTTACTTCCCATGTTGCGTATACTTTTTTTCGGATTAGCGAGGCGGAAATAACCTTTTCGATCGGGCATCGGGAGGAAAGGTTATGGTTTTCTCCCGCTAGGCCGAAAAAGAATTTCATATGATTCTATTTCAGAAAGTGATTTCATGTAATTCTATTTCAACATACAATTTCATATGATGCTATTACAAAACGTGATTTTATTGAATGATGTGTCATAAAGTGAGTGTCAAAATAATTGTATCTCAATTAGAAAAAACCTATTAATTGTCATTGCTAAAGTTAGTTGTAGTATTATTTATTGTTATTGAGTTATTGAGTTAAGGTTAAGAAGCAGCTTCTATTTTCTAAAATCAACAAAAAAGCCACTGCCAATTCATTGGCACGTAACTCTTAACCATAACTCTATAACTCTGTTACAATAACCTTAATGCTAAGTTTTACTATGCATCCAGAAATCTTTGGCAATTTGCTTGAAAACGTTATTCTAGAACAGTTACCTAAACGGGTTATAATAGGATTCGTTGACGACAAGGCTTTTAACGGTGATAAAGGTCTGAACCCGTTTAATTTTCAAAATTTTGGAATAAACTTTTTGTTTTTGTACATTGACGAAATGCAGGTGCCGAGAACACCTTTGCAACTCAACTTTTCGGCAGACAGTCCTCAATATGTAGGGGCTTATTACACTTCGTATTCGGGCACTGGTATGCATTTTATTATCTAGGGTAATGACATTGACCGTTCGGAATATCATAACGGGTACTGCTTCTTTGCCTTCGGTCTTACACCCGATCCCTCAACGCATTTCGCAGGGCATTAGAATCTGGTAAACGGCATGATTAGAATCGAAGCACATTTCAATACCCGCTAACGGCTAATCGACCCCGCTAACAAAAACTATAAACTGTGTGTTATATGCAAAGTTTGACAACGTTCTCAAAATAGATGCCTCACGTCAAGTAATGGTAGATTTTAATGCTTAAAAATCCCTTGCCTTTACTTCTATAACTTCTAAAGGAACCTAGCGGGTGAACAGATGGAAACTCTTTCCTTCCAAAAATAGAAAAAATAAATGCGTAACTGTTAGTTTGCAGCTATCCCTCAAACCGTTGTGAGGCAGTTTTATTGAAATAATGATGTGTAGAGGATGAAGCAATGGAATTCGTCGCCATCGAGCTATCCTGCAAAGTTTATGTTGCGCAGGTATGATCAACGAGGCGTATCGATTAGGTGGATTACCTGGGGCTTCATGGGTTGCTTGAGTGAGAGAGAGAGAAAGAGAGAAGCCGATGAAGCGTGAACTGCGGACAGCGGGAGGTGGCCCGACGGTGCCGAGAAAGCGCAAGTAGCCTAGGCGAGCGACGGCTGCGCTCAGCTGAGCGGCCATTTTCTCTCGACCCCGCGACTGTAGCGACGAACGAGGAAGATTCTGTCGTGGAAGAAGTACGATAGACTAACACGCATCAACCCGCAAGACACTATCACAATCACAACACTCACACGCGGCAAGGTTCGCGCGGACGTGGAGACGCGGTAAAGTGCGAGCTTTGAAGACGACGCGCGATCCGTGTTGCTCGGCCGGCGGAAACTAAGTAGACACGGGGGAGGGGCGGCGCGCTAGGCGAGAGAGAGAGAGAGAGAGAGAGAACGCGCGGAGGAAGAGAGAGGGAGCGCGCGGAGCGAGAGTTAATAGTAGTTTTCGCAGGTTTTCGTAGTTTCAGTGGTAGGGTTTAGAAGTGCAGGGAGTTGTAGAAGTTGAGGTCAGCTGGAGTAGGTTAGTGTAGGAGAAGTTAGGTGCTGTAGATTTAGTAAAGGCGGAGTTACGAAGTTTTCGTCAGAGCAATTTATTGTTTTGTAGTGGTAAGAAAGTTGGCGGTCGCATCGTCTAGCAGCAGATATACAAGGATTTTTCGATAAAGATGGCAACTTCCTTACGAAAAAAATCGCCGTGCTAGCTACCGACAGTCATATTTCTTATTGGATGGTGAAGTATGACGAAATAAAATATAAGATTGAAGACTTGACTAGAGGGCTTTTAGCAACAAATACTTACTTGACGTGATATTATCATGGTATCGAGTGGTTCGACAGAGAAGCAGATCTTGACGTAGTGTACAGATCAGTGCGGGAGATTTCTCGTAATGCGCTGCGGATTTACGTATGCAAGCATTAAAAATATGAGTTGCTTCAAAGTTTACTCGTAAGGCAAATAATTAATTTAGAAGAATGTAACTGTCCATAATGATCACTACTGTGATTATCACGAATCAAAAAGAAAAAAATTTAATTTGTGCTTTCGGCTATACTTGTAAGCAGCGAGATTGGTTAGATAGATCATTGGCATTCACGGCGGCAGAGAATAAGGATGAAGTAGATAGTCAAAAACAAAAGCAACACCAGCAGAAGACAAAAAAAAAAAAAAAGAAAATAACAAGATTAATCAAGTTTGTGAAAATTTTGTTCCCTACATGCAAGGAGTGGGGACAAGGAACCTATATATGAGTCTGTGATTTAAAATGAACTCTCTGCAAGTACAGTAAGCATTCGCCCATGTAGTAGCTCGAACAGTGGGTACGTTTCAAACCGACCAAATTCCCCGCTATTGGGAGAGACCTTGTGCACTTGTGCTTAGCACAGATGACAGCTCTAAACCGGGGTCCTATTGGGTCGCTATATACGTCGCAGCCAATGGACACGCTTCTTATTTCGACAGTTTCGGACTCCCTCAAACAGTCGCGGAGCATATCGATAGAATTCTGCGAAAAAAACACTACTTACGAGTGGAATATCACCCAACTGCAGAGCATCAACTCTTCAGTGAGCGGGCAGGTTTGTATTGCTTTTCTGTTTTATATGTCTCATGGTTATACTTTGCGTCGGTTTTGTTCTTTTTTTTTTATAAAAAAATAAGAATATTGTGTGTACTAGATGTACGCAAGCTTGTAAACCTAAATATTGCGAAGTTTTCTAAGATTTCATTGTATAAGATGCGAGTTTGTAAGAAATATGTAACCATGTGTGCGTAATTTTCAATATTTTTTATGTTTGACTAATAAATTAAAATTTGTGTGATTATACAAACCTTTTGTCGAACCAACAATAACATTCAAGTATAAATTTCCTTACAATTAAAAAATTGATTCATTATTCATTTATAGCTTATAGAGTAAACATGGGTCAAAACGGCAGCAGTAGCTGTTATTCCGACCGCTACCATCTCTTACCTAACGATAAAAAGATAGACGAGAATAGATATAAACCAAATGTTTAGAAAAAGATGCTATAGATAAACAATATGAAGTGTTTGGAAAGAGTATTCGGAAAAATATTTGACAAATACCTTCACGGTGCCTGTTAACAGCTGCGGCGCAATACAAAATAACCCTTTCCAGGGCCACAAAAATCTTTTCAAATTTTACGCCTAGAGCATAGCCCTTCAGTCGCGGCGAAAAGATCCGAGCGGTGCTGCAGTGGGGATACTGCGTCTACCGACGCTGACACATGCGCAGGCCCGGGATGCATGCCTGCGGGGACACTGTGACGGTGGATCCTGCGCGAGCAAAGGGTTAATGGGTGTTATGCGGGAGGCGGTGGTCGGTGGGTGGTGGGTGTTGTGCGGGAGGCGGTGATTGGTGGGTGGTGGGGGTATTGCGCGAGGTGCTGGTTGGTGGATGCTGGGTGGTACGCTAGGGGAGGTGTTGGGTGATACGCGGGAGGCAATGGTGGAGAGTCTTATGAAAAAGAAACTGAAGTAATATAAAGGGGGGGGGGTATACAATTTAAAGTTTGCCTATACACAAGGTATGCGGCTTCACAGGCAACACGATATAAGCGAAGTTAGTCGAATACCCGCTCTAGTACACTTAAGACATGTAGTAAATAACTTATTCCTCTCGCTTATTTATTTATTGCCCCTTCCCATAACATCAGGTTATGGGCCCAGAACGCAAAAGGGCACTTCGAAGGCAAGTTACACAGTGAAATGTGATATAAGGTGAACCGACGCATCAGCGGCAATGGCGAGCCGTACACCAAACAGTTACATACTCGTCGAACGGCTAAGCGGCCGCAAAAATTACCACGCCTCGTCCATTGCGATGAAAGCATATCTCGAATTAGAAGAGTTATGGGATACCATAGAAGCACCAGCTCAAGGAGCAGTAAGTACCGATGCCAAAAATTTACTAAGGCTCGCTCCAAATTAATATTGGCTGTTGATCCCATGATATACGTTTACATAGCCGATGCGTCCTCCGCAAAACAGGCATGGGACAATTTAAAAAGCGCGTTTGGAAATTGTGGATTCGATCGAAAATTTTCATTGTTACAGGAGGTCACAACGACACATCTAGAAAATTGTGCTCTTATGGAAGAGTATCTGAACAAGGTCATTACTACTTGGCAACAACTCAAGGGCATAGGCACCAAACTGGACAATGAACATGTCGTCGCGCTTTTGCTCGCAGGGCTGCCACCATCCTACAAGCCGATGATCATGGCTCTGGGCAGCTCCGGCAAGCAAATCACTGTTGACCTCGTAAAAACTAAATTTCTCCAAGAAAGCCGCACAATGTCCACGGTAGATGTTGCTGATTCACAAAGTTTCTTAACTTATCAGCGCCCGACGCAAAATAGATACAAAAAACAGTCAGCTAATTATAGACCGAATGTCAATGCTCGAGGTAGACCGCGATGCTTTAATTGCAATAAATACAACCATTTTTCCCGGGATTCCAACGCCCAAAAACAAAAGAGTAAACTAAGCGTGGTTGAAAGCCACATAGTAAAAAATAAGAGACCAGTGGATCCACTGTCGCTTCGAAGAATTCAACGACATCATCATTAAACACACTTTTCTTAGCCTGATTGCCATAAAGAAGGTAGAAATAGTGGATAAATGGATCATAGATTCCGACGCGTCTAAACATATGTGCAGTGAAAAATTTTTGAAAATGCAAAATTTACTAGACTTGTCAACAGCAACTATCATTACCGCATGTAACAAAAAGATACCCGTAAATGCAGAAGATGATGTACTACTAAAGGCAGTTACATCCTTAGATATAAAACCAATACATTTACTTAAGGTTTTTTATGTATCTGATTTAAAGATAAATCTAATCTCCGTGAGGTTCTTCTTAAAGACCCGACTTATTACATCAAAACAAACACTGTGGTACTCATACTGAACGGAAGAGTAAATGAAAGCAATATACAGGGTGTCCAAGAAGTACCAGAACACCTTAATAATTTTGCAGGTAAACTGATTTTGGACAAGGTCAAGGTCAATCTAGAAGTAGCTTTTGTCAAGGAATTTAATAGTGATCTTGGATTTGACCTTGGGTTTGACTTTCAAAGTTATTTCAAGGTCAACTTTGTTTTTTCAAATGAGAAGTCCTATTTTTGACAATGGAAATTGAAAGAGCAGAAAATTTTACGTCCAAACATGTACTCAAGTCATGGGTCAAGGACGACCTTGATGGTCACATAAGGTCATTTAACATCGAACAAGATCTAAAAACCTCTTGGCATAGGAAATTCTCAGTTTTTGTTATTACCTTTATCAAGGTGCATGCAACGGTGACGCTCTGCATGGCCTTGACAATGCCCTTCAAGGATATTTTACTTTGAATTTTCTTATTTACTTTTAGCATTATCCCGGAACGACGATGTATGTTGAGAGAGTTTGGGGCGAAATGGTGCGATTTATTAGGGGAGTAATAAATCTTTTCAATGCAACTTTAAGAGTTGCTAGAACTCCAATATCATTTTCGACGGTGTCAAAAACCATTACAATATGCTGGCCATTATACACGATGTTCAAAAAGTAACTGGCACGACCAGTATATCCGAGTACAAAATCGCATTAGTACCACTTTTGACCCTTTGCGATTTTTAGTAATTATCACTAATTATCGAGTTATGGTTAATCAAAAACTCCGATAATTAGCCCCAACAGGGAGAGTAACTTGGGCGTGGCGTTGCCTCACCATGCCTCCGCACTTTGCGGGCCCGTCGGCGCACGGACACGCACGCACACTCGAGCGGCACCGCCGGAAGTATGCGTGCGTTTGGAGCAGCGAAGACTTGGGGAACTGTAGGTTGTATGCTTCTGCCTTGGGAACCTGAAAAAACGGGCGCAAGTTACGTCGAAAAAACGGGCTAAAGCGAGCGCATAATCTCGCTTCTTTCCCGGGGATCTGAACACATACAGATTCCCGAGAAAGAAGCGAGAGGCGTGCTCGCTTTGGCCCGTTGCGTCGAAAAAAGTGGGGAGGCATGGTGTGGCAACGCCACGTCCAAGCCGCTCTCCCCGCTGGAAAAAGCCCCGCCCACCAGCGCCCGTCCGCGCGCTGATTGGCTAAATTAGTAATAATAGTTACCTTAAATTACCTTATTTATTAATAACAATTACCTTATAATAATAAGTTTTATATATAAATCTTTATGACCTGTTATCTCGCGGAGACCTTCCTCCGCAAGATAGGTGCAATGGGGCACACACGAGTGCCCCTCGAGGTTTTTACCTCGGGGTGCGCGCGAGCACCCGACGGCAAATGTACGACGCCGCGGCCCGTATACAACGCGAGAGTACGCTCGTACTCTCGCTTCTCGTACTCGCGTGCTAGTATGCGAACGCGCTCCTCGCGTTTGCGTGGCCGTCGTCCTCCTTGACGACAGCTGATGCCGGCCGCTCAGCTCTACGACAAAGTGGCGGTATCCGGGAGTTTGGGGACGAGGAAGGTTTGTCGAGTAGTCCCGCGGACTACTCGGAAGAATGACGCGAGCAAGTAAAATGCTGATCGGAGACCTTTATTGCCTCCTTAAAGTAAATTACAATATCCGCGTCCCGGAGAAGTTAGTAGATGTTGGGCGCGCGGGCGGAATTCCCCGAGCGCGCCCGAGTATAGCCGAACCAAGCCGCGCGCGAACGCAAGCGCGCGCGGTCCGTGATCGCGGGTGTTTACGCGGAGCACGACTTCGCTCCACGTAAACAAACGTTTGTGTCCGAGAGCAGGCCGCTTGCCTACTCTACGCGTACACACACACGTACGCACGCATACGAGGGAACGGGTCGCTTACACGTTCTACGCGATGTATAACAAAATCGGCCTCGAGCCCGTGTTCGAGGTCCCGAAGTCGAATCACGCGGCGGCTCGTCTACGCGCGGGGAGAGTCCGCGATCGCGAGCTACGGAGAGAGAGAGAGAGAGTGAAAGAACGGGGGAAACGTTCCCCGCCTTCGACGAACGAAGATTTCCGCTCGAGAGTCGAGGCGCTCCTCGATTCTTCGCCGGTACGCGCCCGCACTCGCTATAAAAGTCGGGCGGTACTTACAATCGTCGCCACCTTAGAGCCTCGGTTGCAAGTCACCTTCACCTGCACGCTCGCCTACCTCGTGGCTTCCTTCGGTCTCCCTGAATCGTACACGGGTCGCACACGCACACCCACACGTCCGTCGTCGCCGACCGCTCCAGAGAATCCTCCTCCAAGATTGCCCACTTGGCAATCTCCCCCCGCGCGCCGGCTTAGCCTAACCTAAGCCGCGCTCTCGCCCGCTCGCGCCAGTTTGCGACGACGCGAGGGTACCCCGCAGTACCCCGCGTCACAAAATATTAATAAATTTATTATATGTAAGAGATATATTGTAAACATTTTTAGAAGTTTTACGATGTCTTATTTTTTTTTTTTTTTTGGCTGAATTCTGTTGTGAATTAATTTTAATTAAAATATATATGTGTTTTAAAAAATGAGCAATATTGAGAAACGAAACTTTAAATTAAATTTTGTTTACTATTCTTTCTAAAATCGTTATAATATAGATTAAAAGATCGATTGAAAAATCTTAAAATGACGTAAGAAAGTGAAAAATGTTTTCGAAATCCAATAAAAAAAGTGCACTTCCTGCTGTGATGTCCGAAGCGGCATCGCTCGCCCTAATAAATTTTTTTGATTAAGTATTAAAGTTATTTTTAAGCGCTAATGCCGCAGCGCATTTTCGCACGGCCGAGAGCTCGCAGCGGCGACGCGACTCGGCCGGCGCAGGAGCGCATCGTCAGCGCGATGATCAGGATAACGCCGCTCGAGTATTTTGATCGCGGCAACAATTCGATGCGCTACAATAATAGACATAATGAGACCTTTATTTCTTTCTCTTCCATTTCATTTCTTTAGAATAATTCTGTTTGCGCGCCGCTCACAGGAAAAACACCAGAGTCCTCCGCGCGCAGCGAAAGTCGACCAGCGGGTCGACTTTCCTCGATGCCCCGCGCCTTCCCGGGCCGGACCAACTGCACCGAAGTTTCAGGTATCCCCGGGCAGCGTGAGAACAGCGCGAGCTAGGAACGCTGCGCCGACATATGCACTACACTCTGCTTGTTCGCGGACGCTAACTCAGCCTCGGCCGACACCAGGGTGGCTTCGAGTGTCCGCGCGAAGCGCAAGAACAGCGCGAACGGTGCACGCGGAAAAATTAACGTATGCGCTTCCCACGAAGTGGAGATAGAATAGGAACCCTGGTGCAGTCTGCCGGCGCTGAGTTAGCGTCTGGCAATATCCGAGCCTCCGAAAGAAGAGCGGTGCCACTGGGGAGGGATATAACCGCCGACTTCGTTTTTTTTTTTTGTCTCTGCGGTGCAACGGAGAGATGCGACTCAGTCGCGATTGAACGAACCTCCGGAAAGGTCGCGTTTTCGTTAACCTCGAAAAAAAGCTCTCCGCCACACCAACTCCTCCAACGTATCTCGACTGGAGTGGAGTCATCGCGACGATAGGCCGGCGCAAGGAGTGCTCACGCGAGGCTATCCGCGATTTCAACTTCGCGAAAACCCAACATTAATTCACTTATTTTTGTTACTGGTTCGCCACGATCGGGGTCCGCTGATTACAACTAGTGTTGTGCTTGTAATAATTGTGACCGCAGAATTTACGAAAGATAAAGGTGTGAAAATTAAGTGAAGTGCTGATTTATTGTTTTTATTTCCAACTCCCTTGCGGTCCTTACGCCATACCTTCGTCGTTCTCGCGTACGCGCAGCCCTGCAGCCAAAGCAGTCGCCGACCCAGTCGCGCAGCCCCGCAGTAAGTAGCAGCGAACGCGCCGGTCGCCGTACGCAGCCATCAAAAGGTAAGTGACAACGACCTTGCGAGCCGTGGCGCTTGCGCGGCGCCCAAAAATCCCGAATTGCAAAAGCGGGCGTTGTAAATCGAGGAAAAAATTAAGTACTATGCTCGCGGAAATATCAGCCTTCCCCGCTCGGGACGTAACAGTGGTGACAGCGAAATGGGATATTTTTACCGAAATTTCCTCGGGGAAAGTAGAAATATCGAACGAACAACGCCCGAATTTGTGTGAGTATCTAGTATGTGAAGTGTGTTTGGCGGAAGGGAAGCGCGATGAGTTTTCGGGACGACAATTTATTTGAATCAAACGATGAAGAATTAGAGCGAAAAGAACAGTATGAGGAGTGTCGAATGAGAGAACCCCGTGAAAACAATCCTATAAAATACTATATACAGGGTGTTCGAAATGTTCCGGACCCCCCACTTATAACATAAAGTAAGCATTTTGGAAAAAAATGTTAAATACAAAAGTTGTTAAGTTTTGAAGGTTGAACTAAATGATGACCTTGGATTTGTTATTGGTTATCATTTTCAAGGTCATTTAAAGGTCATCTTCAGTTTTTTAAATAGGGACCCCTATTTTTTATTTCAGATTCTGAAAGAGCACAAAATTTTACATCTGGATATGTATCCACGTTATGGCTCAAAATGACCTACAGAGGTCATTTAGTGGTTAAATGATTATTTAGTAGCAGAAAGCCAAGAAATCCCGATTATTAAGAACTTTGGGTGTATTTGACGAAAAGAAAAAAGAAATTTCGTACTTTAATACTAACGTACATAATTTGATTTTCTAGGACGAACTTTATGGTCACTTTAAAATTGGCCTTCATTTTTAAGGTCATTTGAAAGTTATCTTCAGCTTATTAAAAAGGGACTCATTTTGTATTCCGGATTCTGGAGGAGCATTAAATTTTAGGTCTGGAGATATGTACAATATCCACGTCATGGCTCGAAATGATCTACATAGGACACTTGGGGGTTATTAATTTCAAAAGCAAAATAATCTAACCGTTTTACATGAACAGTTTTTATTGCAATAATTTTTTGCAAGGGTTACGAATTTCTACGCATGATTCATAGCATTTTCAGGATCGTTACTTGTACCCTAGAAGATTTTGCTCACTATTCTTTTTAGGAATCAGTTCATTTATAATTGTTAATTAACAATTGTTTACTCCTATTTACTTTTCTGTTTTCAAGAGTTAAGTGAAGTTCTCTTACTTCGAAATTCAGATAATTGTATTAATTTTCAATAATTGTACTTTTAATCGTAGTGAAAAATGGCACATCTTACTGAACGAGAAAGAATATCTTTGTTGATGATGCGAGGGTGGGGTGATCAAGAGAGAGGTTACAAACAGGTACAGCGTTTATTCAATGAAACATTTAGAGTTGAAGAAAACAACCCTATTTCAAAAAGTACCGTAATTCGTACAATTAGACGTTTTGAAGAGACAGGTGGTATTAAAGATCGTCCTAAATCAGGTAGATCCAAATCATCGTCTAATGATGGAAAGAGCTTAGACGTATTACAATCATTTATTGAGGACCCCCATTGCAGCATCAGACGTTGTGCACAACAGCATGAAATGGGAGCTGCATCTGTGCACAAAATTTTGAAACTCAACAAATGGCATCCTTTCAAATTAAAGTTGGTACAGGAATTATCTGAAGATGATTTTGATAGAAGGGTAGAGTTTTGTGATGTAATGATGCAAATGATATCTGATGATCCTTTGCTCCTCAATAACATTGTTTTCTCTGATGAAGCCACGTTTGAGTTAAGCGGAACAGTGAACAGACATAATTGTCGATACTGGAGTAACATCAATCCACATTGGATGAGAGCGGACCACACGCAACATCCTGAAAAAGTAAATGTTTGGGCTGGCATATTTAATGGAAGAGTACTTGGCCCTTTCTAATAAAAAATAGGGGTCCCTATTTAAAAAACTGAAGATGACCTTTAAATGACCTTGAAAATGATAACCAATAACAAATCCAAGGTCATCATTTAGTTCAACCTTCAAAACTTAACAACTTTTGTATTTAACATTTTTTTCCAAAATGCTTACTTTATGTTATAAGTGGGGGGTCCGGAACATTTCGAACACCCTGTATATATATAAATAATAAAAAAAAAAATGCGTAACTCTTGTGAAATCCGATAAATCATTTATCGTTTTTTTTGTGTGTTTTTTTTATATACATAGCTCGATTGTTTTTTCTTTGGACAACAGAATGCAAAAAGAAGTGAGAAAGCCGCGGTTCGACGGCGCGACGAATGAACAAGAGGAGTGAGGGAAGTGTGTGAAAATTTTGGTTCTTTTTCAGCAATTATTTTCGCGACGGGTTAATGGAGAGTGAAAGTGAGAAAAGAGTGACGAATTCTGCCGAGCGAGAGAGAGGAAGAGAGTGGCGTAGAATGCGTGGAGAAAACCGCGATCCGACGGCCAGAGCCGGCGCGGCAAGTAAGTGCGCTGAGTAAAGGAAGCGCCCGAATCTGCACGAGTGATTAATATGCGAGCGTGTTTAGGAATGAGAGAGAGACGCGACGGATATTCGAATCCCGCGATGAGAGACGAGAGCGAGGAAAAAGAAGCGAGAGAACGCTGAGTAAGGGGAGCATGATATTTTGTCAATGGAAATGTTTTTCGTCCTTTCTTTCTCTTGTTTCTATTTTCCTGATAGTTTGGTTGTTTTCCCGAACAGCGGAGTGCGAGTGAAGAAAGAGTGGCGTCTAATGCGTGGAGAGAAACCGCGTGCCAACGGCCAAAGGCGTCGCATCAGTAAGAAGCGCGTATATGAGACCGAAGGTACAAATTTAAACGCCTCAAACAAGAAGAGGGGAAACGATGCGCAGGGGTAAAAACTATTTTCGGAAGACGGTGATTGCGTTAGGAAGGGAATGTGAGTGGTGCACCGCCAATCGATGGCCAGCACGCGTGCGAATATGTTCTTCAAGAGATTTCTATGTCGGTGAGGAAAAAAAAAAAAAAACCAGCGAGAGCGACAGCTTAGTACGAATAATGAGAGTGACTCGCCGCGAATGGACAACAATTAGGCGCGTTGAACAACAAGCATAGGTATGCAAGGAGTGGAGAATCGGACCGTGCAATGGCAATGTGACCAACCCCGTTCTCTTTATTGGTCGATTCTCCGTGTCCTAGGAAGCAAATACAGAAGCGGGGGTGACGCCTAAGCGCAAGTTGGTGGGTGTATCAAAGGTGTGTGTGTGTGCGAGCGCCTCCAAGAGAAGATGACAGATAACGAGAACAGCGACGGCGACCGGCCGGTCACGCAGGCCGAGGCTCGGAAAATCCTGGCAGATATAAGAAAGTGCGAAGAGGCATTGAAAGCAGCAGAGCGACGTTTCGAGAAAATGCGCCGAGCGGAAGAGCCAGGCATCTTCGAGGCCGAGGCGAACGACGCCGAGTTGTCATTGAGGACGCAGCTGGAGGAAGAGCGAGCTGCTCGCGCGCGTTTAGAACGAGAAATGTTAAGCCTCCGTGAGGCCAACCTGCAAGATGAAGCACCTGCCCCGCTGACCTCGGCGCAGGTCACCGCTCAGGACGAGTTTGGCATATCAGGCATAGACAGCCCACCAAGACCCCGCGAGAGAAACGAGCCGCCATCCAGGAAGATCACTGAAGCCGAAATTTCGAACGAATTGAGGGCGTTGAAACGCCAACTTTTCGAGATCCCGGAGGTGACCAGAGGGTTCCGTCAGCAGGGAATACCGGCCTCCCCTCCCGGGCACTCGACATCCATCGGCGAAACGGCGCCCACATTTACTGCCGGCGGATCAATGGCCTCCACTTTCATTAAGGAGGCATTAAACGGCATACCGAAGTTCGAGGGCGGCAATGTACAGCCCTTGATCCGCGCGTGTAGGCGTGCTGTCACTGCCCTACCACCATCCCTAGAAAGGGACGTACTGCGATTGATCAGGTTGAAGTTCCATGACCGAGTGCGCAGCGCCGTGGAACACATCAGCGTCGGCACAGTAGACGAGCTCGCGGCTCACCTAAAAAGAATTTTTATGCCAGCAGAAACGATGCACCAGTTATATGGGCAGCTCGCAGAATTAAGAAAATCTCCAACTGAATCTATTCTAAAATATAATAATCGCGCCGCCGACATCCGCGATGCGATCATCGAGAAGAGACATAATTGTCTGATGCGTCTAGCTACGCTGTTGGCGGCGTGCTTTCTCAGAGGAGAGAAAGCGCTGACCTACCAGTGGCGTATGCTAGCCGCCTGTTGAACCCCGCAGAAATTCGATATAGTACCATCGAGAAAGAATTGTTGGCGATGGAATATTGCGCCGATCAATTCGAGTTCTGCCTCCTGGGCCGCTCGTTCACCTTTTTAACCGATCACAAGCCGTTGGTGTGGCTCGACAACATCCGAGATGCCACCTCCCGTTTAAAAAGGTGGACATTCAAGCTAAGAGAAAAATTCGAATTCAACGTGCAATATGTGCCTGGGAAGGCCAATCTCGTAGTAGACGCGCTTTCTAGAAACCCGCCGGAATTCATAAACGCCATCAGGAAAAGAGAAAAGCTCTCAGTCAGCACAACAAGCAGATGCGAGAAGCGCCTTCGAGGCGAAGACGACCCGATCTACACAAAGGGAGAATTTCTCGCAGTACTCGCCGACTGCGGCGAATTCTTCCTTTGCCAAGCGATGCAGAACATCGAAAGGGGAGGTACAGGAATTCGCGTGCGATGGCTCTCCCCGACAAAAGAGGGTCAGGACACATACAAGATAACATTCTCGGACAGGATTAACTTTGCGTGCATTTTAACGGACGTAAGGTTAGAAAGACCCGAGCGCGGCCGATATAGGCTTAGCAAAGAAGAAAGAGCAAGGATCGAAATAACGATTGCAGAATCGCTCGCCGTGAGGGGAGACCCCGTTCCGAAAACGATGGCAGTAGATGCAGCCCACAAGCCGATTGTCGGGGGCACAGCTCACGTTGGTGCCTCGGGTTCATTGACCGAGATATCCTGGTAGGCGCGATGCGCTCTTTATTAGATGTGGCGCTGTCAATGGGTCTCCCAAGCATACGGCTGTCCCAGACGGAGGAGTTAGACGACCTCCGGTGGGAATAGATCACCGACATCGTTCGAAACCTGTTCAGCAACAGAGATGTGCGCATAATTTTGTGCAAAAAATTGGTGCACCAACCTGCCCGAGAATTAAGAGAAACTCTGATTAAAGACGTTCATCGTTCACCTATTAACGGCCATAAGGGCGTGAACAAAACATATAAACGATTTCACAAAAATTACTGCTGGCCCAACCACTAAACTTTTCCTTTTCCTTTTCCAACCACTAAAAACGGCCACATCTACGTTTTGACGATACAAGACCTATTGACGAAATACAGCCTCGCCGTACCGCTCAGGGGGATTTCGTCGGTCAAGATCGCGAGTGCGTTTTTGCGACGATTCGTGTTTACCTTCGGGTCGCCAAAGATCGTGCTAACAGACCAAGGACCAAACTTTACAAGCGCCCTCATAAGAAACGTCGCGAAGCTATGTAAAATAAGAGTCTGTACCACGGCGGCTTTTCGGCCCCAATCGAACGGGTCGATCGAAAGAATGCATCACTGTTTCAAGGAGTGGATCAAGGTTTACTCCGACAGAATTAAGCTATGGGACGAGTGGTGCGAGTGCGCGACCTTCTCATATAACACAAGTGTACACGAGGGGATGCGTTTCACGCCATACGAGTGCGTGTTCGGGCGCATCGCGCGCGTGCCGTCAGAACACGCACCTCGGGAAGAAAACATAACGGAAACCTATGCGGACTTCGTGATCCGACTGCAAGCAAAGTTGAACGAGATTCAAGGTCTCGCGCGGGAACGGCTTATTGAAGCCAAAAGGAGGTCGAAAGATTATTACGACCGTCGGCTCAACCCCTGTACCTTCCAGGTAGGCGATCGAGTGATGCTCATCGCCGAGCCACGGCGAAATAAATTTTCACCTGAGTACTCGGGACCGCACCGAGTACTCGAAATTTTAGACGAAGGGCGCAACGTGCGCATTAGCTTTAAGGTGGGCGAGCGGATCGTTCACCCGAATAAGTTAAGGAAAACGCGACTCGGGAACGATGAAGGAAGCTCGGCCGGGAACGCGGAAGGTAGTTTGATACCTCCGTCCGACGCTTCGGCGACGTGACGAGAAACAGGGGGAAGACCAACATCGTACCGCGATTGTATGCACTGAATGTAGTCGTATAACCTGCCCATAGTATAACATGTAGTAGAGTGGACGAATGTGCGATGTTACGAATGGACACCATGCGGAAGGAAAGGCATTACAGCGTGTAACGTAAGGTCTGAATTACAGGCCAACCAGCTATGAAGATCACGGCGATACTGTTGGCGTCGGCACTCAAGATATGCGCCGCCCCAGTCGGGTATGATTGCGGGCGTGGCGTACCTAATATCACCACAATATCACTTATTGACGTGGGTGATTGTTCAATCGAGGCCATGGAACCTACCGTAGCGCCCTTGCCGATCCAATTACTGCAACGAGTGAAGAATCGGGCGATGCCCGCGAGAACCTGTAAGATTTTGGTTAAACAGCGCGTGCAAAGCTGCGGTATGTTTTTCCACGTCATGGACGTGCCAGGTGGCGATACCACCTTCACCAAATCCGTCAGCAGGGAGGAGTGTTTTGAAATCGCGCGTTACGGACAATTTAAATACGCGCAAGCGACGATCGCTGGTGTGCGTGTTAATCAAACTACGCGCGCGAGTGCGGTAGTAATCGGTGCCCTCGACGATACCGGGGCATGTCAGGGCGAACTATTTATTTGGCGCGGCCACCACTATCCCGCGGCCGTAGTGACTGTCGATTTTGAGGTGACTATAGCGTTAAGATGCAGGCGCAAGCATGTCGTTTTCTTGCGCTCCTCCTCGAGATTGCGACGACCTCGAAAGGAATGCCAGCGTCGGCAACAGCTCACCCGGCGACCTTACCCGAGACCCCACCGATAACGCATGCATGCGCCGGCAAGCGCGCGCAAAGCGGAGGCAACGGCCTAGAAATAAAATAATCGCGTACTCTAAGTAGAATTATATTTGTAAACGAGTGGCAAACCAACCGCCGTACTTACTTTCGATGTTCCGTATTGTTACCATAAAAAATTAATTTTTTTTTTATTCTTTTATACAGCACGTTATTCTAGTTAAGGAAGCGACAAATGCGCTGCAGCAAGGTTTTCTTTACTTCGTCCTTTTAGTTGAAATGTCAGGGGGCACCATAGGGCGCACCCTTACATGTTTGGTGCCGGGGTTGTGATGTCCGGAGCGGCATCGCTCGCCGTAATAATTTTTTTTGATTAAGTATTAAAGCTATTTTTAAGCGCTAATGCCGCAGCGCATTTTCGCACGGCCGAGAGCTCGCAGCGGCGACGCGACTCGGCCGGCGCAGGAGCGCATCGTCAGCGCGATGATCAGGATAACGCCGCTCGAGTATTTTGATCGCGGCAACAATTCGATGCGCTACAATAATAGACATAATGAGACCTTTATTTCTTTCTCTTCTATTTCATTTCTTTAGAATAATTCTGTTTGCGCGCCGCTCACAGGAAAAACACCGGAGTCCTCCGCGCGCAGCGAAAGTCGACCAGCGGATCGACTTTCCTCGATGCCCCGCGCCTTTCCGGGCCGGACCAACTGCACCGAAGTTTTAGGTATCCCCGGGAAGCGTGAGAACAGCGCGAGCTAGGAACGCTGCGCCGACATATGCACGACACTCTGCTTGTTCGCGGACACTAACTCAGCCTCGGCCGACACCAGGGTGGCTTCGAGTGTCCGCGCGAAGCGCAAGAACAGCGCGAACGGTGCACGCGGAAAAATTAACGTATGCGCTTCCCTCGAAGCGGAGGTAGAATATGAACTCTGGTGCAGTCTGCCGGCGCTGAGTTAGCGTCTGGCAATATCCGAGCCTCCGAAAGAAGAGCGGTGCCACTGGGGAGGGATATAACCGCCGACTTCTCTTTTTTTTGTCTCCGCGGTGCAACGGAGAGATGCGACTCAGTCGCGATTGAACGAACCTCCGGAAAGGTCGCGTTTTTGTTAATCTCGAAAAGAAGCTCTCCGCCGCACTAACTCCTCCAACGTACCTCGACTGGAGTGGAGTCATCGCGACGATAGGCCGGCGCAACGAGTGCTCACGCGAGGCCATCCGCGATTTCAACTTCGCGAAAACCCAACATTAATTCACTTATTTTTGCTACTGGTTCGCCACGATCGGAGTCCGCTGATTACAACTAGTGTTGTGCTTGTAATAATTGTGACCGCAGAATTTACGAAAGATAAAGGTGTGAAAATTAAGTGAAGTGCTGATTTATTGTTTTTATTTCCAACTCCCTTGCGGTCCTTACGCCATACCTTCGCCGTTCTCGCGTACGCGCAGCCCTGCAGCCAAAGCAGTCGCCGACCCAGTCGCGCAGCCCCGCAGTAAGTAGCAGCGAACGCGCCGGTCGCCGTACGCAGCCATCAAAAGGTAAGTGACAACGACCTTTCGAGCCGTGGCGCTTGCGCGGCGCCCGAAAATCCCGAATTGCAAAAGCGGGCGTTGTAAATCGAGGAAAAAATTAAGTACTATGCTCGCGGAAATATCAGCCTTCCTCGCTCGGGACGTAACACCTGCATTTTCTTATACATGATTTCACATTTTTCTATACTTATTATCGAACTCTTCCTATTCATTACGATTCTTTAAATTTTATAATTTTCGCTAGGGATGAGAATTAATTAAATGGATTATATTGTAACGTCCACGGAAAGAAATTTTACATAAAAAATAACAATAAAATTTCTATAAATTAACGTAAACACGGATCTTTTTGACGCGGTAGTGCTATATTTATAGGTTATGTTTTAATTATTACAGATGGCGCTACAAGTGATAGAGAATCTACGATAAATTTTGCCGCAGCATAACGGTTAAAATCGTTTGGAATTCTATAAAAACACCGGTATCATTCTAACCGCAAAATTTCCATAGATACTTGTGTTTAAAATTAAACTGCTGATTCGCTTTTCACGTTTAGGATTGCACTGAAAAAAATAATTATATTAAGGAAAAAAATTATGAAGAATAAAAGATAATACTCTATAATGAAAATTAATGTTATTTATTTTAATGTAAAATTACCGTACAAGTCCTGCTAGAAATCCGTCTAGTTGAAATAGCCACAAAAGTAAGAAATGGCTTGCCCAAATGGCTTGTTTTTACTGGAAGATGAAACACTTTTTTCCACAACATTCGCCCATTTATTAGAATGAAAAAATATTGGATAAATATTAGCTTCTAATCGTTATTAAAATTAGCCATTTTTGAGCGAAGAAAAATGGGGGCGAACATAACCTAAAAGTAGCTTCTTTATATGGAACTGCGATCTCGACTCCGAGCTCACGCAGCGTATTATTATGAAACAACATTTGATTAAAAACATTTAATAAGCTCATAGTGAACTGAGTTTTCAATTCCCAGGGCAAATATTAGTGAATTTCAAACGTTTTTATAATTTTCTCTTTTCACACATTTGCAAGCCATTTTTTCCCTATTAAATTATTCACATTAATTATTCACATTAAATGTGAGATTCTGATTAAAAAAGCGTTTCATCAATGGGTTAAAAATCCCTATTGAAAGGTTCTTATAAAACTCCATAAAATGGTGCAAAAACCGCATAAAACCTGATAAATAATTTATCGGATTTTATAAAATTTGCACATTTTTATAGTATTTTATAAGATAGTTTTCACGGGGATGACTGCTATTTTTCGCCCATTTCTATTTCTCCAGCTATGAAGTTGCCATTAAATCTTTTAAATTTCTACCAGGGAGACGATAAATTTTTTTCGGTCTAAGATAAATTTTGTAAATAAAAACGATTTAAAAAAAAAAAAATAAACATCCAAAAAGTCTGGTATTACCGTAAAAATAACGGTAATTTTCATTGGAAATTTTTTTGCTAAAATGGGCAAATAAATATTATAAATAATAATAGTAATTATAACGACGCTGACGATTTAAAATAGATGAAATAATAAATTTCTCTCGTTCAATACAATTCACACTCGCATTTCTGTTGATTCATAGTAAAATGCGCAGAAGCAGCTGCATATGCGTACTGTGAACGATACTGTACTGTTACTTGAATTTTGCTGGATCAATATCAGATTAATAAGATTCATAAAAATTCATAAAAGTCGTTGTATTACGAGCATTATAATGCAATCATTGAAATGTGAGAAAATACAGTTTATAAATTACTGATTTATTTAATTTTTACAGTTCTATATATTTATTAATTTACGTCAATAGTTTTTGGTCTACCGTAGATTGAAAAAAAAAATTATTTTATATTCGTTTGTAATATTTTACTTTCAGTATAATGATATTAGCTGAAGGTAGTGATGCAAAAGAAATTATAAAAAAAAATACCGAAGCTAGAGAAGAGGATCATAAAGCAACTGAGCAATGTTCAGTAGAAAATACCGAGAAGCAGAAAATAAAGAAAATAATTAATTGTCAAAATGAATATCAGATACCCATTCCATTACCACGAGTCAAGAAAATATTATTAGAAACAAAAATTAAATCAATTGATCGTAAGTAAGAGTAAATGTGGCAAATAATGAAAACAGCTTAATGAAATTTTTTTATTTTGTAAGCTCCATTAGCTTTGTGCATTTCTCGTAGAAAAAAATCTGGTCGCGATTGTTTATTACATTACTTGCAGAGTAAAATCTCCCTAATGCACGTAAACGTATTTGTTTGTTAAAGCATATCAAAACAAGTTAGTAACGTATTGTGACAAAACGTATTTTTGCATTACAATTTTTTTATTTGCATGCTACCAACTTTTTAAAATATATTTTAGTTATTTTTTTTTCTAGTATGAAAGATAAAAAACGAGCTAGTCAAATCATTTTATTTACTTAACCTAAAAAATATATCAAAATATAGCAAAGTGCATTAAAATGTATTTAGCACCTTCAGGGCCGGTGAGAAATATCCCTATTCAAGGGTCTTCTAAAATATCGTAGAATGGTGCAAAAACGCATAAAAGTCGATAAGTAATTTATCAAAATTTTCATAAAATCTGCACATTTTTATAGTGTTTTATAAAAATTTGTTCATAGGGTGTACTTTTTTCCTTATATCTCAGGTTTATTACTTCCTACCAATGTGAAATGAGTTTCCCTGTACTCCCCCTGCTAAAAATAGTCGATTGAAATCAATTAAGATTGTTAAAAATTAAATTCATTTCAATATTATTCAATACCCTGCTAGAAAAGCGGGATTAAAAAGGATTAAAAATAGGCAATTCTTTTTAATGAAAATTTCAATGCTGAATCTTAATCGCGATTTCTAGTATTGAAATGGATTTATGAATTCCAAAAATGTTCTAATTAAAAAAATTAAATTAAATTAAAATGGAATTAAAATTGAAACAAAATGAATTCAATTAAATGACATTTTAATTAATGTCAATGTGTATGAATGCTAATTACACAGAATCGCATTTTAAAAGGTATTAAAATTAATTGATATTAATTACAATTCAAGAAGATTTAATTCAAAATTGAATATACACTGTTAAAAATATCTACTTGAAATTTAATGTAAAATTACTGGAAGCAAATTTCTTTTCGGAACATTAAATTTCATTTACCTGCTCGGTTGAAAATAGAAACGTTGAAAAGAAGGTTTCTAATCAACGTTTCCGAAAGGTGGATTATCAACGTTTCAAAACGTTGAAAAAACGTTGATTTACCTTGATTTTCAACCTTTTTTTCAACGTTTCCTGGATGAGCGATATAAAAGTTGATTTTCAACCTTTTTGTCAACGTTTCCTAGGTGTACGATGTAAACGTTGATTTTCAACGTTTCCTAGATGAACGATATGTACGTATCATTTAATGATAAGGGTAATATAAATTTCAAAAATTTTCAAAAAAAAGGTTGAAAATCAACGTTTACATCGCTCACCTAGGAAACGTTGAATGAAGGTTGAAAATCAAGGTAAATCAACGTTTTGAAACGTTGATAATCAACCTTTCGGAAACGTTGATTAGAAATCTTCTTTTCAACGTTTCTATTTTCAACTGGGCATTATATGAGAAAAAAAGCGTTTATTATTAAACAATAATTATTGTACAAAATTTATTATTTAATTATTTTTTGCATTAGATTTTCAGGATTTATACTTGAAACTTAATGCGACTACGTTAAATACATTGAAATTGTTTGAATGTATTCTTGCTAATTTAATTAAGAAAACTAAAATTATTAAATGGTCAATATTCACATATAAAATAAATAAAACTTAATTTATTAACAAAAAAAAGATGTAAAAAAAGCTCCATAAGGGATTTGAACCCGATCCAAAAAATTACAATTCCGGCATGTTATCCACTTAACTATCATAACATTTAGTATCACGTGGCAGGACGTCGCATATGTCCATCTGCCTACATAAATTTTAATATGAAAAAAATATTCGTGCACTCAATTTTCTAATTAACATTTTAAAATAATAATGTTGTAAGGAATATTGCATCTATATGATACTCAAAATGTTTTATTCTTTACCTTTCAGTTATTGATGTAATTTTTAAGGAATATTTTTGTGCATTATTCTTTAAACAATATACCATATCGCTAAAAATGACGTTATAAAATGACGTTATAATATGACGTCATTAATAACGTATTGCTGAGGCTACAACTTTGGACCTTTTTTAACGTTATTCAATAACGTTATTTTCCGTTTACAGTAGAAAACTCTATTTTAACGTTACTTTTCGCTATGAAATAACGTTATTTTCAGCTTTGTGGGGTATTTGGCTTGAACAATGACGTTATTTCTAGATCATAAATCCGCACATGAAATGACGTTATTCGTTAATGAAGTGTAGATACGAAGAACGTCATTTTTTGAATACTTTCCTTGTTGATTTTTTTATACGAAGGGTCCATAGGCAACAAATTTTGAACATATAAGTATTTATAGACTATAGAAAGTCACTTGACAAGTTATAAAAAGGAATACAAGACTCGAAGGGAAAATATTGTCTATGGTCAAGACAAATTTACATTTTCTCTTAGTCTTGAATTCACTTAATATTACTAGTCTATTGACTACCTGTTCTCCAGACATTTATACGTTCAAAGATTTTCTCCTATTGGTCCATCCTATAAAGAAATCAACAAGAAAGTCTTCAATTAGTATTTTGTAAAAAAGTCACTCAACAAGCTATAAAAGGGAATACAAGAACCAAAGAAAGAAATTGGATTGAACGGTGTAAATATTTTTATCATCTGGACCCTTCGTATAAAGAAATCAACAAGGATAATCTTAATTTTGTATTCCGTACAAAAATTAGCAAATGATAAAAATATTGACACTGGTCAATATAATTTATTTTTTTTGAGTCTTGTATTCCCCTTTACATCTTAGCATGTGACTTTCTTTTCTCCAGATATTTATACTTTCAAAAATGTTCTCTAATGGGCCCATCGGCTAAAGAAATCAACAGGAAAGTCAGTTAGTATTTTGTAAAAAAAAATCACTTGACAAGCTATAAAAGGGAATACAAGACTCAAAAAAAAAGAAATTATATTGACCGGTGTCAATATTTTTATTATTTGCTAATTTTTGTACGGAATACAAAATTAAGATTATCCTTGTTGATTTCTTTATACGAAGGGTCCAGATGATAAAAATATTTACACCGGTCAATCCAATTTCTTTCTTTGGTTCTTGTATTCCCTTTTATAGCTTGTTGAGTGACTTTTTTACAAAATACTAATTGAAGACTTTCTTGTTGATTTCTTTATAGAATGGACCAATAGGAGAAAATCTTTGAACGTATAAATGTCTGGAGAAAAGATAGTCAATAGAATAGTAATATAAGTGAATTCAAGACTAAGAGAAAATGTAATCTTCATTGACTCAAAATTTTAATTCGCTTACAATTATTTGTCTTGACCATAGACAATATTTTCCCTTCGAGTCTTGTATTCCTTTTTATAACTTGTCAAGTGACTTTCTATAGTCTATAAATACTTATATGTTCAAAATTTGTTGCCTATGGACCCTTCGTATAAAAAAATGAACAAGGAAAGTATTCAATTGGTATTTTGTACAAAAAATCACTTGTTAAGAATAAAAATATATATACATATATATACATGTGTACACATCCACAGTATATTACTTAACACCTACAGCTATCATTTTAGATGGATGCTGATCAAATTTTGCATTTTATAATTTTATTTTCATTTTGGAAGCTGTACGAATGTCGCAGTTGAATAGCTAATTCAATTGACGATTTTTTCTTCTTCTACGACTGATGAAATATTCAAATATTTTCCTTGTACTAGCCAGTTCAAATATTTAGTGTTGGTTAAAGGTTTGTTATTAGATGGCTGGGTTTCATTTAGGAATTCCACTAAAATGCATAAATCGTTGCTCACCGAGAATAATTTAGCTCCTTTTTTTATTTTTGCCATTGCTGACCAAAAGGGGCAAAATGCGTGGGCAATTACCCTGCTAGAAATACGTGATTAATGTAGATTGAAATGTATTAAAATTTTATCTATTTTAATACATTTTAATACAACGAATACTGTTCAATTCAGTCGGTCAGTAGCCGTGATTGGAAATTAATCTTATTCAATGAACTTTTATCCGTATTCATTTAAATGTTAAATAGTAGGATTGAAAATTAATCTTATTTAATATGAACTTTAATCCGAATTCATTTAAATATTAAATAGCAGGATTGGAAATTAATCTTATTCAATGAACTTTAATCCGAATTCATTTAAATATAAAATAGTACAATTGAAAGTTAATTGTATTTAATGAACTTTAATCCGAATTCATTTAAATATGAAATAGTAGTATTCATTTGAGACGATTTTAATTTATTTTAATACTGTAAAATGTAAATAACATTTAATGCTTAATTACAATGATTTTTAATACATTTTAATAAAATTAAATTAAATCTCTTTTAAAACTAATTTTGGAATTCGCATTAAATCCATTTTAATTAATTTTAACCCAAATACCCAGAAATCGATTATAATATTATTCATATTTGACAAACGTGCAATCTGAGGCATTCTTTTTTACTTCCCATGTTGCCCCCATTGAAAAATCTTACGTAAGATCTTACGTAAGTTCTTACGTAAGTTCTTACGTAAGATCTTACGTGAGATCTTATGCCAAAATCTGATCTGAAATTTTTTTATTTATAAAGGACTAAATACCGCGCAAAATGAGGATAAACTTGTTATTAAAGAATTTTTTTTCGATGGTACTTAGAATTTTTTCAGATGTGTAGAAAAATTTTTAGGTTCCGCATCTGAAAAAATTCTAAGTCCCATCGAAAAAAAATTCTTTAATAACAAGTTTATCCTCATTTTGCGCGGTATTTAGTCCTTTATAAATAAAAAAATTTCAGATCAGATTTTGGCATAAGATCTCACGTAAGATCTTACGTAAGAACTTACGTAAGATTTTTCAATAGGGGCGTATACTATTTTTCGGCCTAGCGAGGACGAAATCGTAATCTTTTCGATCGGGCGCCGGGAGGAAAGGTTATGGTTTCCTCCTGCTAGGCCGAAAAATTCATTTCCAACTAATTAGGTATCAGTAATAGTAAATTTGTCAATTAAGTTCAATTGGCATTACAATGTATTAAAAGATCTATTAAAATGAATTAGAATCTATAGTAAATTTACCAATTCAGGTCAATTGGTTAGAATTTATTAATGTTTATTAAACTCAATTGCGTATCTACTATAATGTGCTAATTAAAGTCAATTAATACTGAAATATATTAAGATACATTCAAATCAATTGGATATTTATAACAAATTTGTAAATTAAGATCAATTGATATTCAAATATATTAAAGTTTATTAAAATCAATTAGATATATACAGTAATAAGTATTCATATTTAATCTGTTTTAATATAATTTGATGCTGAAAAAATGAATCCGCTTTTAATATTTGGTAAATGAATGTGTTACGTCGTAGTGATATGTTCGCGAAATGGATCTTACTTCCCCAGTTTCATCGTTTTTGTTTGTTAGTAGATAATAAACCTAAAAACAATTCGGAGAGAACTATTAGAAGGAGAAGAGCAAGAAATGAAGGAAAGAAAATTAAAGAAGATAAATATGATTTTTATTAATGCTTACTTTTATTTAAAAATTCTCCTAGGGGGACGTTTCTCTCTCTTTCTCTCTTCCTGATTCTCTCTCTCTCTCTCTCAGACCCTAGCGAGCAGCGTCGGCAGCGGTGGCAAGAGCGAGCAGCGTCGGCAGCGGCGGCAGGAGCGTGCAGCGTCGGTGATTCCGAAGAAGGTGGATGAACTTGAAGAACTCTTGGAGATGATCGAAGAATTGAAGAACTGCTGAACTGGACTGATTTTTAGAGCAATTGCAGGGCTTTTTATACAAAAAGCTAAAGCAAGCGTCTTATGGAGATGCTGTCTAATTGGCTGATTGTCTGATAGAGAGTGGAGAGGGTGACGAAAATCTGAAATTTCCCTAATTGGAGGAAAATATTTCGGGGTTTTCCTTGGGGTCAATGGGTCAGCTTTTCAATGCTTAGGCATAGGACAGAGGCGGTCCCTGCGGGGGTGGGCCTTGGCAGAGAGAGAGAGAGAGTACCCAGAAAGAGGGAGAACAACCTCCCCATTACAGTAAATTTACATTATTATTTGGTTTCTTAATAACTACTATTATTAATAATTTTAAATTATAACTTTCGTTATTCTAAGGTTTATTATGTAAATAAATAGATATACAAAAAAAGAACGAAGTGATAGCTATAATTTTCAATAAAATAGTTTTTAAAAAGAAACAACAAAACGATAATTTAAATAATTCAATGCTCTCAATTTGTTCTTTTTATATTTACGTAATTTATATTACATTATTATTAAAACTAAATTTTCACTAAATAATGTTTTTTTTCTAAGAAGAATGTTTGTTATTTATTGTACGAAATCTTAAGGATAACATTTAATTTTATCTTAACTTAATTTTATGGAAAGTTAATTAAGAAAAGTTTTCGTTTTATTATTAATTTTTTATTTAGTTATGGAATTTTATCTTTTACTTATCGAAATATTATCCGATTTCTTTCATTCGAGAAATAGGCATAGTTTTGATGTAAAAGGGTTAGATTGCTTTTAATTGGATTATGATAGTTTGTTTAAATATAACAAATAGAAAAATAAAATATTGTTCCAACATAAAAGCGTGCATGGCCGGCTGCAGTGCACGTGTGCGGAGGCGACTTTCTAGAAAGGAGGAAGCAAAAAAACTAACTCGCGTCTGCTTAGTATTAGCTTAGTAAGAAGCGGCGATTTTACCTTTTTTATGGCGGTTAAAGTGGAGTTCCCAGAGCGATTTAGGGTGCCTGCCACATTTACATTGACAGTGCTGGCAAGTACAGTAAAGAAAAAAAAACAAAACGAGGGTCAACTCCGAATTGCAGGGTGACCGAGCGGGCCTTCCTATTCTGTAGGTAAGTGATCCCCCGAGATGTTCTTATCCTCTGGGTCAATTCCTCACCAACATGCATAAAAAGTACTAGTTTGAGAGAATTTCTCAAAGTAGTATTGTGGCGCTAAAATCGGAAAAATTAGGGTACGACGTGACACGTTCGCCAATTAACGTCAATTGGCTTTGAAATATATTGAAGTCTATTAAAAACAATTAGGCATCTATAGTAAATTTATTAATTAAAGTGAATTGATATTATATTTTATTGAAGTAAATCGAATTACATTGAAATAAATGAGTAAGTAGATGATTAAAATCAATTTAAAACCAAAATCAATTCAAAGCCATTAAAATCAATTCAATCTTAATGTAATTTTTAGGAATGACTATTGAAGCTATTGAATAATATTGAAATCAATTTAATTTTTAACAATCTTAATTGATTTCAATCGCCTATTTTTAGCAGGGTTCATTTATTTTTATTTTTACGTTTATTATATTTATTTTAATCATTTCTAAAGCTACGTTAGGATTATTTATTCTATTCACGACTTTCAAATTTCTATTATTTGCGGCAATTCTTAAATTTTTATAATTTATTTTGTAATGTGATTTTTCTTTAAATTTTTCTTTTCTAATTTACCTAAGTCAATTAATAATGGTTAGTGATCTGTGAATACTTGATGTTGCAAATGCAATTCATTTATTAGAAAAAGAAGAAAATTTTGTTTTCTATTTTACAAAATTTAATTTGTTTATTTACAAAGACAAGCATTTTGTCTACCTCCGATAAGCGAGAAAAGAAAGAATTTTGTAAGACAGGTGCGAACGTTTGCCCGAAAGCACTCCGGCTCGGAATGCGAGCAATGCGCAATGTAAACAAAGCGAGTTTAAAGCGCTGTAAACACGGCCTGTGCCCGAAATATTTGTAAATGGCTGGCACAAAGAGGGGACAGGAAAATCGTAAAGGAAAACTATGAATAAAGGCTTTCTTCTGAGTGCGTGGGAGGATACGCGGGCGACTCCACCAGCACGCTAGTGGTGTGGCTGTTTGGCCTCTTGACCCCCTGCAGGACTTGGTCCTAAGCGTTTAAGGGTCTAGCGAGTAAGGCTGCACGTTGGGTGAGCCTAGGTCGTCGGCCAGGAGATAAGCAGCGAACACCTCCCCCGCATACAGTAGAATCGGAAAAAATATTTGTGAAAAAGAAATGTAATTACTGACTCTCGAAATTTGAATTTTTGTAGCAGCAAAGGCAGCACCCCTAACAAAGTGCTTTTCGGCGGCTCCGCGGCAAGCGCGTAGTGGGGGCCAGCGTGTTTAAATAGCGAGCGCAGGGCGCGCGGCACTCATTATTGAATCCAGCCTTGGACAAATAAAAAATAAAATAAAATATAAGGTGCTGGAATTAATTCGTAGCGTTTTACAAAAGATGGCATTAGTTAACTATCCATAGTCACACACACAAAAGTAAATATTCTCCGGGAAGCTACTGATATAGCGCATCTTTACCACTATATGACATTTCGTTATTGTGTCTGTAGCATTTGTTGTGCAGTATCAAACATGTCGAAGTTCGTGCCTGAAAAATCGTTTTTGCGGGGAGTGTTACTTCATTACTTCAACATGAAGAAAAGTGCCGCGGAAAGTTATCGTATTTTAGTGCATGTTTACGGTGAACATGCTTTGTCTGAGCAAACTTGCAGAAAGTGGTTTGCACAGTTCAAAAATGGAAATTTTGACTTGGAAGACAAGGAACGTCCCGGACAGCCAAAAAAGTTTTTTGACGAGTTTTTTGAATTTTTTCGATGCGGTATCCATGCTTTGCCAGAAAGATGGCAAATAGTAGTGGATAACGATGGACAATACTTTGAATAACACTACTGTAATGATACCTTTATAATAAGCCACGAAACTTTGCAAAAAAAAACGCTACGAATTAATTCCAACTCCTTATAAAATAAAACTTAGATTCGATCTATTATAATTCGACAACCCTCGCCACCATTCCCAATACTTGAGCTAGTTTAAAATAATTTATATTTGTATGTTTGCTTTTAATGAAAGAATTATATATGCAAATACCTTTGGTTGGCTTTTCTGAGGGTCTTGTTATTTCTTGAAATAGTGGTGAATATACTTTTTTTAAGAAGTTGTTTGTAAAGTTGTTAGCTTTATAAGTCAAAGCGCGGGACCTGGCAGGTCTTTGAGAAAGAAACAAAGGCAATTTAAGAACAAATAATTATTTATTAATTACACCTCTAATTAACTGGTATCCAAATAGTTTAGTAATGCTTTAAGAATAATCTAATTAATGTATTAAACAAAGTACAAAGGGCAGAAAGGGCTCCCTAGCGGTAAGCGGTCCTCTCCTTGCGGCAGTCGAACTCGGAATAATGAAAAGGCTAGAGTGGGGAGGTGTCGCGCTCATCATCAGCCGCAAAACAGAAGAGCGCGCGTAAGCCGCGCCGCTCAGTGGTGTTAGAGAGAGGAGGTACATACATATATTCAACACTCCCTCTCACCGACTCTCGTCAACTTCAAATGCCTTCTAATTATCATCTGTAACAAACAAATCAAAGTAAATTAAACACACATATTTAATATTAGCTCTGTTAATTTTTTATGCAGTTAGAAAGATAAAGGTTTAGTAAACACGTCAGCGATTTGATCCTTTGAAGGCACCCATGAAATATTTATAAACCCTCTGGCATTGCATTCTCTAACGTAATTCTCTTTGGCAGTTATAACATGTCTTAATTTATTACTGCAACCTATTTTGGCACTTTGAATCGCAGCATTATTATCGCAGTACAGTTTAATCGGAAATAGGGATTTATTCAATATTAGTCTCATCGAGCTGGCTAATGAAACGATCTCCTGACAGGCTTCACTCATCGAAACATATTCGGCTTGGCACGTGGATAGCGCAACAAACCTCTGTCGGTGGGTCTTCCACGATACTGCATCCCCATATAGTTTCACTATAAATCCACTTGTTGTCAGTGCACCTTTAGCGTCTGCAAAACTTGCACCAGCGTAGCCCTCCATTTCATCTTGTTTACCTTCGAATTTTAAGCCGACTTTCTTGGTGTGTTGGAGATATCCGCAGAGTCGTTTTACCATGTTCCATTCATTTATGGTAGGATTGATCTGATGTCTGCTGAGAATGTTCACGGCGTACATTATATCTGATCTAATTGTATTCGCTAAGTACAATAGCGCTCCAACTGCTTCTCTGTAAGGATAATTTTCTGAGTTTGAATAATTTTTCTCGTCTAAATTTTCTTCTCTGTCTCGTCTCTCTCGGTTTGACACCTGACTTGTTATCATCGGTGTTCTCTTTGGGTTGATACCTGCGAATCCAAGTTTATTTAATACATTGTTGATATAATTTTCCTGTGTAAGAGTCATTGTTCTCCTAGGTCTGTCTCTCTCAATTTTTATTCCCAAGTATACGCTGGGTTCTCCCAAGTTTTTCATTTCGAATTCGCTCATTAATTTGTTAGTTATCTCATCTAACTTTTCGATTGAATTACTAGCTAGCAAAATGTCATCTACGTAGAGAATCAGGAACAAGAATTTATCTTTATCTCTCCAAGTGAATAGGCATGGTTCTGATTCATGGGCCTCCAGCTTAAATTTAGTTGCCGCCTCTCTAAATCGTTCGTTCCATTTCTTAGGACTTCGTCGTAATCCGTACAATGCTTTTCTAATTCTGCATACTTTACTTGTTTTAACCTCTTCTGACGTCTCCAGGCCTTCAGGAATCTCCATGTATATTTCCTCATCAATTTTGCCATTCAGAAATGCGGTTTTCACGTCTAATTGTCTTGCTTCTAAGTCGTATTTATTAATTACGGATAAGCATGATCTCACTAATTGCATTCTTGATACTGGAGCATATGTTTCATTAATTTCATAGAAATTCTTATCTTTGAAGCCTCGAATTACAAGTCTCGCTTTGAATTTGATTTGTCCTTTCTCATCCAATTTTCTCTTGAGCACCCACCTTGAGTCGATAATATTTGGCTTTACACCATCTTTGGGTTTTGGTCGATCTACAATTTCCCATACTTGATTTTTGTTCATCGAATTCAATTCCTCATCAATCGCCGTTTTCCTTTGCAGTTTGTTACGTGAGTTCATCGCCTCCTTGTATGACGCCGGGTCGTGATTTGTAGTTACTTGGAAAGCATGTATGGCCTGTTCGTCTGATTTTGTCTTCTTGGGTCTCCCTCTCTTCCGCTTAGGCTCTCCCTCTGGTTTTTCGGTCGTATTCACGTCCAATTTTTCTTCAAATTTTAAAAACCAATTCTCTTTATCTATCTGTTCAAGAGGGTTACTCCAGTCTTTGTTGCTCGATTTATTGTACAGGTTTCCAAATACCAGTTTCTCGTCGAAATACACATCTCTGTTCTCGTACGTTTTTCCTTCTTCTGGTTTAATAAATAAATATCCGGTTGATTTGTACCCTATAAATATCACACGTTTGCCTAATGGATCAAACTTTGGACCTGTTTTCCGTTGGACCTTTATATATGCAACACATCCAAATCTTCTCAGTTGAGTTTCGAATTTCGCGTCAGGTTGAATTTTGTTAATGGGAGCTAACATGTCTTTAGATTTATGAGGGGATCTATTATAAATAAATACTGCAGCATTCAAGGCCACGTCCCACATATTTTCTGGCAAGTTCGCATCGAAAATCAGAGTTCTTACTCGTTTTTGAATAGTTTGGTTAAAACGCTCAGCAACTCCATTATGTTGTGGCGTGTCGGGGCATGCAAGTTGTAATTCAGCACCATTCTTGATCAATAGATCAATTGTATTTCCCCCAGTAAATTCAGTGCCTTGGTCGCATCTAAGATAACAGAATTTTTCCTCTCGTCCAATCATATTTCTCACTGTACTTAAAAATGATTCTAAACAATCACCTGCCTCGGTCTTACTCTTAACTGCGTAAGCTCTCGCGAATATGGAGTAATCGTCGATAAATACAATTATGAACCGATAATTCTTGGGATGTGTGCTCGGAGTGATTGGTCCCATCGAATTGCTGTGCACTATTTGCAAAGGTCGCAGGGCGCGCTCTCTAGTTTTTAAAAATGGTAGTCTGTTAAATTTTGCGATTTTGCATACTCCACAATCTAGGATGGGCTCATCAAATTTAACTTCTTGTAAAGATTTACAATTAGGATTTTGTTTTTGAAATGATTTTAAATATTCGATCGACGCACGACCTAACCTAATATGCCAAAGCAATGCTCTATTCGAAATTTCGGGCTTATGTACTTGATCAATTTCTCCTCTGTCTAGTTGAGTGGTTTTGCTGCTCAAGTCTTAAGATCCCGTCGTCAGTTCTTTGCCTACAGTCTCATCTAAATTTTCGTTTTTATTAGTTTCTAGTTTTTTTTTGTATTTGTATCAGTTTGATCTGTCAAAACTTTTCTTCGCGTCGAATAATTTGCATCAATTTGGTCGCTTCCAAATTCTAGTTCTATCTCCCAAAACGGTCGTTTATATAGTCCTGAAAGAAATAATTCGTTTGATTTCGCGTCGAAGATTTCGATTTTATTCTCGTCCAGATAAACGCTAAGTCCCTTTTTAACCATTTGCCTGAGTGATAGAAGATTTTCGGTCAAACCTTCTGCGCAAATAACGTTATCTAAGTTGATTCTCCTTCCGTCAAAAGACAATGCTTCTATCTCTCCTTCTCCCTCTGATCTAATGTTTGCGTTTTCCTCCTTGTTTGCACATCTAATTTCGGAAATTTTACTTTGGTCTAAATATTTAAAAATCAATTTGTTATTGGCCATGTGCTCGGTTGCACCTGAGTCGGCCAGGAATCTAATTATTTTTTTGCCAGTATCTTCCTTTAGTTTTTCGTTTAGGGAGGTGGATAATAACATAATTTGATTAAGCTTACGTTTTGCATTCGTGCTTGCATTCTGATTGGTGTCATTATCATTTTCCTTCTGATCTGCGCTTCTTTTCATAATATCCTCGTCCACGTCCTCGTCCTCATCCGTAATTTTTGTTTTCTTTTACATTGTGTTTTCCGTTATTCAGTCGTTGTATTTTTGCATCGAATTTATTGTTACCCGAATGATTTTTACGTTTATTGAAGTATGTACGTTGCTTGGATCCAAGATGACGTCTGGATGCAGCTACCAATCGTTTCACCTCCTCATCAGTGTAAGGACAGTCGGCAGAGGTGTGCCCCTCGCACTGTCTACACCTGTAGCACAAAAGTCCAGTGCGGGTGCACACGTTCGCTTTATGCCCCATCTGTCCACACTTATAGCAACGGTCCCTCGTTGTTGCTGGGGCCGCCTTTTCGGGCTTGGTCTTATCGCTGCTATCCAACTTATTTAGCTTTAACGCTTCTAACTGTAAAATGTAATTTTTTAACTCTTCATAACTCATATCTTTTCCATTTGCCGTTTTACATACAAAATTAGTATCATGTAATGTCGGTATTGTATTAAGCAACGCGTTATAAAATATGTCACGGGTTTCATCGTCAGATATTCGCTGCGCTCCTGGGAGGCTGTTATGTAATCTAATTAATGATTCAAACTTATCCCAGAATTGAGAAGCTCTTTCTTTGTTTGGAGCATAACTTAAAGAGTATAATTTTTGTCTAATAGACATAGATGATAAGTTTGCTTTATTTCTTTTAATCTCTTTCAATTTCTCTATCAATTCAACCGGATCATTTAAGTATACAACTTTGGACAGGTACTGTTTATCCAATTTATTAATTATTATATCTCGAACTAAAAATTTAAGATTTTCAGCCTCTTCAGGATCCAGCGAATCATTTATTTTAATCGTTTTATCAATTACGTAAAGTAAGTTTAATACTCTCAATTCGGAACATAAAAAGATATAAAACATTTCAAATTTAGTATTTACGTCTAGTTTATAGTCTCTTGTAATGGAATTTTTCGCGTCAATTTTAACCGGTTCTTTTAAGTTTGAATTTGTCAATTTCTCAAATAGTTTAGAATTATCTAACGCGAATTATCTATCTCTTCTATTTTCTTCTTCCAGTAGTTCGATTCGTATTTCGTTCTTGTCCAGATTTTGTGCTGAAGAGTTTTGTTCATTATTAATACGCGTGCTTGTTATTAATTTATTTTTATTTAAACGTGACTCATCAACTTTGAAAAATTCTTTGTTAATGTATGTTTTATTAAATGTTTTAACTGGCAAATTGTTCTTACCCAACAGAGTAATTTTGTTACTTAGATCAGAAATTTTCTCGTCCAAATTCGGTACTACTTCCTCGACCAATTCTTCGACTTGAATAGGACTGGAGTCGTCTGTTACTTGTGCAGGGGTTGTGTCATAAGTCATGGGTTGTCCCGTTTGCATCGTCACGTCTAGTCTCTTTTTTAAAGCTATCCGTTTGTCATCATCTAAAATTTCGGTTGGGACGTATAAGCAACACTCCGAATTTGAGTTTTTGAATTCAATCAGTTCCCGGTCCAAGGAGACTTCGAACAATGTCTCCGGAAATTGGCAGGAAATGTTCAGCCGGCTGTCCAATTTGTTCAGTGCTCTACTAAGTAGCTTCACATCTGAAATTGAATACATTTTGATTCAGTATATGTTCTGTTTAATATGATCATTACAATCGTGTATTTATCTTATCGAATTTATTAAGATCGAGTTTATTAATAATTTAATTTTATTTATTCCGTCAAATTTATTAAAAATCACCAGATTTATTTTCTCAGTTAATCTGTGAATTTATTCGCTTAACGCATCAATTTTATGTAATCAACTCATCAACTTTAATCTTGTCTAATTAATTTTATTTATCTTTATTCTAAGTCACAAATCTAATTATCCGGATTTAATCACAAAACAATTCAGTTTATGATGTCAACTCTATTGACAGATTTATGTAAATCGATAAAACTTTATACGCGCACGCTTGAGGAGCCCCACGCAGTAAGCCTCAGTCGGTAATCGCTAGACTTAAACCGAGCGCTGGGCAAGACGGCAGCCACGATCGGGTATACTAATACGGCGTCCCGTATGCTAGCACGAGCACATACACACACACGCGCGAGAACGACTAGGCTATACGCGTGTCGATTCGAGTCCGTCGTCGCTCACCACTACATGCAGCGACGACACATATTCTTGCGCACACACACTTACGCACGTTCCGAGACTCACCAATTCTCGCGGCGCAGTGTTTTCTTTCCGTCTCTCTCACTCGCGCTCGCGGGCGCACAGCGACCCGCAGGCTTGTCGCAACAGGCTCCAGCGCACCACTCCGCAGAGCTTCCGTCAAAACGCGTCGTACGTTGTTTCGGCCGAGCCTAATTCTGAGAATCGGCTTTCTTTATTTTCCGGCACTGACTCGAAATTTACTCGAATTTACACTCAAATTTAATCTCGTCAATTTTATTTTATTAACTATACACACTTTCGCGAAACAACGGTGATTAAATTTGTTAAATTATTGACTCATTCGAATTTCCAAATTATTTTTCCCGATCTAGTTTAATCTCATCTATCACACCACGTGGTTTTCTTAATTACATTTTACGGTACTGACCTTCAGTTGCTTGTTGTTCCGCGTCCATTTTATTGAACTTTTTATTTTAACTAAATAAAAGGTAGACCCCGTCTCCAGATTTCTCTCTAGATTTTTCCTCTTTCTCCTTGTCCGTTGGCCGCCTCTAGCTGGTGGTCGTCGTACACGTGGTCACACACTTTTCACCAATCCAAAATTAGCAAATTAAAAATCGCGTCGCGGACCGAGAAGCCGCTGTCTCTCTCTCAAAATCCCGCCAGGCCACTGGCGCAGTGGAAGCGTGCTGGGCACATAACCTGTTAGCTTTATAAGTCAAAGCGCGGGACCTGGCAGGTTGAGAAAGAAACAAAGGCAATTTAAGAACAAATAATTATTTATTAATTACACCTCTAATTAACTGGTATCCAAATAGTTTAGTAATGCTTTAAGAATAATCTAATTAATGTATTAAACAAAGTACAAAGGGCAAAAAGGGCTCCCTAGCGGTAAGCGGTCCTGTCCTTGCGGCAGTCGAACTCGGAATAATGAATAGGCTAAAGTGGGGAGGTGTCGCGCTCATCAGCCGCAAAACAGAAGAGCGCGCGTAAGCCGCGCCGCTCAGTGGTGTTAGAGAGAGGAGGTGCATACATATATTCAACAAAAGTCTAGACTGATAATGTCATGTTCTAAGATATCATTATTAAAATCCCCACTAACACAGTGAGACCTTGTATTTGTTTTCATTTTTAAAAAGTCATTTAAGGGGATGCCTAACTTAATTTTCGTGCTCTACTATACCGGCGATTCTCTATGTTCTTTGCTAACCTCTAAGGCAAATTGGATTTTTCAAATAATTTTGAAACGGCTTGCTTAATGGCAGTTCTGCTTGCATCAAAATATTATTTATAATTCGTAGAATGTGCGTAAATTTCTTTTTTTGCTAATTTCAATTCCAATTAAAATAAGTCAGTATTTTCAGCAATAGGAAATGAAATCAGCCAAAAAAAGTCTAAGTACCTTCTACGAATTATAAATAATATTTTGATGCAAACAGAACTGCCATTAAGCAAGCCGTTTCAAAATTATTTGAAGAATCAAATTTACATTAGATGCTATAGCAGAGAATATAGAGAATTGTCGGTACAGTAGAGCGCGGAAATTATGTTCGGCATCCCCTTAAACTTAGTCGAAACTCAGTTTTAGGAAATTTATGCGATCTGTAAATTGTAGATAGTTCCAAATTGTATGCTTTATATATTTTTATTAGTGTATTTACTATGCTTAATCTATTATAATTTTCTATTATAGTTTAAACTTCCTATATTAACAGATAAAATTAAATTTTCATTATCCTTACATTTTTCATTGAGTTGTTCGCGCGCGTGGCATTTAAAATCCTGTTGAAAGGCGAACGCCCGCCTTTGCACATCTGGGGATATTCCGGCGCCTCGCAAGCACCATGGTTCGCGGTGTCGTTGGCACTTACCTTTGACGGCAGCTATCGGCGACCGACGCGTTCGCTGCAACTTGCTGCGGGGCTGCGCGACTGGATCGGCGACTGCTGTTTAGCTGCTGGGCTGCGCGTACGCGAAAAATAGCGAGAGCACGGCGTGTAGGGCATGAGACTTGTGAGGAAAGTCGAAAGAAACAACGTCATAACCACCTTAATTTCACTTGTAAATTTCCTTTATTGGTTAATATGGCCACAGAGGCTTCGATGAAGCACTACACAAATTTTCTTTCACAAAGCAAGAAATGCGGCGCAACCGAAAAGTAAATAGTGAAAAATTCATGAATTTAGGGCTCGCGAATGGCCTCGCGGAAGCGCTCGTTCGCGCCGGCCTGTTGTCGCGACAAACTCCACTCCAGTCGAGACGCGTCGGAGGAGTTGGTGCAGCGGAGAGCCTCTCGAAAAAAAGAATCTAAGTCAAACTCGCGACCTTCCCGGCGGTTTGCTTAATCGCGACTGAGTCGCATCTCTCCGTTGCACCGCGGAGAAAAAAAAGAAAAGTCGGCAGGATTATCCCTCCCCAGTGGCATCACTCTTCTTTCAAAGTTTTGGTATTGCCAGACGCTAACTCAGCGCCGGCCGGCTGCACCGGGCTTCTGTTCCCCCTCCGCCTCGCGGAAAGAGTATACGTTGATTTTTTTGCACGTGCATTGCTCGCGCTGTTCTCGCACTTCGTCCGGACACCTGAATCCGCCTTCGTGCCGGCCGAGGCTGAGCCCGCGTCTGCAAATAGGCCGGGCGACGAATATATGGTTGACGTAGCGTTCCGGCTCGCGCGGCCTTCGCGCTGTTCCCACGTTTCCCCGGGATACCCGAAACTGCGGCGCAGTTTGTCTGGCCCGGGAAGGCGTTGGGCCTTGAGGAAAGTCGACCTTCTGGTCGACTTTCGCTGCGCGCGATGGACTCCGGTATCCTTCTGGTGAGTCGGTGCGCAAACAGAATTATTCTAAAATGAAATGAAATAGAACAAAAGAAAACCCGTTATATTTAATACAGTAGCGCATTGGATCGTTGCCGCGATCAAAACACTCGCGCGGCCTTATCTCTATAATTACGCTGACGATGTGCCCAGGTGCTGGCCGAGTCGCGTCGCCGCTGCGAGCTCTCGGCCGAGCAAAAATGCGCTGCGGCATCAGCACTCAGGAAAAAAACAAGACTCAAAAAAAAATTTTAGGGCGAGCGGTGCCGCTCCGGACATCACAGAGATCATCACATATTATTTCATTACATGCTATTTCATTGATATTTAAAACTTTCTTTCGATGAGATTCGAACCTGCGACGTTCCGATTCAGAGTCCAACACCTAGTCCACTTGATCACGAGTCCTTGTTTGTATATTACAATTATTTCGCACTTAAGAGAAATTCGCAAAATTGAGTTTGAGCATTATATGAGAAAAAAGCTATTATTATTAAACAATAATTATTGTAAAACATTTATTATTTTATTCATTTTGGCGATGGATTTTCAGGATTTATCCTTGAAATTTCATGTGACTACATTGAAATTGTTTGAATGTTTTCATGTTAACCCTTTAGCGCCGTATGTAGCAAATTTGCTACATTCACTAAGACATTGATAAAAACATATTAAATGAATAAAATACGTTGTATTACATAAAAGATCCTTTAATGTATGCCAAATGCAAGCTGTAGACGTATTTCTTTCTTTGAAAATTTTTTTTATTGTTTTTTCATAACATTAAAATAAATATTAATTTTTCAAATTTATTATGTTTGACAAAATGTCAAATTTTTTTTTACAAAAAAATTAGGCATAATATTTTTTTTATTTATTAATGTTTAATCTTCTTTAATAGAGTACAAATAATGTAGTTATTGTGTATTTAGTATTTATTTCAATAATTATAAAAAACTATGAGTTTTGAAAATTGAATGTAGCATATTTGCTACAATGGGCATTTGAGGTATAAAATTAAGAAAACTGTTTTTGTTATTGAGCGACACGTTGTGAATTTCTCGGAACTAAATTATAGCTTTTTTCATATATTAAATTATTTATTGTTGATTACTATTATTTATATTACTATTGTGATTTTGTGTTATTTTTCTACAGTTATAAATTAATATTTATATACTCTATTGTGACATCTTTTTATAACAGAAATATAGATTTTGTATCATTAAATTTACATAATCATTGTTTTCATACATTTATACCCTAAACGCCCAATGTAGCAAATTTGCTACATATGAAAAAATGCTTTGTGTCGTCAAAAAAAAAAAAAAATATTATAGGTTCAAGAAGTCTCATAGATAATTATTATCAATAATATTCAGGAAAAAAATTATTTTTTTAACACCAACAGGGCTTCGGTCTTAAAGGGTTAATTAAATTAAATAAACTAAACTTATTAAATGGTCAACATTTACATATAAAATAAATAAAACTTAATTTATTAACAAAAAAAAAAGATGTAAAAAAAGCTCCATAAGGGATTTGAACCCGATGCAAAATGTTACAACTACAGCATATTATCCACTTAGCTATCACAACATTTAGTAACACATGGCAGGACGTCGCATATGTTCATTTGCAATAAATTTTTACATGAATTTTAATATGGAAGTACATTAAATTCGAGTACATTCACAACAATTTCAATGTAGTCGCATTAAATTTCAAGTATAAATGCAGAAAATTTATTTTAACATCAATTTTTTTGCATTTATACTTGAAATTGAATGTGACTGCATTAAAATGAACATTCAAATTGTTGTAAATTTACAATGAATTTAATGTACTTTCATATTAAAATTTATGTAAATTTACATTGAATTTAATGTACTTTCACAGTAAAATTTATGTAAACGTGCATGAATTTTAGTTAATGTATGTCGTTGAATTTTAATGTATGCCTACTTGAATATCTACATTAATTTTCATGCAAAATGTACATTAATTTCCTTTCCAGTACCAAGTACATTAAATTTACAGTACACTTGTCCTTGAAAAGGGCTGTAAAATTCGAGTCTTTTTTAACAGTGTACTTTCTACGCCTCCGATTACCTTCAATGTCAATGAAATAATTTATTAACCTCTATGTAGGAAATTGAAATGGGTAATTAATTTTGTAATAGGGAACATGCATGTGTTTTTAAAATTTTACTGCATTTTTACATTACTAAGTATTATCTTCTGGTTTTGGATATTCGACATATCTACCTAAAGATGATAATTAAAATAAGACTGTCAACATTATGCCTGCTACCTATCACAAATAAGTACAGTGAATAGAAATCGATTACAAAAGGTGTGTTATATGGTAAAAGTAATCAGATGTGACACCAGCAAACCATGATAGATTTAGTGAACACTTACAAATAAGAAATTGTTTATTACTCTTTAAAGAAAGTCGAATAAAAGAAATACCTAATACCTAAAATACATAAAATTATGTAAATTACTTTGCTAAAAATTTTGGAAAATTTTCACAATCTATTTCATGAAAGGTTACTGCAGACGTTCAGCAAGGTTTCTGTGATATGTTTAATTGCGTAAATTAATCTTACACTGAAATGAGTCTAAAACAATTCTAAAAGGTTTCAGTGAAATGTTTAATGAAACTTCTCACAAAACCTTTTTTATAAGGTTTAAGTAACTTTTATAAAATATTTTAAAAAACCTTTATGCTGAATGCTTGTGAAAAGGTTTCTGCAATCTTTAAAATAATATTTCTTGAAATGTGCTTGCAAGCATTTCGTGAAATATTTTCTGAAATATTTTTGCAAAGATTTTACTTTGTTTTTTTAAAAGGTTTTATGTTTTCAATAATAATATTTCAGTGAAACCTTTCTGATATGTTCCTGAAAGGATTCAAGAAATATTTCTGTGAAATGTTATTGCAAGGTATTAGTAAGCTGCGGGAAAGGATTCAGCAACGTTTCATTCAAATCTTTCTGTGAATCTTTTTCATAATTATTTCATGCTATGTGGGTATCCTATTTTTCGGTAATGCATTGGCGGGTTCATTGACATTGCTACTTCCAAGTCTAAGTATAAAGGAGCTTATCTTTTGTCGAGGTTTGAATTTTTCTACCATTCCCGTGTGTTTAGGGAAATCTGGTTTCACCTCGTATTTGTACACTGAGAAATTTTTTTATAAAATTTATTAAAAATATAGTAAAAATTGCTATAAAATATTGTAACGCGGCAACATACTCAGTTTTAATAAAAATTACTATATTATATTGTAAAATTTGTAGCATTCAAATTTTCCAATTTGTTGCTTGTAAATTTTACAATCCGATATTGTAAATTTTACAACTTCGTGTTATAATTTTTACAACAAGATTTTATAAATTTTCAATATTGCATTTATTGTAGAAAAAAATAATTTAACTTCTTTCTTCTGAAGACCTTCTTATTTGTCCGTCACTTTTGAATCACAATTTACCGACGTCTTAAAGATATTTTTATTTCGCTCACATTTCTCGCATAATTAACCTAATTACAAACGCTGTATTATAATAATTCGCTCGTTTATAATCACGCACGCATGTACATATTATTTTGCTTACGGAGTTTAGAGCATTTGCTCTTATATACTAACCGGAGAGATGCCTGTCCGCTTGCGAGTTAGAAAAATCAGTGATCGCTACCTACATGTATACTTGTACTTTTTGGATACAACTTGGCGGCATATTTGAAATAAGCATATGAATTATTACACTGAGAATACAATACAATAACATACATCACTCAATCATTCAAATATTCATTTATCTTTTAACTTTTTAAATATTGATAAACGTATACTTACTTTTCATTAATAAGTTAATGATTAATTAAAATCGATGCATTCCCCGAAACAGTAAAAACGTGGCCGAGTAACACAGAGCGAGTTTTGTCACTCGGCTAATGTTAAAGCGGCGTTGCCATATCGCGCGGATGTCCAGCTTTTGACGAGCTGCGGTGGCGCCGCATCCACATTTTTGTAGAACTTAGCGTAAATTTGTAATATCATGTAGCAAAAATTGCTATCCGATAGTAAATACTTATACAGGATGGACCATTTTAATCGCCCCACCCAAATATGTCGGAAAGTAAGGGAGATAGAAAAAAACTTTAAAGACAAAAGTTGTAGGGTTAGGAGGGGGACAAATGATGGTGACCTTGACCATGACCTAGAGGTTAAAGGTCAAGGTCATTTGAAGGTCAAACCGATTTTTTCAAATAGGAACCCCTATTTTTGACCTCGGAAATGGAAAGAGCAGAAAATTTTACGTTCAGATATGATTTTTTAAGGTCATGGGTGGAAGTAATTTGAAGGTCAAATCGATTTTTCAACTAGGAAACCCCACTTTTGATCTCGGAAATGGAGAGATCGGAGAATTCTACGTTCAGGTACGACCATGGTCAAGGTCATGGCTCAAGGGTCAAGGTCATGGGTCGAGGTCATGGGTCAAGCTGATGGACGCCATTTCGAACATTAACTTCGAGGTTAATTGAATAATATTTAGAATAGTGAATGTTAAAAATTGTTCACGACAAAGGCGGTCAGCTGAATGATCTTCAAGAATCAATTGTCAAGGTCATTTGAAGATCAGAGGATTTTCTAAATGGGAACCCCTATTTATGCTTGATTAACGTGAGTCCCCTTGCCTCTCACGGTCGGGGTGCTTGATTAACGTGAGTCCCCTTGCCTCTCACGGTGGTCAATTAACCTAAATGTTCGAAATGGCGTCCATTAGCTTGAAGGCATAAATTCAAACGCCTCTGGAAATGGCGAACGGTGTTGAGCAATATCTGTCTTGGTATAGCTGCGCATGCTCGACGAATACGTTCTTGCATGTCTGCTCTAGTCGTGGGTCGTTCTTTAAAAACAACATTTTTTAAATACCCCATAAATAAAAGTCAGGAGATGTGAGGTCGGGTGAACAAGCAGGCCAGTTAACTGGACCTCCTCGTCTAATCCATCTACCATTATAATATTGATTTAAAAAATTTCGTACGATTACAGCGAAATGTGCTGGTGCACCATCGTGCTGGAACCACATTCGACGCGTTTCTAGATCAACATCTTCTATCAATTCATGAAACTGATCTCTTATTAAATGTAAATAGGAGTTCCCAGCAACATTGCCCTCGAAAAAATAAGGACCGATCAAATAACCGTTTACGTATTGTTAATAATAAGTTATTAACAAATATATCAACAAAATTTTTTTTTCGAATATTTGACGCGTGGCGTGTAGATGGGGAGGAAGTGGGAGGTAGGTGGTGGGTGGTGGGTGGTGGGTGGTGGGTGGTATTGTTAATAACAATTATTAACAAATTTTACAACAAATTTTTTTTTTCGAATATTCGACGCGAGACGAGTAGATGGGGAGGAATTGGGAGGTGGGAGGTAGGTGGTGGGTGGTTGCCGTGGCCTACACAAAGCAAGCAGTCTTCTTCTCCGCGCATCCTGCACCTGCGATTAAGAGCGCAACGGTTTTTCCTTCATTGGCGAGGATGTGGATGCGGAAGATACTCCTATCAAACAGGACGTAATGTTTGCTTGACTATAAGTACCCGGTGCAGCTTTAGCAGGATTATAAATTAACGCTAGATAAGAGGCAAGTGTTTCAGATGGTAGTATAGATTAACGCTAGAATAGGGACCAGGATTTTAGATGCTAAAAGGAGGTGTATGGAAGCCTCCGAAAGTCGGGTATTATACGATAAGAGAAAATAAATTTTGAGACAATGTCGTATTTATAATAACTTTTATTTGTTTACTTCTTAAAAGGAAGCAGTAGACAATAATTCTTTTACAAATATTTGCGGCTGAATCGCTAATTCCAAGTACACCAAATCAAAATAATGTTCAAGAAACACAAAGTCGCTCTTGACAAAAAATATTTTTTTTACATTTTCTACAATATTGTTGAAATGCTTTTTAATCAACACGTCGTAGACCACACCGTCACCAGCGTTTTCCTTCAGAGGTTCGGATCGATGTACGAAATCAACGCCTCCTTCATGTAAATCTTGCAGCTATTCACTTGCGCGCAGACTGCCGAAATTCGCCTAAAGCGCTCGTCGGCGCAAACTGCGGCTCTCCTCAAACCCTTGAACGTTTTCTTGTGCATAATCACACTGGCTTTACGCCAATTTTTTACGGTACGGCTTTGCGCAGGGTTCGTAAACAGCACTGCTTTCTCGCCACACGAATTTGCAAAGGCAATGTCCATCGAATCGTTTACCTTAATTTTTTCGGGAAAGTTGTCGGAGATGGATGATTCAAAAAATTGCCAGATATCGTCAAAATAGTTTTGCAAGCTGCTCCACGTAGACCCGTCCATGTAGATACTGTACGAATCGTCCTTGTTTGTAAATTGCACCATCGGGGAGAACGATAACCGCGATGCATCGTAATAAAGCCCGATCAAAATTTTTTTCGTTTTCGAATTATTGAAAGGATACATTGTGCGCAAAAGGCTTATTTTTTTTTCACTCGGTCGAGGATCTTCTTCTTTGAATTTGGTTGGTGTCCAGTTGTGCAATGCTTGCTCCATTCTTGATATTTTACTTCTAGTAAAACATTCAAGTAAATTCTCGTCAATGTCGAGGAAGGACGGGCGCTGTTTTGCGCCGTTTTCTGTGTGTAGCCAGGTGGGTGCGTTTTTTTCTTTTAACTGTCTCTGCGTCATAATTTCTACTCGCACAAAAAAGAGAAAAATTTCGTGCAACTAGACTCGTTGGTGTTTAGCGAGCAACTAAGGACGAGGCATGATGTGGGGTGTTGCCCTGGAGCCAGGGGGCCTGCGCCGTGTGGAGGAAGGCCCCGCCCGCCCCACACCTACAAGCTAGGACCAACGCATCGCACGGATTTTCTTTGCGGCAGGTGCTAGGGGGCTGTAGCAAGCGCGGACTTTTTTTTTTGTGGCCCTAAAAAGGGCCGATTATACACCACCAACGTTTAATTATTTAAGCCGTTCATAGTCTTTGTTACCTGGCACTGAAAATGTATTTGTAGAAAATTTTTCCGAATACTCTTTCCAAATACTCTGTTCATATTGTTTATCTATGGCATCTTTTTTCCAAGTGCTTGGTTTACATTCTCCTTCGTCATTCTTTCATCCGTTATGTACCAGACGATCTCTTTCGGCAGAGGCGCTACTGCTGCTGCTTTGGCGCATGTTCACTCGTGGAGCTCTCTCGAAGAAATGATTTAATTTTTTAGCTGTAAAGAATTTTTATACTTGCGGTGCGGTAAAAAGGTTTAGGAGTGAAAAGGTCTAGAAATAACAAGTCAACCTGTACAAAACTTACATATATTTTAATTTATTAGTAAAAAATAATACGTACATTGAATATTGAATACAAAAATTACGCACACAGGATTATGTATTTCTTAAAATATTTTTGCATTTTTTTACAAGTACAGGTTTGATTATATACTCGAGCAGTTCTATTCTCTTTTTGAATCGTTCGCTATCGCGCGCTGCTTGCTCCCATTCCCCACATCTTGCTTTGCTGCTGGCGTAGGCCCATGCGTGCAACATGTGGACGGTTGGCTGCTCTTTAAACCGTACGTTTTTTTTTTTCATTTTAACACACACACTTATATATAATTATAAAACAAATGATTAATACACTATGCAAGACTTAAGCTTACAGGATTGCTTACACGTAGTACATATTACATTGCTATTTTTTTTATGTATTTTCTTACATTTAGTTATGTGATCGAATAATATTACACTTAACCTATCGTCATCGCCTGTGTCTGTTGAAAAAAGCGAATAAAACCGATGTAAGTCATAACCATGAGACATATAAAACAGAAAACTAATACAAAACTGCCCACACACGGAAGAATCGAGACTGTGCAGTTGTGGGATGCTCCACTCGTAACTTCTATAATTTCGTCGAAGTCTATCAATATGATCGGTGATCGTTGGGAGAATTCCGTAGCTGTCGAAATATACACCGTGCCCGTCGGATGTAACGTAGATCGCCACCCAGTGGCTTCCTCCTTTGGAGCTGTCATCTGTATTAACCACAAGGGCACACGGCCGCTTCCACCTTAGAGGTATCTTGTCGGCTGGGAAGACTCCCACAGTTTGAGCCGCTACGTGAGCGAGTGCTTTTTGTAACTGTAGGGAATTCATTCTTTTGGGTCTATGTTTTCGTACAACGGATTGACACCTCCACTCATCGCTGACTGGGCGGCAGGTGCCTTGCGGCTCTTGCGACCGTCGCACTCGAGTTTTTTAAAATTATCGCACACGTTATCTACTGCACCGTCCTTTTTCTTCTCCTTTTTCTCCGATTCGTTTACCTCGTCCCTCGAGGGGGACGTCTCATGCGCCAATGATTCAACGAGCCATTCGCGCATCTTAAATACGTAGGCTAGAGAACAAGCAAATTCTCGCTTTTGCCTGTGATAGGTGCAATACGGCTCTTTAGCCTTCGGTAAATTTTAAAATTTGGGATAGTTGTACTCCTCCAAATTAATTATCTGTCTCGCCAGCACCACTTGAAAAAGTTTTTGCTTTTGATGCCCTCGCACGTAAATACGCAGGGCGTTGCGAACAAGTCTGCGTAGCGCCACGTAAACATCCTTGAGATTCGATTCACCGTCGAACCACTTGAGTGCGTGATGGTAACACGTCAGGTAGGTGTTTGTGGCTAAAAGTCCAGGCGTCAGATCCGCAACGTTGTACTCGTCGTCGTCGAATTTTATTATCCAATGTCTCAAAGAATTGCTAGCAAGGTCCGCTACGGCGATTTCTTTGGGAATAAATTTTCCTTCTTTATCGCGAAATCCTTGAGCATCGATAACGTAGTCCGTTTTTTTTCTATGGTTATATCTCGTGTCGTTCTCGTGACTACTGCTCGACTCGAGAGGCAAAGTCAAACTAACAACGGTTAAAATTTTTATCATCTCAGTGGGTGTCTGGAACGCTTGCCCGCCCCCTCCTCACTGCAGCACCTGCTGACAGGTTTTAGACAAAGACCCTCTTCGTGTGAGAGAGCCTTAAGCGTTGAAATCCACCATAACCTGTCGCGAGGCGTCTATCTCGAGAACTTTATCAAATTCTGCGTACAGTACACAGTTGATAGTATGCGCTAGCGCTTGATCGAAGCGCACTTCTATTCTAATTGTGCCATTTTTAACGAGATTCCAATGCCCTGCGAAATAGGCCGACAAGTCAGGGATGAGATCGAAGGCAAACAGGCAGTAGCCGTCAGGGTACTCTTTCCGATCTATATCGTTTCCCTCGTTCATAAAGTGTATGCCTGTACCCGAGTAAAGTGTGTGATAGCATTCTATATATTCAGGGCTACCCGCGTCGAGCTACTAAGTTTCTGCGCGCAATGTGTGCGTTATACAAAGTCACAGCCGCGGGGGCCATCTTAATCATAGAGTGCGGGGTCTTATTGTAGCCGTCGACCAAAAGTTGTAACACATCGATGTAACGCTTTATATTTTTAAACGTAAAGTAGCGATACATGCGTTCTTTCAGCGTGCGATTGAACAGTTCGACGACTGCAGCTTTGACATCGGGATTTCTGACAATACGAAAACGAATTTCGTTCTCTTTGAGAAACTGTTGCAGAGGTTTACCCACAAATTCTTTACCTCTGTCGGTCTGAAGCATCGACGGGAAAAGATATTTATTTTTTGAGAGTATTTTTTTGAAAGCAACAGTGACTGCTTGAGAGATTTTATCTCGCAGAGGCTCGACCCACACAAACTTGCTTAAAACGTCGATGACTACCAGAATGTACGACACAACGTCGTTGTAATTTTTTAAAGACGACAATTGAATAAGATCGGCCTCCCACACCTTGTCAATGGCGTCGACATTGTAATACAGTCTCGGAAATTTTCGACGTATCGCTTTGTGCAGCGTGTACGCGTCGTGCCGTAATAACCACTCGTTGATGCTCTCGCGTGAAATTTTATTTTTATTCACTCGAATCAGATTACTGGCCCCCGAAAACCCTGCCTCGTGCTCCGGGGTAACATACTGCTTCTCCAATAATTTATCCATAACTTTAAAATTTTATCCAAATCTTTTCACCTTTTTTCTTTTTAGCCACAGGTATCGATGCCGTAAAAGACTGCGAACTGTTCTTGCTCCTATTTTTATTTTTAACTTTCGATTTTGGCAATAACGTTTCGTTATCGCTATTATTAAAAAAATCACTCTGCTCTTGCTCGTCGGTATAATTTTTATTTGTTCTCGTTGATGTCGGAGCGCTCGCGAGCTGCCAAATTTCAGGGTTGCCTACGTACTCGTGAGGAGTAGCGATTGTTCGAAGTATTTTAGAAAATTCTCTTCGCCCAGGAGGCTTTATATTTTTACGATTTCTCGCAACATCGTTCATTAAATCCACGATATTCGAGTTTTTTATTTCCTTGCCGTTAATGTAAACTGTACCTCGAGAGTCCCACTTGACCACGTCTTTGTGAGATTTTAAATGATCCAGTAATAGCTTGGTTTTTTTCTGATATACTTTGGGAATGGAGGAAACTATAGGATCGTCGAGATTTGCATTTTCCTCGTGTTTGTAGCTCTCACTGCTCGACGGAGGCATCCGTTTTTCTTTGATAAAAAATAAGTAACGTCTCAACGCCTGCAAATAATCTTTTAACTTTTCTTGATCATTTGGGTAGACTGTCGAGTCGAGGATTTGTTTCATAGAGTCATCCAAACGAGATAGATTATCACCGATCGTTTGGGTCGATCGTAAACCATTCGCTGCTAATCGTCGTAAGATATGTTTATGTGTTTTTAATTTATTTTTTTCACAATTTTTTAACGATACTACTACTTGCAATACGTTTAACGCGCACTCGCAAATATACTTTATCAATTTTTGATCGGCTGTTTTCAAGAGTGCGAGTCGCTGATCTTTATTAGAATGTCTAAGTGCGTTCAATAGACTCGCGTATTTTTTGTCAAAAGGAATACTTTGTGCTTTACCGAGAGGACGGTCTTTTCGACGTGCACCCCCCGCCATAGCGTACGAAAAACTGATTCAAATCGGTAGTGAGTGTCGTTTTTAAATGTTGCAACTATAGAGCATGCACGTGTGCGCTGTGTGTGTACTTTGGAATATACACGTACTGACACTCGTCGTCAGGGAATATGCAAGTTCTAAAACGAAACTCATCAAGAGTTGTTTATTTGCAGTCAATCAGCAGGTAGCCATGTCCCTTTGCAGTGGCGTCTTGGTATGCCTCCTGTAAAAATCTTGGATCTTCGGGGGATACTTGGCGAGCTAAATGTTGAATCTGTGCTCTATCTCGCGGATTTTTAAACAACACGATGTACGAAGAATTTAGACTTATATCTCGAGAGTGCGTACCTTTATGAAAAATATTTTGCGTGATAAACATAACGCTTATATTTTTGTGATGACTGCCTTTTGTAAAAAGATCTACAACTACATGATTCGACGATTCACGCATTAAATCGTCAATAATTATAAGCTTTTTTAGATGAGGTTCGTTTGAATAGTCTTCAGGTCTCGGAAGACCCTCGCGAAAATCTACACGTTGGCCATTGCTCAAAAAATTTTCACTTCTATAACCATCCTGCCACTCTGCGTAATAAAATAAAATTTTATCAAACTTGACGTCGGCCATTTTATCGAGAAAATTTAAAAATCTCTTTACAAAAACTGTTTTTCCGCAACCAGTAGGCCCGCAAATCATGCTTGTCCACGGGTGTTTCCACGACATATCCATGCTGAGTTTCTGATTAGTACTAACAACACGCGTAACGGGAGGTTGTATGTAAAAAGACAAGCAGAGCGATAAGCTGCCTTTGTCGGTTGGCAGGGGCCCCGGAGTCGGTAATTTGAGAGGGGGGGCTAGTGAAACACGCCTGCGAGTTTATTACATTATAATTATTACAAATTTATTACAAATTGATTTTACTTAATTCTAAATACATTGCTTTTACTTAAATCTAAATACATTGTTTTCACTTAATTCTAAATTCATTGTTTTTACTTAATTCTAAAAATACATGTCGATCTTAATCGTCTAATTCAATTGGTCTAATTCTAGTTGGCTCGTAATTTTCGAGCGGATTACACATCGAAAATAATCCTGTTAGAGGCATTACAACAGTTCTGCGCGATATACGATATAGACGCCTATGATGTGTAGGGCAAAATAGAATTAACTCTGCTTTTACAGCATCGGTACGGTCCCGAATGTCGTGAAATTTGTGTACACCGAAATCAATATTTATAATATCATTTTCTTCGATAATATTAATGATTGTCGAAACGAATACATTAAACAAATATTGTTTTCGGTGTACCCAACTTTCAGGGTTATTGGCGGATCCGGCGCTGGATCTAAAGCGTCCATACATACTGACGGAGAATCAGCAGCGTGCAGAGTATTTTACCCTGTTTACTGTTTCGAGGGTTTCATAATATTTGGAGGGGTAGTATCTCCTTGTCCACAATAAATCCCTAATAATTGCGTACCACGATCGCCCTCCTAACGATTTCTTCTACTCCGGATAAAAATCACAGGTGGGCACCGTACACGGGCGGTCGAGCAGATATTGCGTTGCTTTTGCATAGTCCGAGCGGGCATCTGCAAAAAAGAAAATTATTACACTCTTTTCTTTTTATAACCAAACGGATAAGATTCGCACTCTCCGATGAATCTACGTTTTTTTAATACAACTTTACACGTTTTTTCCTCCTCCCGAATAAAAACATCATGCAAAGCGGTTCTTTGAAAATTTAGATTTGAAAATTTTATTTCTGCTTCTTCACCGTTGTTATACTTTTTTATTAACTGCTCGATAGAATCAAAATTTATTTTTAATGAATTTTTATAATTGCAACGAATTCCTTTTATTTTGCATGTGTCGTGAACGGTACCGTCGGGGGAGTACACCCTGTAAGCATAAAATTTAGGCCCCCCAGAAACGAATTTTTGAATGTAGGCGCCTTGACCGTAGCATTCGAGCTCGTCCGTCAAGTCACCCAAAAAAGGCCCCGTGGGCGGATCGTAATCGTTAATTCTGGAAACGTAGATCACCGAATCGGTATCGTAATATAAAACACGATCTCGAAGCTGTTGCAAATATCCGTAAAGTTTTAATCGCGCTTGAGCGGTGGTGTACGCTGCGATTGTAACGCTGGTCGACGGCGAGCAGGACTCTTTTATAAATTTCCATGCAACATACATTGTGTCTTCGTCGGCTGCAACGAGACTACAGACTTCTTTCTCGACGTCTGTTAAAATATTTAGTAATTGTTCGTGGTTACGAACAATCTCCGTGCGAGGCAGATTGTCACATCGCCCAAATTTGCCCCAAAACGAATTCAAACATAATTTTGCAACAGACCGTAAACCAGCGTTTTTTGCAATATTTTCTCGCTCAAGCGCGATTCCTTCTTTTTCGAAATAATCACGCAAATAATTTTCTTTTTCGTCGTCGCTTTTGACATTTGACGGCCACCCGCTCGATTCCTGTTTTATTTTTAAAAACGTATCTATATGCGCATCGAAAAGGCCCCCGCTTCGACTAGTTTTATCGTACTGACAAGTATCGTACTGCCAAATAACATCAATGTTAACCAACGAGTATCCCATCTCGAGTACTTTTTTCAGTTCGTCCGAGACACACGTACCCGAAAAAATTCGATCTTTAACATTTTCATGATTGCACTCTTCACTATTTAAAATTTCAGTGCAACTTCTGCACAAAGAAAAAAGAAGACGATTATGCATTTTTATCGGGAGAACAGGGTGGAATAAACCGCGCGGGGGTAGAACTCGACATTTAACCAAGCCTTCGACATTCTCGGAGAAACGTTCATATTTTTCCCCGGCTAATTGCTTGCACTGTGCACCTATGAAAATTTTGGGGTGTCCGACTGGAAATTTGCCCGTCTTGCATATAAAAGGATACAAAGAGCAAACATTCAGGTATTTAATTTTTTCACCAGCGCGCACTTCGTAATTTGTTACAATATTCCCAGTTCGCCCACCAAAAAATGCATCTCGCGGGTTCAAAATTATATTATCCGCCAGCGGATTATTTTTAATAAAATTTATAAAATCGGTATCGAGTCTGATATCGCGTTCAAAAACACACTCCCACATCTCAACAAACGTGTATCCGTAAGATATTATTTTTTTATTCATCGCTAATGTGTTTTCGTAGCGAACATTAAAACTTGTATTATTTACGCGCGGTTCGGCTCAATTATTATTAAAGCATCGCGGACAAACGTGAAAAAAGTACCCGTGAAATTGGTACACCGTCCCTTTTTCCCCCGGACCTGCCGGGAGATACCGACCGACGCGAGGGCCCTCGGGTAGCGTATACTCTCGACCACGTGCCGCGTGCACTATTTCTTGCCCTGCTTTTCTCCTCCCAGAGCAACCACTCTATGGCCTTCTGTGAATGAGGATCAGCACGCATGTACCCGCCTGCGGGTACAACCCCTATCATATTTTTCTTAAGAAAATTTTTACGAAAAACCACAGAGCAAGCGCTAGCAATGGTTACAGATTCGACGAACGGGTCGACTCTGCCTGCTTTTAAAAAGATCTCTCGAAATTTAAGACACGCTTGCCTTAAAATCGAGACATCTTGAATACAATATTCAACCAACTCCTCTGAAAAGTTAAAAACTGTATTTTGCTTTATGGTCTCGCTATACCACCTTGTAAAGAGATGCGGGAAAAAACCTTTTTATTGCCGGGGGGGGGGGGGGGGGGCAAGTCAAAGGTTTTTTCAAAAAATTTAAAAAGAAAAGTAAAAAATTAAAATTGTATAATAAAGAAAAAAATATATAAAATTTAATATAAGAAAAAATTAAAATTTAATATGAAAAAAAAATTAAAAAGAAAAATTAAAATTTAATAGAAAAGAAAAAAACTAAAATACTTACAGATTGGTTTAAACGCCTCCATCAATGAATTTACCGTTGGCTCTTCCGCATCGCCTCTCGCTGCGACGATATCACCGGCGATCAAAACACCAGCTCTCGAGAGCTGCAACCCGATGTCAAAAAGCTGCGCGATTTCCGTGCAACTACTTTGCTCCACCATCGATGTGAGCTCGATGACAAGCTCTTCGTCGGTCATGTTTCCCATTCTTCTTAAAAATTGATCGTTGTAATGAATCGCCGCCCACCGGCTCTCGTCGCGAAAATATACGGCGCAAGAGCGCAGAACGGCGATGAATAATTTTTTTTTGCTGGGCATCCATTGCTATTCTTTTTATTCTTTTTTTCCGTGAAAAAACTGGAACTAGACACTGACACAGCAGGAAAAGCGCACGATCACTGTCACGCGGAATCGCAAGGATATTTTTTTTTAATCGCAACTCGACGAACTAACGAAGCGATTAAAAAACGGTAAAATTTTCACTAATTAAATCTCACGGAGCAAGGAGAACTAAACACTCTGCAAGATTTTTTGAGAATAACGTCCTTCCCCGAGCTATACCTTTTTTTGAAACACATTCGCCACCACCACCACCGACTAATTTTTCCGTTGTTTTTCGGATAAGGCGAAATCTTTGCTTTTCGACAGCTGTACACCTAGATGAAATTTTCACCTGCACTGCAACCTGCAGCGGTACAAGCTAGCTCGGTACTATCACCGGGACAAAATAATTTTTCTTTATATTCAACCTGCATATGCTCTAACGTTTTAATTACCTGAAATCTTGAAAAAGACGTTAACATTTGAATTAAAAAGTAAAAAATTACTAGCGCTTGTCAAAGTCTGTTTTATAATTTAAAAATTGCAGCATTGAGCAATACCGGGAGGAAAAAAAAGGATGAGACCCTATTTTGGCGTATTTTCGTCGGGTGCACCTGTAGCACACGCGACATTGCTGGTACGAGCCCCCTCGTACTCTCTCGATTGTAGGCGGGTGAGGGAGGAGAGGGACCACGTGCGGGGCCCTAGCTCGGTGACGCGGGGAGCGCAGGGGAGGGGGACCGTTTGCACGGTGCAGGCCCTGGCTAGGCGGCCGGCATAGCTTGGTGGCGCGGGGAGCGCCTCGGAGAGAGAGAGAGAGCGCGTGCGCTGCGCAGGCACTAGCTTAGCGACGCTTGCATGACGCGGCGACCACGTGCGCGGTGCAAGCCTGGCTAGACGCCACAGCTTGGTGGCGCGGGGAGCGCCGGAAAAGGTACCGCACGCGCGGCGGCCACGCTTACGCGCGGGCTCCCTACACACAACGCGGGCCCCGCGTACGCGGGGGTCCCGGCCGCGGCAACTATCCATCACGCGCCACCCACCACCCACCTCCCACCTCCCACCTCCCACTATCTACCACCCTCCTCTCACATCCTACCTCGACTCGCATCTACGCACCCAGTATCAAATATTCGAAAAAAAAAATTGTTAATAATTGTTATTAACAATACCACCCACCACCCACCACCTACCTCCCACCTCTCACTTCCCACCCACCACCTCCCACTTTCTCCCCATCTACGCGTCTCGCGACAAATATTCGAAAAAAAAAAATTTGTTGCAATATTTGTTAATAACTTATTATTAACAATACCACCCACCACTCACCACCTACCTCTTACCTCCCACCTCCCCTCCAGTCCCCGGGCTCCTCGCGCCGCTACGCGCCCGCCGACCGAACCCGCGGTAAAAATCTTCCCATAGCACTGATAACGCACCCAGACGGCCATGCCCACAGGTGTCTGGAAAAACCTTCCCCCTTCTACTTCCACAGTTCACTAGTTGATGATTGCCTGAACATTTGAGACACGCTGATGTATCGTTGCATTTACTTCCACTATGACCTATCATACCAAAATTCAAGCAGGGTTTGACATTTACTACGTCAAAAACTCTGCAGCTCTGATGCCCCATCCGACTCAGAAGCCACCCACGTGAGAAGTAACGGACCGATGTGCCCAGGCGGATCCGTCGACCCCCGCTTGGTTACCCCCGGCAGGCCCAAGACGAGCCGAGCCGCCGCTGACGCTCGGGGTCGCCGGGGTTTTCCCGCGTCCCACGATCCCGCCGACACATGTTTTGGCTAATGGCGGGTTTTTCCCGTCATCCAGATCAATGAGGAAGGGCCGAGCGAGTTTTGAATTATACGCGAAGGGTTTTTACTAATTTCCCTGCTGGAGGAACTCGAGAAGCGGCCTCGAGTTCCGAACATATACAATTTTAATCATGAGGTTTAATGCATCTTTTGTTTCTATATTTTTGATAAATACAAACTGATTTTTACTCATTTTATTATGTTTAACTATAAATTTAGTAATTCAGTTATCCACTATTTTTTAAAAAATGTTTGCAATATTAGAAATTGAGGATATAGGTCTGTAATTATTATAGGAATTACTTCAGCTAACTTCAATGCACCTAACCATATGGAATTTCTTATGCAAAGATTAAAAGCACAAGCTAAAATATCATCAATTTGACGTGATATAGTTTTTAAAATTTTTGAATTAATGTTATCTACTCGACCATTTTTTTGTTTTAGATTATTTATAATTTTTATTATTTCGTATTCATCCGTAGGGTTAATGAAAAGTGTGTTAGTGTTACTCTTTGATAGAGCGGCGATGGCTCAGTCGGTAGAGTATCGGACTCGTAACCGGGAGGTCCCTGGTTCGAGCCCGGTCTATACCAAAAAACTGAGAGACATCACTGTTTATAAGTGTCTAATAACATCAATAAGCTCACGTGGTTCGGTTCCCACGTTTAAACGTAAAGTCCAGTTGTGATGTGCACCCGCTCTCCGTAGGGGAGCCGGGCATACAATACCCCTCCGACCCTGAGGAGCGGCCGGTAGAACGGCGTGGGCGTACCAGCGGTAGGTTTTTTCCTCTGTCCCCTCTGCTAGGGAGCCGCCGTTCCTCGTCTGTACTAGGAAACTAGGGGGCGATATGCCCTGGCGGACACTCAGCGGAGGGAGTATGCACATCTCAACTAGGAGGCAAAGCACAAGGGGTTTACTTAGCCTACTTGCGAGTCAGCACGTCCCCGCACAGGGGCCCTCTGGTACGCCTCCAAATAACAATCGACTAATCGACTAATCGACTACTCTTTGGTAAATCAATTTCTTTATTTGAAGTTATAATTTTACTACTTAGTGTGTCTGCTAGCTTGCAATAGTATGCTAACTTTATTTTGATTATAATATTAGTTTCATTCTTAATTTGCTTAATTATGTCATCTTTATTGTTTTTGTTCTTTTCTATTTTATTCTTAATACCGATCCAGTTTTCAGGGATCACTACTGTTCTCTATAAATGCACTTTCATAATTGGTTCTTGCTATATTGATAACATTAGTTAGAATTTTACAGTATGTTTTATATTTATTTTTGATTAAATTTATGATGAAATAAACATTTTTATTAATTAAAATTAAAGTACATGAATAGGGAATGCCATGCATATTTCCTGCTTCTCTTAGCGATGCACCCTCATTGAAAGATTCGATTGCTTTCTGGATTTTCTCCTGCAATTTTTCTGAGACATATTAACAATTTCGTTTAAGTTTTTGTTTCTTAATAACAGTTCTAGTCTCACTGACAACTTTAACTACTGCTTTCTTTGGTCTTGCAGTTTTTAAATTGACATTCTTAATTTCTAAGGTTTATCTGTGCCTTAATTTTGCTGCGTTTACGTATCTTCATATCTAAAATATTAATTAATAAGATAAAAACTTTGCATTTAAAAAAAGTTATTCGTAACGCTTCATTACACGATTAATATGAGGTTAGGATTAAGATTATGACGTTTAACGTAAAAGTTTGACTTGTCTACAAAAAAATGCTATTGCTTCATACAAGCAGATGTGTATTGCAAGTAATATGCTACTTATAAAAGCAAGAAACTCTACTTATAAACAATATATACACCTTAACTCCAAAACTCCAAACGTTCTCGACCTCGTTGTTTATGCGTTTCTATAATAGGTAACTACACTGAAAGTGGGCTCCTAATTAAGAAACACTTGTTTCTTAATGGGGTCCTGAAGAGATTGTGGAACGTATTAAGAAACACCTATTTTTTAATATTTTTACTCATATTTAGCGGAAAACTACCTATACTAATTTCTTGTATATGTTCTTATCTATCTAATAAGATAGTTTTTGTGTAACACAATGATTGTAGATGAATAAAATTACGTAAATACTGATCAGTCTGTTCGGCTACGATCAGCTACCCGACCATCGATATTTCTCTGTCATGTATCCACTCGATCAAAAACTATTTTTTATTTCTTTCAAGACTTTTTTCCACACTTTAGTTTTATTATATTATAAAAATAAGATCTTTAAGATGTAGAATATATATTTTTTTATTGCGATAATATATAAAAATGTTTTAAAAAAATGAAATATTACAGGATTGTTTCTTAATAGGATCCAATTATTGAAATGTTTCTTCGTAGGCTACTTTACCTTAATAGAAAATTTTTGCTTTTGTGTCACTGTGTTTTGGTATTAGCTTCTTATTGTTTAATCCACTTTGTGATAGGGAAAATGGTGGAGGCCGGGGTTTACACCTCCCTCCCAGTCACAAAGCGGGAAAACGGGTTACTTGGGGTGCGTTCCCCCGTTCCGCTTCGCCCTTTTCCCTTGTTGGCGGTGTACGGTTTTTGGTTTCTCTTCCCTTTACACACACGGCTTTCTCTCTCTACTGCTACTTCGACACACGGCTTCTACACTCCTACAAAAAGGGATCTCTGCTTGGCTGCGTCTCCTCTCCTGCTGCTCCACAACCTATAACCTAAAGGGGAATTCTACACGCTACCTACTACTCCAAATTTGTTGAGCGCCAGGCGCCTTGAAGACGCCGCCGGATCACGAACTCCTCGCTCCGGTTGAGATTCTTTTTCCCAGGGTTGGGGGGGGGTCTTCCCGAGACTACCACGTTCACGCACGCATGCACGTGGCGTTTGCTGCACGCTCCGTTGACGACGCGGATTCGGCTACTCACTCGAAGTAGCCGGTGCACACGCGAATTGATGAGAATCAGCTTCAAAACCACCACCTCACAGCACAACCCACACTTAGAAATCAAACACGACTCTAGTGATCTTTTTCTAATAAATATATTGCCTCCTGGCTTGGGGAATACACTTGTGGTTTGTAGTATGTGTGCGCGGCGCGGTTTTATTTCGCGGGATTTTCGGAGGGGAATTACAATAGTAAAGGGGGAAAAGAGAGATTATGGGTTGCGCGGGGCTCACCGTCTCCAAAACTCTTTCGTCCTAACTATCCTGATCTACACCTACTACTACTCCTCACTACTAGCTAACTTCAAAAAAAACTCGTAAAGTGCGTCCGGCTTCTATGTGAGCTTTCGGCGGAATTGTACGTCCGATCGCTACACGAGTTTTCGGCTGAATGGCGTAGCGTCGCGGCGACGAACACTTCCGCGACGCCAGCCCTTTTTCCATCTCACTTTCTCTCGCGTACTTCCTATATTCGTTCTCCCTCAAGGGTCGCCTCGTCGACTCGTTTCCGCCCGCATCGACGATACGAGCGACGATTGGCTGCGCAACGGCAGCGCAGCCACTCAAAAATCGCTAAGCGCCAGCGCGAGCGCGAGTTAAGATCGAGCGCGGCGCTACGTAATTTTCGCGCGAAAGTTGGCCGCCTGCTCGACTCGCCGAGCTCGTCGAGCAGCGCCAGTGACGTCACGCGCGTAGTCGGCCGCTCTCTTTCGCTCTACGCTTCGCCGATCTTCCCTCTCTCTCGCACACCTCGTTCTCTCTCTCGCGCTGATACGCGCGCGCCACCTCGACTCGCGCGCCGTCTCGCCTACTCGTTCCGTCTCTCTCGCACCTACACGTGCGCGCCGCCTCGACTCGCGCGCCAACTCGTGTACGCGCGCGCTCTCTCTCGCACTCGCACGCATGGTCCGCGCTCGACCACGTGTTGCGCGCGGTCCGAGTATATGCTTCCCCAGGTGCGCGGCGCACCCTGGGGGAGTCGCGGCGCGTCGTTATAGTCGCGGGTGTTGTGTGTGACAGTGTGCGTGCATGTGTATGTGTGGGGATGTCGCCAGGGCGGCGCTCGCGTCGTCGGTGATAGCCATCATGGCGGCGCCGGTCAGCTGGTCCTCGTGGCCTCGCCGCGTCGTCAAGCCGTCGCCGTCGCCTCGTCGCCAGCCGTCGCGATGCGCCTCGTCAGCTGCTCCGCTCCGTCGGCTGTGCTTTGGTGCGGCCGCCTCCCTGCGGCGCGGCCTCGACGAAGTCCCGGCGGCCTGGCTAGGCTCAGGCGGCATCCTCGCACGTGCTCTCTCTCTCTCGCACGCATGGCTGGCAGGTGCGGTGGCGCGTCGTCCGCTCCACACCTGTCACTTTGGTGGGCCTACAGTGTGCAGAGAAGCTCGACGTTAAATAATTTATTTAACGTCGACGCCTTCTCAGCCCTTGAGACCCTCCGAGAGAGAGAGCCGAATCACTCACGCGTTAAGACGTGCAAATGCAACGTCACAAACCCCCCCTCCCTAAACGGGACATCCCCGATGGACCGTTTATACGCGGGAAGCCGGGAAATGGAGTGATTCGGGTCTCCCGAAGTGTCACCAGGCCAGGCGTCGATAATTAGAGGACACAGACACAGGGGTAGGTTGCCACAACACAACCTGTACGCGGGTTTTACTACTCCATCACCTCTACTACTTCCAAATCTACACACTCAGTTAACTTACGCTCTACCATCCCTCTCTTCTCTTCTTCATACTCGTCTGTAACACAAACAAAAAATTTTGGGACCAGGGGGTAGGGTTGGGTATTTGGGAAAGGGTACTTTGGGGTTTTCTGGGTTTTTCAGCTCGCGGGGTAGGGTTTTCGCTCTGCGTACGCGGGGTTTAGGGGTGGGTTTATAGGGGTTAGGGGTAATTTGTTGCATTGAGAGGGCTGGCACTGACTTTGCAACATGGGCTCGTGCTCAAGATACTGGAGGGGTGGTGGTACGGCTGGGGCGAGGAGCTGGCGATCGGGTCTTCTTCCTCCTACTTCTCGTTGCCCTGATCACGTCTCCTCGGCTGCTTTTACTCCTGCGCCTCCAGGCTCTCCCGAGTGATTTAAGCTCCGCTGGTTGTCGGTCGGGACCTCCGCTCTCTCAGTTGCTTATTTGGGGGGAATACAAGGGGTAAAGGGAGTCACCAAAGGTGAGCTACGCGGGGGGGGGGGGTTATATACACGGGGTTCTTCTTTTCTTCTCTCTTCTTAGTCCCTTGGAGGTGGCGGTGGGATGTCCTCCGCCGCTCCGTACGCCACCCGCAGGCACCACTCCTGCATCTCTGGCGAGAGATTGCTGGAGTGGTGGAGGATGCGGGTTAGGTCCTCCCGCCGCCGCCGAGCCCGCTGATCCTCCCCAGCCACCGGCGCAAGCCCAAACTCGTGCGGCTGGGAGATGTTGGAGCTCCCGGACGGCGACGGAGATGGTATTTGAGGACCCAGCCGCTCCCACGGGCTTCGGCGCACGGGCAGCAGTGGTGCCACCTCCAAGGCGGCCATTTCGGGCAGGCGTGCCCTTGGCCCCTCTCCTCTTCGTTCCTCACACGCTCTCCTCTGCGGTGCCGGCTCCTCCCTTCGCTCTTCTTCTCTCCTCCTCTTCTGCGTCGCTGGGGCGGGCGTCCAAGTGGCCATCATCCCCGGCAGCTGCAAGCCCATCAGGCTGGGCAGGGGAGCAGGGTTCTTCTCCGCCGCAGCCTTGGCCCGTTGGAGCAGCCATTGATGGTGGCTTGCAGCACACCGGGGGCAGGTGTTGATGTCCACCCCTCTCCTCCCACAGTTGTTACAATGGGTGTGGAGTCGGGGGTGGGGACATCTGGCCTTGGCGTGCCCAAGCTGCCAGCAGTTGAGGCAGGCCCTCGTCGGTGGGTCCACCCGCCCGTCGATGGGCACTGGCGCGAGGTCGCCAAACATGACGCCTCGCGTCATGTATCTCCGTTCCTCCTCCTCCTGGGGCAGTGCTGGGGTTGGGGGTTTGATCGCGGGGATAAGGGGGTAATTCGCGGGGTTTCGGGGGCATATGGGCGCGGGGATCTGGGGCGTCTCTTCCTCTCTTCTTCCTCCTCCTCTCCCCCTCTTATCGCTGGGGCGGGGCGCTTGAGAGAGGCCTCCTGGCCTCGTGATGGTAGCGGAGGGGATCCGGGACGACGGGGGACCCGGCTCCGGGCTGGACGGCCTCCGAGGCGACCAGCTAGCCGGCTCGTAGTCGTCTACGGTCAGCCGTCGCCTCGGATTGTACCGATGTCGCTTGTACCCATCGTCCAGCCGGAGCATCGGGTAGCAATCCCTGGTGGGCCCCTCCGCTTGCCCTCTGCTGCCACCCGCCGGTGCGACATAGTCGTCGTCCCACTCCATTGGGACCGACGACTGAGCTCGGTCCACCGCCACCACCCTCGAGTCGTACGACTCGGGTTCCGGGGGTGGCGGGGACGCGCTCGGTTCGCCTCTCCTCCTTCTCTCCCTCCTCCTCTTCTCCTTCTCTTCCCTCTTCTTCTCCACCTCTTCTTTCTTCCTCGCCTCTTCTTCCTTCTTCTTCCTCTCCTCCTTCTCCCTCCGAGACATCCTCGGCGTCGCCGTCTCCTGCTGGGGCGGGGCGATGGGTGGCTGTCGCACCCGGTCGCACCGCTGCCAAGCCAGGGTGCGGCTCTTCGGGACTGCCCCCTGCCGGCGCCCGAGTTCGGCCCGATCCCGGCCTCCCTCGTCCGTATCCATTGCGGCCACCTCCTGGATCACGACATTTTTATTAATTAAAATTAAAGTACATGAATAGGGAATGCCATGCATATTTCCTGCTTCTCTTAGCGATGCACCCTCATTGAAAGATTCGATTGCTTTCTGGATTTTCTCCTGCAATTTTTCTGAGACATATTAACAATTTCGTTTAAGTTTTTGTTTCTTAATAACAGTTCTAGTCTCACTGACAACTTTAACTACTGCTTTCTTTGGTCTTGCAGTTTTTAAATTGACATTCTTAATTTCTAAGGTTTATCTGTGCCTTAATTTTGCTGCGTTTACGTATCTTCATATCTAAAATATTAATTAATAAGATAAAAACTTTGCATTTAAAAAAAGTTATTCGTAACGCTTCATTACACGATTAATATGAGGTTAGGATTAAGATTATGACGTTTAACGTAAAAGTTTGACTTGTCTACAAAAAAATGCTATTGCTTCATACAAGCAGATGTGTATTGCAAGTAATATGCTACTTATAAAAGCAAGAAACTCTACTTATAAACAATATATACACCTTAACTCCAAAACTCCAAACGTTCTCGACCTCGTTGTTTATGCGTTTCTATAATAGGTAACTACACTGAAAGTGGGCTCCTAATTAAGAAACACTTGTTTCTTAATGGGGTCCTGAAGAGATTGTGGAACGTATTAAGAAACACCTATTTTTTAATATTTTTACTCATATTTAGCGGAAAACTACCTATACTAATTTCTTGTATATGTTCTTATCTATCTAATAAGACAGTTTTTGTGTAACACAATGATTGTAGATGAATAAAATTACGTAAATACTGATCAGTCTGTTCGGCTACGATCAGCTACCCGACCATCGATATTTCTCTGTCATGTATCCACTCGATCAAAAACTATTTTTTATTTCTTTCAAGACTTTTTTCCACACTTTAGTTTTATTATATTATAAAAATAAGATCTTTAAGATGTAGAATATATATTTTTTTATTGCGATAATATATAAAAATGTTTTAAAAAAATGAAATATTACAGGATTGTTTCTTAATAGGATCCAATTATTGAAATGTTTCTTCGTAGGCTACTTTACCTTAATAGAAAATTTTTGCTTTTGTGTCACTGTGTTTTGGTATTAGCTTCTTATTGTTTAATTCTAGCAATAGTGGATAGTGATTAATTATATCAATCAATAGTTTCTGCGCTTTGTTATTTATTGAATCTGTTTGAATTTAACGAAAATGTTATTAGCACAAGATCTTTCATCTGATTTATTTGAGGGTTTAGTGGTTTTTGTAAAACTTGGAAGGAAACCTTCCTCTAGCAGGTTATTGATAAAATCTATGATAAAAAAAAATAAAATGATTTTTTCTGCTATTTTTTGTTCTAAATAATTTTTTAATTTCTGATTGAATTCTGTACAACTTACGCCGTGCGATCTAGATAAAGAAGTTTGTTGAGTCAAAGTTCGTTATTTATGTGCAGAGTTTGTTATTTAAGTCTTGTTTTGAGAATAAATTATGACACAAGCTTGAACTTCAAATGGATTATTCTTGATTGCTTCTTAAGAGAGGGAAAAGCCTTAAAGGCATAAAATCCCTCGAAGGTCGTGTTTGATAGTGTATTCGCGTTTCGGTACCGTGAATGTTATCTGTGATAAGAATTCGACCGACCAATTGAAGTCGGGAATTAATTGCAGTGTCGACTCGCACGTCTAAGACAAGGAACCTGTACCGAGTCGCTTGTTAGCGGTGCTCGGAAAATGAAATGGAAAAGCCATCCTCGAGAACTTTCTTCTTCGCGGATTCAATCGATTCGTTAAACCGTGCATATTCTTTGAAATTTTTTTACGAATTGACTCTCGTCTCGCGACACCCTGTTATCGTCGCCTAGTACCGGTCCTTCGTCTATTTTAGAAAAGAAAAGATTAGCGACTCGAAACAACGCGTGACTGAATGTGTCGTGTATTAAAAATTCAAGCTCTCGACGGCAACTAATTCGTCCAAACAAAGTTATTTCAAGATACTTACAATTATTAAATGTAATTATTGTGTTTAATAATTTAACCTTTAGAGGCCGGGGATGACGCCTGTAGGCGTCATATATTTTTCATTAATCAAAACTAAACTAAACTCACTTTTTTATAGCAAAATGGGGCTTTTGAAATTGCTCTTAAATCTTCCAATTTCAATTGTTTCAGTAGTTTGTGTAATATACTCCTTTATATAGACTATCAAGCGTTCATTTTTGTTAATTTTGCTAAAATTGTAATACGTTTTGTAATATTTAATATTATAATAAACATGATAATTTAATTTCCATACTTCAGTACACACAATTACAACAGGTTTTAAAATTAGATCATTTTTAATTCTTTCCTTATTAAAAGTAATACTAAAGTAATTTGATTTTGTAAGACAAACTTTATGGTGGCGTTAAATTGACATTGTCCTTGATTTTCAAGGTCATTTGAAGGTTCACTTTTGTTTCCCAAATTAAGCCTCCTAGTTGTAATTTTCCATTTTGCACCAGCGCTAAATTCTGCACTAGAATTATAGAAGGTGTAATTGACGCAGGCGTTCATTCAAATGTTCAATTTCTCTCTCGAATACTTTACTAAACAATCATTTAACCCCCAAATGACCTGTGTAGGTCATTTTGAGCTATAACATGAATACTTATCAAGATGTAAAATTTTGTGCTTTTTCAGAATCTGAAATAAAAAATAGGGGTGCCTATTTAAAAAACTGAGGATGCCCTTTAAATAACCTTGAAAATGATAATCAATAACATATATAAGGTCATCATTTAGTTCAACCTTCAAAACTGAACAAATTTTGAATTTAACATTTTTTTTGAATTTAACATTTGAACACCCAGTATATTTGTTCTTGTTGAATTATATTGTCATAAGATTCATCAACGAGATTATGCTCCATTATTTTCCTGCGGAAATTTGTTGTACTTCACAGTCTTAGTCTTTCTTTGGTAAAGTAGTTTATTAGTTGCGTAGTTTTGTATAATGTTCGAAGTACTTGCTTCATTCCATTTCGGTAAGGTAGGTACAATTGGATAATTTATTGAAGTAATATTTTATTATCTTGTTTTTTAATATACTGCAATTCATTCAAAAAGCCAAACCTCCTAAGTCATAAAAATAATTATTGATAGTTATTCAGATAATAATCAAATTAACGTTGCAAGCATATACAAATTAAATGATTATTTAAAACTGAATAGTGAGTTTGTCTCGTGTCTTAACGTTAGAAGCTTAAATGTCGATTATGATAAATTACTTACATTTATAAGTAGCTTGAAAACGATATCATTAATAATAATATACACTGAAACCTGGAAACTGAAATACTACCGAACTTTCATCATTCAAAATTGCAAAATGTACTGTAATTACAGTAATATTAATAAAGCAGATGAGGTTATTATCTATATAAGGGAAGATGTTACTGAGACAACTGAAATTATTCAGATCAACAAGCTTGGAAGAAGAATTAGTAATATCGGCCTTATACACACGAAAAGAAATTTTTATGTAAATATTACAACAATTTTTGAAAAAAATTAGTATACTTTTGAGTAACGTGGACACAAACTCGAATTATATCCCGGTTGAAAATAGAGACGTTGCAAGCAGCCTCCTCAATCTGAAGGTGCCAGATCAGGATGCCAAGAAGGTGAAACGAACCAGATCTGCATCGCTCTCCAACATCGGCAGCGTCGATGCGGACCGCGCTGCGCGCGACAAACTTAACCTTGCTCTTGTGACGCCAGCAATCACTCGCTCGTACCGGCCTCCACGAGAGTTGGAAGTTCGATGCTCGACACAGGCATTGCGACTGGCCGTGCTTAAAGAAATACAAGATCAGCTCAACGAGGAGACGTTGTCGGCAGGACTTCTACGTGAATGCCGTGTACAAATTCAAGGCCTTCTTGATAAAGCCATGCAGGATCAGGAGGTCATTGAAGTGCTCTGGAGCTCGGAAGCCGCTGAACTTCCTTATTTCAAAGAAAATCAGTTTGCTCTCATTGTTAAACTTGCTCACCGATTATTGCGTTAAATCTCTGATCTCATCTCCTCTATTCCAGCTCAACTCGAATCTTTGACCAGCTCAGATCATCGACGGCTAAAACTCCCAGACATCAGCTTGCCTCATTTTAGTGGAGAGTACTCTGAATGGCCACACTTTAGAGATTTATTCAGCCTTGTACTCAGCAATGAAGGTTTGCCACCAGTGGAGAAATTACACTATCTCAATAGTTGTTCGTCTGGTGAGCCTGCCCAAATCATCTCAGGCTACCCCGTCGAAGATAGCTCGTTAAATCCAGCATGGGCTCAACTATCTTGTCGGTACGACAACAAACGACTCGCAATCTGCTCATTTCTCAACCAACTGCTGAATCAAAAGCCCTTAACATCAAAGGCAGCATAGGGGCTTAATGCGTTGAAGATGACGCTCAGTAAGGTGACAAAGGGCTTAGCTTCACTCAACGTATCGGACCAACTTGGGGATATGCTCTTGGCTCATCTCACGGTGCGCAACATGGACCGCGCAACCCAGAAGAGTTGGGAACACTCCCTTGTTATGTCTCAAGATTTCTCAACATCAGCGAGTGTGCGTACGTTTTTGACGTCACGTGCAGGAGCACTTAAGCGTGTTGAGGACGTAGCAGGGAAAAAAAAGGCAGCAACTCAACGCAAATTATCCAACGTGGCCACAACATCAGCTCAGCCACTCCCTGCCGCTCAATCTGGTCCAGCTTACCAAAAGACACATCATCAAGCTTAGAGCATATACTACTGGAGGCAGCTTCCCAGTCGTTCAAACTGTAGACGCGGTGGTAGAGAGAGAAAGGTATATCGAGCTACATGCTGTCTCTCTCTAGCATCACGCCATTCGTCAGAGCAGACTAAACTAGCGCTGCCCCCAACTACGAGCCCAACTGCTGTTTAATTTCACATGCAAATATTCTTTTTTGCATTTGTTATAAATATTTTATCATCTTATAGTTAAAATTAACAGTCGCTAAACTATTTTATAATATTTTATGAAAGTGAAAACGCTTATCCTTAAGCTTGTACCCTAAACTGTCGGGGGGGGGGGGGGCGAACCGTAAATCCAACTTTTGATAATTAGACGGAGATGGACAAATTGGGTAAGTAGATTAAGGCAAAGCGCTTGTACGCAAAGAATCCTAGGTTCAAGTCTCGTCAAGTGATATATTTTTTTCAATTATCGTGATAAAAATATTTAAAACATTATAAAAGATTTACAATCCTGCAAAGAAAATAATTTTTTTATAGATAAATATAAAAATTGAAAAACTTATAAAATATTGTAAATAAAATATTCAATTACAATGAAAACAAGTAAAACGAATGAACCGCAATAGCAATTTTTAATTAATAAATGAGATCCTTCAGTAATATGTATATAATATTAATAGGCATAAAAATATAAATATTCTAATTTAGTTGAGTACTTAAAAAAATACAGACTTCGACTTATTAAATCAGAACTTTAGTCTAAAAATAATCAATAATTAAGAAATATAAATATATAATTTATATACATTATAAGTAAAATATAAATACAAAATGCATGCATATATTCGAAGTAATTTTAAAATAAATAATTGGATAATAAACTGAAAACAACATATTCATTCATTTCTATACAATATTAATTTTGTGAAAATTCTGCGAAGTTTTTTGGTAGGCTGCTTTTTTTGTGACTCGTAATGTTTTATTCGTATTCTTAAATATGATTTTACGATTTTATTAATTAATTCCACTTGATGTTTTTTGGGCTTAACTGAATGTTGAATTTGAAAAAAAATTCCTAGGAACACTGTTTAAACATTTTCTAAATAATTCAGCGTATATGCCTACTCTAGATTTGTAATAGAGTCTGAAATTAATTTCTAATATTTTACAAAGAATCACAGCATCATTAGATGGTTTCACTAATCCACCTCTATTTTTTTTTATTAAGAATAGCTGAATTGCTTTTGTCGTCGGTTAATAAAATCGGACAAACATCACATTTTGTTCTTTTTAACAAAGATCGTATGATGAAGCCAGCCTAGTATTCCACTACACTATCAATATATTTTTTATTCATTCCTCCTCCATAAAAATCATTTTCATATAATATGTCTTCTTCGTTTACTTCATTTTCATTTAATAATTGTACTACTTCTTCATCAATACTTTTATGTGTACTTGCTAAATCTTCGGCTGATATTTTTAACACTTCTGTATCCTTAAAATCCATGCAATTAGCATTCTCTGATCCTTTGATATCCGCATGGATTAAATGTTTTTTAAATATATTAATAAAGTGATAGCAAGTAGGGTTATTACTATATCCTCCCCTACTTCTTACGACACTAAAAAATACTTCAAGGTGATCCTAACTTAATTTGTACATTAATTAGTAGCCATTATTGCACTTATAATACTTGTTATAAATATCTATGGTATTCTTTTACGATATTATAAAGCCAATAAAACCCGTTTTTTTTACGAGTTTCTATAACTGGAATACCACTGTAGATTTTCAAACCCTTTAAATAGATAATAATATGTTTCACTCTACTTGAAATTTTGTCTATGTTGTTAGCGGATATACCGCATTTTAATGGATTTTTATTAAATAATTCTCTTGAATTTAAGATGTTAAAAGCTTCGTTAATAATAGCACAAAAATTTACAGTACCTTCGACATCCTTAAATTTTTGTTCTGTAAAATCGTCTCTTATACATCTCAACACAGTACTCACACTTTCGCTTAAGGATTGTGCAGCTAATTTAACATTCATTTTATTCTGTTGCCAGTTAATATGCGATCTTCGTAGCTTATTTCCAGCATACAATCTATTAGCTTCTTGCAAATCTACTAAATTTCTTAAATACGACCAAGAAATTATGTTTCCCTTGGAATCGTATAAATTTTGTACGGCAATGTAAATTTCCTATTTCGTTATTGGATGAAGAAAATATTGCTTGATGCTTGTACTCCCAATTTCGTGCACATTGTTATGTTAGATTGTAAGCCATCAAATGTTATCGATGTTATCGTAATCCCAGTACTATGTAAAGTTGTTAAAATATCAAGAACTATGCTACTTTTTTCATCTCCATCCAATTTTCCAATTACTGTTTTCGCAAACAACCATCACTACAAGTGCATTTTCTGCTGCAGGAATTTCTTCTTTGTCTACACCTTTTCTAATTTCTACGTAGCCATATTCTTTACCATTTATATTATCCATAGACTTTTTGATTTTCATTTCGTCCATGGCCAAATTGCATAATATTATATTTTCTTTATTTACTTTTCTCTCAGCATCAACTTTTCTTGTAATAGTATTTAAAGATATCTAATTTATACCAGAAGTAAATTCTAGTTTCCTGTGCCATTTTCCTATTGTTATTGGATGGGGTAAGCATTTCATGAAACTACATCGAACATAATTATACGCTTTAGGCGAATAAAAGTGAAGCGTGGAAGCAAACGCTCTTAATGATAGCGGGAAAGGAGTTCTTTGCATTGGTTTTTTTCTAATCAGTCTTAAAAAGTTCAGAAGCATGAGCGGGAACAGATTGATAAAATAAACAATTTTAACAACTGGTTTTGTTAAAATTGTTTAAGTGGAAAATCTGAAAACGAATATAATGAACGTATATATATATATATCTCCCTATATTATATAGTTATAAGGTCAAACCCAAAGATTATCACCCTCCTCCCCCCTCCTCCCCCTCCCCCCCCCTCCTCCCCATTCCTCCCCGCTCCTCCACCCCTCCTCATTCAACATTTCCTCTCCTCATTTTTTTCATTAATTTATGTTATGTTTATCATTTTAATGATATTTTTTCATATATTTAAAAAATATTCCTGCTCATCTTTAACTATCCTCCCCCCTCCTCCCCGCTCCTCCCCCCTCCTCAGTGATATTCCTCAACCCCTCCTCAGGAACATCCTCAATATTAAAATAATTATGAAAAATAGGTATACTGCGACAAAATTTTAAATGTATGTTATTAAAGAAAAATAAAATAATTTCGGAAAATGATATCGAATTTAAATTTTGGTTTTTAAATGTAGCCAATGGCAATTTTTTATCAAACTATGATCAATAAAGTAAAGTAACAAAAATCCCAAAATCAATTATACAAACGAAAATATTATAGATGAAATTTTTGGATACTTAAAAATATGAAATATCGACATTAAGTTTCATATCGTATACAGGTAAAAAAATGAGAAAAATGCAACGATTATTTTCTAGAATTCGCCTGTATCACAAAATGGGGGGGTGGACGAGCGGAGCGAGTAGGGGGGACCCCCCCTAGTATATATATATGTGTTGTGTGCTCTCCTAAGAGAATTTGCAGAGTAACTGCAAATTACAGCAAGACAAAAGTCATCAAAAATGTATTTAAAATGGAGAATAGTGTGCAAACTAATAACGAAAGAGAAACAAGCTGAATGCAGCTTGTAATTTTCTTTCGTATTAGTTCTTATAATTTTCACTTGAAATCGCCGTCAAGCAAAGTTCTGCTTGTAGGACAAAATCGAATTCATATTATACATATATTGACAAAGTGCAGTGACGTACAGCATTAATTGTCGAAAAGGAAAATAGCTAGAGATTTGGAAGGATATGAAGGAGAGTTGCCCTAAGGAACTTAAAAAAGGAAAATAATAAAAAAATATTTTTAGAGTTTAGTTAGTTTTTTTTTTGTTTTTATTTAAAAACAAAAGAAAAAGATAAAAATACAAAAATACAACTTACTTTTATACGCTTCCAAGTTCCGCAAGAACTACGCAGAGACGACGCTACACGAAGTAACCGCAGCGAGGATACAGCGGGGAAGTCAGGCCCTAGGGTGACTCCTTGGAAGCGGGAAGACGACACGGCTGTAGAAGGTCAGCAACACAAGCACTCACTGTTAAAGGCTAGCCCTAAGGAAGCTGTAAGGTGCAGAGTAACTGCTGCCAGCAGAGCAAGGACCAGACTACAGTTTTCCTCAGTGAGGGCCCGCCCTTTTATCTCCTAGGCTTTTCCTCCCTTGTGGGTCCCAAGAGGGAGAAAAGCTTGGCTTCGCTTGGGAAAGCCGGTGTATTTTTTTGGTTTGTTATAGCAATTTCTCCTGTTTGGCTGTGCCGTCTTCCTGTTTAACATTTTTCTCTAATTCTTTACTTAATTCTATGAAACTTTGCAGAATTTCTAGTAATTTTGTTAACTTGTAATTTATTTTATTAAAATGTTTTTTCAAATTAATTCGCTTTTTTTTCGATTTACAAGGCTTGCAAATTGCCATTTTATGGAGAAAATTCATAAAAATAGTGAAGGATTAAATTTAATTATTTTAATTATTAAGTAGGTGCAAATGTCTTGAATGGCATGTTATAATTTGCAAGTTTGTAAAGTTTTGATAATTCTTTTTCTTTTACACACATTTTCTTTAATTATTTAAAGTCTTGAACATTTTTTTATTAAGGACTATTATTTAATAATGAGATATTTAAGGAATTCTTGATTTTAATCATCGAATGTTTGTTTAATTTGTTTTACTTATTTTCTTGATTTCATACATTATTTAAAATTTGCAGAAAGTTTTTTTTTTTGTTATTTGAGAGTTAATTTAATTTTTAAGAAGGGCAAATAATATTTCTTAACGGAAAAGTGTTCAAGATCTTTCCCTGTGTTTTTTTCTATATTCTGTGAAAGCGAGAGTGACCGTTTGGCTGTGCGAGGCCTGCAAGTCGTAAACTTAAGGGTTTATGACTTCCTGATGCCTTATCGACGGCTGGCCTGCACTTGTATTTCGGGAAAAACAGCGATTTGAGTGGGAAAGATTTTCGGTGGTAACTTAAGTGTTTTCTTTCTAAAACTTTTTTAAGATATAATATTTATTTTGTTATCTTATGAGTAAAGATTTACATTTAACTTTTAACCTAAAAGCATAAGAAAATAGCGAGAGAGCAAGTGAATTTAAAATTTTAGATAATAAAAATAAAAAGAAAATTAAATTTTTGGTATGTTCATTACATTATCTTTTCTGCATATTTCAATGATAATTTTAAACATTTCGATAATTATATACTTGATTGGAATTCAATCATGTATATAAATATCTTGTTGTAAAAGTCTATTGAAATATTTCATTCGTCTTACATCACTTATACATACATTCATACTTACTTCGAGTAGATCGGAAACCTTACCAGATATGTAGTTTTTCTTCTTCATATATGAAACAAACGACTTCACATCATAATCAATATTTCACAACATTATAGATGTCTCTATACATACATATTTTATATAAAAATATTATATTACATTATTTATTTACTTACAGCTTAAAGTTCTTAAAGTCTACAAAAATCGTAGGGCAATATCCTTTTTTTAACCTACTACTCTTGCATGTAAAAGTGGTGATATCAAAATAATTCTATTCAAAGTGTCGACTACAAACGTAGGAATACTTCTTTATTTCAATATTAAAAGGATTTAATTGCTCGAGCCACTTCTTCGTAACATTTTCATCTGCAGGAAATCTAATAAAAATAAATCAGAGGTTAACATAAAATAAACATTCAATTGAATTTGTATATTAATTTACTGGCTTGTAAAAACTCAAGTCAAACCCTTCTGGATCATCTTGCTGTACTTTACAGTTAGGTATGCAGCACTTTTTCAGCATTTTTCATATCAAAAAAATTTCAAAAATGATGTAAAAAATAATAAAAAACGAGAAAAACAAATATTTTGTAGTTAAGTTGATCATTTGCTTGCGATCATGTCCTGCGTTGAAGGGGGAGAGAAGAACAGCCAATGGCGTAAGGCTAGAGAGAGACAGCATGTAGCTCGATATACCTTTGTCTCTCTACCACCGCGTCTACAATTTGAACGACTGGGTAGCTGCTTCCAGTAGTATATGCTCTAAGTCATCAAGCTCAATCATTAGCTCAATCCAAGACCGTCACTTACAATCTTGGACACTGCTCACCCTTGCGATAAGTGCCAACAGCCACACTTCATTGTGATGTGCCCTGTGTTCAGAGCATTGGAGGTTAGACATCGTCATGAAGTTGTACGTGACAAGCAATTGTGTCACAATTGTCTAGGGCAACACAATGTAAGTGTGTGCAGAAGGACAGCAAGGTGCAAGGTGCGTGACCAGAAGCATCACACCATGCTTCATCAATTACGCTCACAACCTCAAGCTCCGCCTCAACCGGCACAACATCATCTGCTACACAGACAGCTCATGCATCAAACTCAGACGCTCATGAAAGTGTTAGTGCAGTCGTCAGCTCAACGCTCATTTCCTCAAACAGCTTAGCTCATCATATGCCAATCTCAATGAAGCTACGCTCTTAGGTACAGCCATCGCTCAGCTCAGAACGTTACTGTACGATCATTACGTCCGTCTCATGATCGATTCTGGATCTGACGTTCGTCACCGAACACCTGGTGAATCAATTCAAGCTCTCACATTGTTCATCATCATTTGAAATCCATGGAATAGAAGGTGGAATGTCTGCTCACACTCTCGGCTCCCCTCAGCTCACACTCAAATCAAGATTCACTCAAGAGGCTATAATTATCGAGGCACATATTCTTAAAGCGGTCAGCTCGATAACATCATCAGTCAAGATCACTATTCAAGATTGGCCGCATTTGAAGAATTTAAACTTGGCTGATGAGAAGATTTTCCAGCCTCGACCAGTGGATATTATCATTGGAGCTGACAATTACGGACTCACTATAAATTCTGGACTCATTAAATCCCATCCTGGATCTCCAATTGCTCAATCTTCTATTTTTGGATGGCTCATAGTAGGACCTGCTCAAACAACATCAACCAAAACTGCTTCAGCTCACAACAGCATTGTCAAGACAGATGATGATCTTCACGAACTGCTCAGCAGATTTTGGCTACAAGAAGAGCTCAGTCATGATTCAGACAACATCTTGAGTACTGAAGAGGAGGAATGTGAAAAACATTTCAGCTCAACTCATATGAGAGACTCAACAGGCAGATATGTTGTCAGAATTCCCCTCAAAGAAGATCCTACAGCTCTTGGAAACTCACGCTCTACAGCATCAAAGTGCCTCAATAGAATGTCCAGAAGAATTGCTCAAGACTCAACCATGGGCGAACTTTACACGAAGTTCATGGATGAATACTTAGCATTGGGACATATGAAAAAGGTGGAATCATCTACAGCTTCAAGCTTCTCACCGTTTTATCTGCCTCATCATGGTATCCTCAAACCTGATAGTGCAACCACCAAGCTCAGAGTTGTTTTCAACGGCTCATGTTCAACATCTTCTGGTAAATCACTCAACGACATCATGCACACTGGTGCAAATTTATTGCTCAACATCAGCGAAGTACTCATCTGGATTCGCCACTTTCGTCACCTTTTTGCCATGGACATTGTGAAAATGTATCGGCAGGTTCAGGTCCATCCTGATGATTGGGATCTTGAGAGGTTTCTATGGAAGGATCAAACTCATGATGAAGTGGATTTCCAGCTCACCACGTTCACCTACGGGACCAAAGCTGCTCCGTTTCTCGCCACAAGGGCTTTGTTGCAACTTGTGGAGGATGAAGGCCACAAGTATCCTCTCGCCATTCCTTCACTCAAAAGGGGAAGATATGTAGATGATATATTTGGTGGAGCTGATACTCCTGCTTAGCTCAATGAAATTGCTCATCAAGTTAAACAGTTGTGTAACGCGGGCGGTTTGCCACTCTCAAAATGGCATGCAACTCTAAATGATTTGTTGGTTGCTTCATCAACATATGGCTCTCCACTCAATTTAGACGACTGCGCAACCTCACTACTCGGATTAAAGTTCACTACTCATTAAGATTCACGTCAAAGTTCTCACCACACTCAGGACGTCTAACCAAGCGGATAATATTGTCTGAAGTGGCTCAGATATTTGATCCACTTAGATTCGTCTCACCTGTTATCATCACTGCCAAGATTCTTCTACAAGAACTTTGGCTGCTCAAACTTGGTTGGGATGATCCACTCCCTACTCAAGTATGTTCAAGATGGCTCAACATTCGAGAAGACCTTACCATGCTGGCCAGCATATCAGTTCCAAGATGGTTTGGCACTTGGATCTTTTCCACTGTAGAGCTTCACGGCTTCTCAGATGCTTCTCAAGACGATATGGCAGCCGTTGCTTAAATAGTTGTTCGCTCACCCTCCACAGGCTCTACGACGTCATTCATCTGCTCAAAAACCAAGGTCGCTCCTCTCAAGAGACTAACTATCCCTCGGTTAGAACTCGCAGCAGGTCTGCTACTAACCAAACTCATCAAAACTGCTAAAAATTCTCTTCAAGTGAAGATAGATTCTACTCATCTGTGGACAGACTCACAAGTTACGCTCATGTGGATCAACTCACCAGCTAGCCGTTGGAAGGATTTCGTTAGAAACAGAGTCACCCAGATTCAAGAAATGTGCAGACTCAACACCACCTGGCGACATGTTCCTGGGATTGAAAATCCAGCTGATTGCGGCTCAAGGCGCATTACCACGGCTGAACTTAAAGATCACCCACTCTGGTGGTCAGGACCTGCTTGGATCAAGCATGATCCATCTCAGTGGCCTATACAACCAACATATTCATCTGATGATGCAGACTCAGAAGCTCGACCTGGAGTCGCTCTCATCTCTATCGCTCAGCAACCCACATATCACTGGGATGTTATTTACAGGTATTCTTCATTGAATAAGTTATTAATTGTAAAATCGTTGCTTTTTAGAGTGAGAGATGTGCTCAAAGAAAAACTCAAGTGTTCATCACTCTACAATGCTCAAAGCCTGCATCACGCTCAGCTCTTTTGGATTAAGGCCACTCAAGCTGCTTACTTTGCTCAGGAGATTCGGCAACCCAGCAAAGGTGCTGTTCTTCCTTCTGGTCACAACTTTACTCGTCTGACAGCCTTTATTGATGCTGAAGGCATCATTCGAGTTGGAGGACGACTAGAACTCTCAACTCTCAGTTATCAAGAAAAACACCCAGCAATATTGCCTCGATACTCTCATCTCACTACTCTGCTCATCGACTCATCTCATCGCTCTACACTTCATGGAGGTACTCAGCTGACACTCGCTAAGCTCCGGCAGACGTGCTGGATTAATGGAGGGAGAGCGTCAGTGAAGGCTCATATTCTTTGCTGCGTCTCTTGTGCTAGGCAAAGAGGCATTAAAGCTCAGCAGCTAATGGGACAGCTTCCTATCTCACGTCTCGCTCCAGCGAGAGCATTTCTCCATACATGAGTTTACTACGCTGGACCAGTGACAATAAAAACCTGGAAAAGACGAGGATATAAGACCGACAAGGGTTGGATCTGCGTGTTCGTCAGTCTCAACACATCAGCTGTTCACTTAGAAGTTGTCGCTGATTACTCAGCCGATTGCTTCATTGCTGCTTTTCGTAGATTTGTTTCACGCCGAGGAATTGTGCAAGTGATGTATTCGGATTGTGGAACCACGTTTCAAGGTGCCACAACTCAACTCAAACAGCTCTTCACCAAGGCTTCTTTGGAACATCAGCTCATTTCTTCCACGCTCGCTGCTCAAGGAACATCCTGGAAGTTCATTTCTCCTGCTGCTCCATACATGGGTGGAAAATGGGAGGCGCTGGTGAAATCAGTCAAATTTCACTTACGACGAACAATTGGAGAGACTTTATTGACGTATGAAGAACTTACGACTCTTCTTACTCAAATAGAGACTGTGCTCAACTCAAGACCTCTGGAGCCACTCAGCGATGATCCTTCAGATGTCTCAGCACTTACTCCAGGACATTTCCTCATTGGCTCAGCTGTTAATTGAGTTCCAGAACCTTCACTCTTAGATCTCAACTCGGCTCGACTATCAGGATGGCAACTCATCCAGCGACGGTGACAGACATTTTGGAAACTCTGGTCAGCTCACTACTTATAACGATAGTAGGCGATCTCAATGTGGCATCACCCTTCTCACACTCTTTAAATTGGCTCAATGACAATTGACTCTCAAAACTGCAACTTCCACAATAACTCGCCCAATCGCAAAACCCGCTCCTTTGCCAGTGCTTTTACCAAAGGCTGATTCTACGCAACAGTAGTTGGCTTTACGACCCAACTACGCTCATTACTCATCAAGTGGAATTACAACCCATTTGGCTCATCATCTACTCAACAAAAAGTGGCTTTACGACCCACTTTCTCACTCACTCAACTCTACATGCAGGAGGCTTTACGACCCTGCTGCATCGCTCAACTATCAACTCAAGATTTACGTCTACAACGCTGGATGGATTTACGACCCAGTCAGCTGCGATTCAACTGCTCATCGCTCATGTTTATAATCATCAAAGGCGTTGATGATGCGGGCGGAATGTTCGCGATTTGCATATATGAATAGCGCGCCCCCGTGATTATCGATCGAACTCATGCGCGCGTCGCTGCTCTGTAGAGTCGACTGGCGCTGTAAAGGACACTTGGATTTTCTCTTCAAGTTTTTCGTTAATTTCGACCTGCTCATCCACTGCTTTTTGCTCATCACCCGCTTATCATCGCAAGGCTCAACTGCTTATTTTCCTGCTCAACTCTGCACTTCTACATCTCTACAATATTTGCTCATTAATACAAGTAATTAATTGTTGAAGGTATGAAAGTCGCTGAACTCATTGAATAAAGCTCTTTTTCAACTGAGCTAAGTTTATTAAATTCCCCGCCCTTTGTAATTACCATCATCCTAATTTAACCAAGCAAATTTTCAAACAATCAGTTTTACAAAACATTTTGTCGAAATAACTTAACATTTTGTTGAGTCAACTAAACACAATTAGTCATTTTAATTAAATGTTTAGTAAGGAGGATCTGATTAAATAATTTTGTTGGAAGAATTTAACTAAATTTTTAGTTATTTTAAAATTTATCTAAATTATTTGATTGCTATTAAAATAAATAGCTCAATTAAACAATTTGTTCTTTTAAATAAACATTTTGTGGTTTTCATTAAATACTAGCGACGTACCTCGCTCGCTAACGCTCGCTCAGTAAATAATTTTTTGGTTCCTGTTTAAAATAATTTATCATTGTTCTAAGCTTTGAATAGATTACTCATTTTTTATAAACTATTATAATTTTTTTAAGAATTATAAAAACTTATTTTACATTTTATATATTCAAATAATTTAATTTTTAAGTTGCGTATAGTAAGACTCGTTTTGTCGTAAATTTATTGTAATTACGGGGAGTTAAAAGGTAAATTATATTAAATAATATATAATATTCAAGAATGTTATTCTTAATATTATTACATTACATCATTTGTATTAATTTCGATTTTAAAATTTATTATTATAAGAATAATATAACAAATACATGAAATAGATTATAGAAAGTTATTCAACTATTTACGAGAATAGTGCAGACCCTCTAGATAATGAATTTACATGAAACGTTTTGTATTAATTTCTCGTATCAAATAAAAGAATAAATTCCTTTTATTTTGATCTCATAACTCTTTATTTAACAATAATTTTAGTTATATCTACTGAATAAAGAAATAATGATCGCTTGAAAAATAATTTTTGAATTTATGTTGAAAATAATTAATTTTTTAAATTTTAATTGTTTAAAGTGAAAACAAATTTTCATTTTTTATAACATTTTATCAATTAAATGATTATAATGAATTACATTTTATTTAATATAAATAAATTTAATACAAATTTTCTAAACTATTATAAATAATAGATGATTTTTTTTATAAATTAGACTTTACAGTAGATAAAACACAAGGAATAGTTTTAGTTACAGTAACAGGTAATTACGTAAATACGTAAATAATATGTTACGAGAATAAGACGTCTTATTTTCTATTCCGCCCCCCTTATTTACATATTCCTACTCCTTACCGCAAGTGTCCGGCAAAGATCCTATACTATGTCTTTTGTTAGCCTTCTGCTGTAATTCTTTTAGTCCTTACTAGGCATATTATCTAATAAGACAATTATACATTTCGGCATGTGTTAGAATGCTTATGTTAACAGAATGATAAAAGGGAAAGTTATAGACATAAAATTAAACACGTTTGCCCACCCCGCACTTGGTCATTAAGAAAATAATCGGGCGCTGTTCCTGCAGACGATGTCTATGTGTCCAGGAACACCCTCAGGACGACGGGACGTCGTCTACAAGGCAGCCCACCCCGCACTTGGTCATTGAGAAAAAAATCGAAGCGGAAAAAATGTTTCTGGACCAAGTTACATCATCTACAAGTATCGTCGGTCAAAGACGTGAAAAGTGTCCGGAAAAAAAAAATCCTGGAATTAAGCTCCTTAATATAATAGTGGATTTCGTCGGAATAACTAAATATTTAGTTGTTTCAACAAAATATTTTGTTGATTAAACTCATTAAAAAATTCTATTCTAATTGGCTTTTGACATCTGCTTTAGACGGCGACGATGCTACATTGCTATTTAACCTAACTTATGTTTTTTTTTTTTATTTTGCTGATTTACATTTATTTATACATTTCGCATATACAGGGTGTCAATTAAGTCCCGGGACGGCTGAATATTTTCAGAGGTAAAGTAATTCTGATAAAGGTCAAGGTCATTTCTTAAGTAACTTTCAACGAGGAATCTAATGGTAACATTCACTTTGACCTTGGACTTGACCTTGAAGGTTATTTCAAGGTCAACTGTATTTTTTTAAATAGGAACCCCCATTTTTAAGACTGGTAATCGATAGAGCGGGAAATTTTACATTCAGATACGTAATTAAGACAGAGCTAGTGTTTGAACTTGAGGGTTACTCCAAGGTTATTTACACTCCAGCAAGGTTCTTAGATACCTCTGAATATTTTTGCAAGCGGTAAAGCTATTCCTCGTGTAACTTTCAACGAGGAACTCAATGGTGACCTTATACTTGACCTTGGACGTGACCTTCAAGGTTATTTCAAGGACACCTATTGTTTTTAATGGAAATCTTCATTTTTTACACTGGCAATCGATAGAGTGGGAAATTTCATTTCAAAAATAGTATTTAACGTGATCTTTAGAAGGTCAAATCAAGGTCAATTTTGGATAAACTGTCAAAACATTGTCGTATTCAAACTTTAGAGGATTTATGAAAGACTAAATGTTTGAAAAAGTTGTGAAACCAACAACATTGACCACCTTTACTTTGAGATCAGCTTTGCACATTATTTGGAGGTTCAAGCGCTTTTTAAATTAATAACCTTACTATCGCCCTTATTCTTACTTTTTGCGTTACCCAGAAACAACGACGTGGACGTAGTAAGTTCTGTTTCCTTTGGGGTGCTTGATTAACGTGAGTCCCCTTGCCTCTCACGATTGGGGTGCTTGATTAACGTGAGTCCCCTTGCCTCTCACGATTGGTGTGCTAAAGTCTTTTGCGTTTTACTTAATGATTCAAAGTTTAACGGCGGTGCTCAAACTGAAAACCTTCAACTTCTTGACAAAAAGCTAGGCGATTGTAAAAATGAGTTACAGCATCACGAATCATCCCTCTATCGATTCTAGCAGCCTCTTGCATAATTCGATTGCGCAGTTCATCTAAATTGTCCGGTTTAGTGGCATAAACTTTACTCTTAAGGTAATCCCAGAGAAAGTAATCGAGTGGTGTCAGATCCGGAGATCTAGCAGGCCACTCGATTTCACCCCTTCTTCCAATCCATCTATGAGGAAACTGAGCATCCAAATATGCTCGAACATCTCTCCCAAAATGAGGGGCTGCTCCATCCTACTGAAACCACTTTTCATCGTAATCATCAACTGCTATCTCTCTAATTCGTGGTATAATTTGATTCCTAAGTAGCTGTTCGTATGAAGCGGCAGTAAGATTACCCTCGATAAAAAGGGGCCTACAAGAGTATTGTTTAAGATGCCAGCCCAAACATTCAACTTGTGTGGATATTGTGTGTGATTGTCCAACATCCATGCAGAATTTGTGTCTGACCAATATCTACAATTGTGTCTGTTAACTTCACCCTTTAAAGTGAAAGTAGCCTCATCCGAAAAAACTATATTGTATAAAAATTGAGGATCTGCGTCTATTCTGTTCATCATCGCTTCGCAAAACTCGATCCGGCGATCAGGATCATTGTCATTAAGCTCCTGTACCAAATGGACTTTATAAGGATGAAAACTGATGCTTTTCAGAATTTTTCGTACAGTTTCATGAGAAACGTCATGCTCATGCCCAGCTCTACATAAACTAAGATGTGGATTTTCAATAAATGCTTCAGCAATTTCAATCTGCTTATCCTCAGTTGCTACAGATTGTGGGCGACCAATTCTCTGAAGATCATTGACAGTCCCAAATTCTGCGAATCGCCGTACAACCCTTTCGACTGTAGATTTTGAGATAGGTGTTTGTCCGTCTTCATTACGAAAATGGTTATTAAACAACGTACGAACTTCGAGGTAAGATCGGACTCGATCTCCCCAACCACGCATCATCAATAAACTTATCCTTTCTCGCGTCGAAAGTTTAGCATACGCCATTGACTTTATTTAGATATGAATAATACACGAGTCAGAACATTTATGTATTTCAATTTAGTTTTAATTTGTTTATTCAGAGGAAAAAGAAGAATAGTGGTAGCGACTCGTCCGCAAAAACTGAGCTAAAAACTTATCAATTGCAAAGAAAAACGAATTGTTCAAAAAGAAATGTTTACAATGAAGGAAAATGTTTATTACATAAAAAAATTTTTGTTTAACTTGTTCTTAAATTTATTGTGAACTCATGAAAAGGTTAAGAAAATGAACAGTGACAGGAATTTTTTAACAAATAGTAAAATAAGGACTATCAGTTACAAAAGAAATATTTAAAAGTTTAGAAAGAAATTTAAAAAAAAATCAGAATTAAATTAAAAATCTTCTTAGAAAAAAATCACAGAAATTTATTCGCAATTTATAAAATGAGCTAAAAATACAAAGAACTTGTTTAAAAAGAATAGGAGGTTTGTCGGTTTGTGGGATAATTTTAGAATTTATATTTGTAGGTATTTGGGTTTATTATCCATATGGGTGTTAAATTTATTGATTTAGGGTTCAAAGATTATGAGTTCAGGGTTCATGAGTTTGCAATTTATGAATTTGTTAATTAATGGGTTTTAAATCTACCGGATTGAAGTTGGACACATAAATGTCCAAGCCTGAAACACCGAACCAATGAACCCTCAACTCACGCTAACCAATCGCGAGAGGCAAGGGGACTCACGTTAATCAAGCACCCCAAAGGAAACAGAAGTTACTACGTCCACGTCGTTGTTTCTGGGTAACGCTAAAAGTAAGAATAAGGGCGATAGTAAGGTTATTAATTTAAAAAGTGCTTGAACTTTCAAATAATGTGCAAAGCTGATCTCAAAGTCAAGGTGGTCGATGTTGTTGGTTTCAAAACTTTTTCAAACATTTAGTCTTTCATAAATCCGCTAAAATTTGAATACGACAATATTTTGACAGTTTATCCAAAATTGACCTTGATTTGACCTTCTAAAGATCACGTCAAATACTATTTTCGAAATGAAATTTCCCACTCTATCGATTGCCAGTGTAAAAAATGAAGATTTCCATTAAAAGCAATAGGTGTCCTTGAAATAACCTTGAAGGTCACGTCCAAGGTCAAGCATAAGGTCACCATTGAGTTCCTCGTTGAAAGTTACACGAGGAATAGCTTTACCGCTTGCAAAAATATTCAGAGGTATCTAAGAACCTTGCTGGAGTGTAAATAACCTTGGAGTAACCCTCAAGTTCAAACACTAGCTCTGACTTAATTACGTATCTGAATGTAAAATTTCCCGCTCTATCGATTACCAGTCTTAAAAATGGGGGTTCCTATTTAAAAAAAAACAGTTGACCTTGAAATAACCTTCAAGGTCAAGTCCAAGGTCAAAGTGAATGTCACCATTAGATTCCTCGTTGAAAGTTACTTAAGAAATGACCTTGACCTTTATCAGAATTACTTTACCTCTGAAAATATTCAGCCGTCCCGGGACTTAATTGACACCCTGTATACATATTGATACATATATTCGCACATTTATATTACATTATAACATTATCGCAGAAAATTTCTTTGCTGACGTGGGATCGAACCCTCGCCCTCCGGATTACGAGGCAGACGTTCTAACCATTACTCTACGCAACGCATGCAAGAAGCCTTTTTTTATCCATATAGCTGCCTGCAAATAAACATTTAGTTGGTTAACAAAATATTTAGTTATTTCTAACATGTAACACTACCCAAGTGATACTCACCGATTTAAATGAAAAATATTGAATCCGTGTTTTTTTATTTTGACCCAATTTTCTTCCGAGGGGTGGGAACCACCCCTACCAAGCCACAAGTAGGCTAACCCACTTAACCATAGGAACAACGAGTTCAATCGCTTATGTTTCTTAAAATAATTAAATTCCATTGAATGTAGATTAATCCGCGAGATAATCCATCCTTAATCCACCTTCATATCAAACCGTAACGCCCTAACCCCTGTAAACTACCCCTAACAAAATTCCATCAGCCTAACCCATTTAAGGTTGGATACAGCAAGTTTAATCGCTTATTTTTAATAAAATAATTGAATAAAATTAATGAATAAATTAATGAACAAAATTACCCACCCCTACTCTATTTAATCCTCATAAATATCTGCTCTAGCCCCCCTGAAAAGTAAGGACAACCTTACTTTGATTAATAATTAATAACCCCAATTTAATTTGTCACATTAATTTTATTCAATTATTTTATTAAAAATAAGCGATTAAACTTGCTGTATCCAACGTTAAATGGGTTAGGCTGATGGAGTTTTGTTAGGGGTAGTTTACAGGGGTTAGGGCGTTACGGTTTGATATGAAGGTGGATTAAGGATAGATTATCACGCGAATTAATCTACATTTAATGGAATTTAATTATTTTAGAAACATAAGCGATTGAACTCGTTGTTCCTATGGTTAAGTGGGTTAGCCTACTTGTGGCTTAGGAGGGGTGGTTTCCACCCCTAGGAAGTAAATTGGGCCAAAATAAAAAAACACGGATTCAATATTTTTTAGGGTTCTATCATTGTGCCAAGTTTCATTTAATTCGGTGAGTATCACTTGGGTAGTGTTATTTGTAAGTCGAAGTGACACTAACTAAATATTTTGTAATTCTAATTAAAAGATTTGTTACTTTCAACTAAATATTTAGTTGTATCAATCAAGTTTATTTTGTTATCGGCTGATAATAATTTTACTAAATATTTGGTAAAGTGAACTATTTAGTTGAACCAACAAAAGCTTTAATTGAAGTGAACTAAACTATTTACTTGTTGGTCCAATACTATACAGGGTGTTCGAAATGTTCCGGACCCCCCACTTATAACATAAAGTAAGCATTTTGGAAAAAAATGTTAAATACAAAAGTTGTTAAGTTTTGAAGGTTGAACTAAATGATGACCTTGGATTTGTTATTGGTTATCATTTTCAAGGTCATTTAAAGGTCATCTTCAGTTTTTTAAATAGGGACCCCTATTTTTTATTTCAGATTCTGAAAGAGCACAAAATTTTACATCTGGATATGTACCCACGTTATGGCTCAAAATGACCTACAGAGGTCATTTAGTGGTTAAATGATTATTTAGTAGCAGAAAGCCAAGAAATGCCGATTATTAAGAACTTTGGGTGTATTTGACGAAAAGAAAAAAAAAATTTCGTACTTTAATACTAAAGTACATAATTTGATTTTCTAGGACGAACTTTATGGTCACTTTAAAATTGGCCTTCATTTTTAAGGTCATTTGAAAGTTATCTTCAGCTTATTAAAAAGGGACTCATTTTGTATTCCGGATTCTGGAGGAGCATTAAATTTTAGGTCTGGAGATATGTACAATATCCACGTCATGGCTCGAAATGATCTACATAGGACACTTGGGGGTTATTAATTTCAAAAGCAAAATAATCTAACCGCTTTACATGAACAGTTTTTATTGCAATAATTTTTTGCAAGGGTTACGAGTTTCTACACATGATTCATAGCATTTTCAGGATCGTTACTTGTACCTTAGAAGATTTTGCTCACTATTCTTTTTAGGAATCAGTTCATTTATAATTGTTAATTAACAATTGTTTACTCCTATTTACTTTTCTGTTTTCAAGAGTTAAGTGAAGTTCTCTTACTTCGAAATTCAGATAATTGTATTAATTTTCAATAATTGTACTTTTAATCGTAGTGAAAAATGGCACATCTTACTGAACGAGAAAGAATATCTTTGTTGATGATGCGAGGGTGGGGTGATCAAGAGAGAGGTTACAAACAGGTACAGCGTTTATTCAATGAAACATTCAGAGTTGAAGAAAACAACCCTATTTCAAAAAGTACCGTAATTCGTACAATTAGACGTTTTGAAGAGACAGGTGGTATTAAAGATCGTCCTAAATCAGGTAGATCCAAATCATCGTCTAATGATGAAAAGAGCTTAGACGTATTACAATCATTTATTGAGGACCCCCATTGCAGCATCAGACGTTGTGCACAACAGCATGAAATGGGAGCTGCATCTGTGCACAAAATTTTGAAACTCAACAAATGGCATCCTTTCAAATTAAAGTTAGTACAGGAATTATCTGAAGATGATTTTGATAGAAGGGTAGAGTTTTGTGATGTAATGATGCAAATGATATCTGATGATCCTTTGCTCCTCAATAACATTGTTTTCTCTGATAAAGCCACGTTTGAGTTAAGCGGAACAGTGAACAGACATAATTGTCGATACTGGAGTAACATCAATCCACATTGGATGAGAGCGGACCACACGCAACATCCTGAAAAAGTAAATGTTTGGGCTGGCATATTTAATGGAAGAGTACTTGGCCCTTTCTTTATTGAAGGTAATTTAAATGCTGCAATGTATGAAAACATGCTTCGAGACCAAATTATACCTGCTATACGGAATTTAACGGGTGGAAATCTGGACGAAATTTACTTACAACAGGATGGTGCTCCTGCACACTACGGTATTCATGTTCGCCGATATTTAGATGCAACATTTCATGATAGATGGATTGGGCGGAGAGGTACAGTTGAATGGCCACCTCGGTCCCCAGACCTAACGCCTCTTGATTACTTCCTTTGGGGATACTTGAAGGATAAAGTTTATGTTATAAAACCACGTGACTTGGATGAATTACGCCAAAGAATCACTGATGAAATAGACTTGATACCTCAGCAAATCTTGCGAAATGTTGTTGCAGCCTTTTACAATCGGTTAGCACATTGCCAAACTGTTAATGGGCAACAATTTGAACAGTTGTTGTAAAAAGTTCCTGTCAACGACATTTTAAAAAAATTCAGTTTGGGCGAATAGTCCACTGTCTTGATTTAGTTAGCTGGGCCGCCGATAGTCCTGCCTTAGCTGACTGGGCCGCTAGTGTTCTTGTCTTAGTAGGCTGGGCCGCCGATGGTCTTGCCTTAATTGGCTGGATCACCCATGATGTTACCTTAATTAGTTGTACCTCCCGTGCCTGAGCAATAAGGCTCATTTGGATTAGACATTTTTTTATTTATCATTTTCTCCCCCGAGGTATGTAGTTGTTGGGCCTAAGGCTTATTTTGATTAGACATTTTTTTATTTATCATTTTCCCCCCCGAGGTATGTAGTTGTTGGGCCTAAGGCTTATTTTGATTAGACATTTTTTTATTTATCATTTTCTCGCCCGAGTTATGTGGTTGTCTGGCCTAAGGCTTATTTTACGCCAGTGTCAATTACACCTTCTACAATCCTAATGCAGAATTTAGCGCTGGTGCAAAATGGAGAATTACAACTAGGAGGCTTAATTTGGAAAACTAAAGTTAACCTTCAAATGACCTTGAAAATCAAGGGCAATGTCAATTTAACGCCACCATAAAGTTTGTCTTGCAAAATCAAATTACTTTAGTATTGGTCAGATAGGCTCAAAGTTCTTAATAATCGGCATTTCTTGGCTTTCTGCTACTAAATAATCATTTAACCACTAAATGACCTCTGTAGGTCATTTTGAGCCATAACGTGGGTACATATCCAGATGTAAAATTTTGTGCTCTTTCAGAATCTGAAATAAAAAATAGGGGTCCCTATTTAAAAAACTGAAGATGACCTTTAAATGACCTTGAAAATGATAACCAATAACAAATCCAAGGTCATCATTTAGTTCAACCTTCCAAACTTAACAACTTTTGTATTTAACATTTTTTTCCAAAATGCTTACTTTATGTTATAAGTGGGGGTCCGGAACATTTCGAACACCCTGTATATCTCCCTATATTATATAGTTATAAGGTCAAAACTAAAGATTATCACCCAGAAATGTATTTAGTAAACTACTGAATATAAAATATGATGTGTTTTTATTGCAGATAGTTCCATGGAAGACGAAATTCCAAGGGGTCTAAAAGTAGTTAACTGTGAAAACACAAAGAAACTGATTCCAGTAGATTTTGATTTGAAGGTTACTGCTATAAATTCTAAATGAAAATGACGAGTTCTTTCAGATTATAAATTTAATATTTGTCTGCAGCTAGATGAAGATGAAGAGCATGATGAGGATAAAATACATATCAATTTTGAAAATAAAATTCACCGAGGAAGGAAACTGTGCAAAGAGATAGAAATAAGAAATCGACTTCATCAAGAGTTTCAAAGCGGAACTAGTGAACATGCATTATTTAAGGAACCTAAATCAACAAGACACGAATACCACCGAATTTTGGATAATCAACTTGAATGTAAGATTATTGTAAAAAATTCTATTTATTTGTTGCCTTTTCATACAAAAAATACTTCATTTCATTTCTTTGTAAACAATATTATACTAATAACACTGATGAATCTAAATTTGAGTAAAATAATGTACATATATAAAGAAAAATAATTATTTTAACAATAATTTTTTATTAATTTTTTTTAATAAAATAAAACATGATTTTTAATTTGTTTATATTGAAATTGACAAATAGTATAATTTAAGAGTGGATTTAATTCGAGCATAGTAGAATACTAATAATTTAAAAATACTGCATAACCTGACCCGGTTGAAAATAGAAACGTTGAAAAGAAGGATTCTAATCAACGTTTCCGAAAGGTTGATTATCAACATTTCAAAACCTTGAAAAAACGTTGATTTACCTTGATTTTCAACCTTTTTTTTCAACGTTTCCTGGATGAGCGAGATAAACGTTGATTTCTAACCTCTTTGTCAACGTTTCCTAGGTGAACGCTGTAAACGTTGATTTTCATCGTTTCCTAGATGAGCGATATGTACGTATCATTTAATGATAAGGGTAATATAAATTTAAAAAATTTTTAAAAAAAAGGTTGAAAATCAACGTTTATATTGCTCATCCAGGAAACGTTGAAAAAAAGGTTGAAAATCAACGTTTACATCGCGCACCTAGGAAACGTTGAAAAAAAGTATGAAAATCAAGGTAAATCAACGTTTTTTTCAAGGTTCTGAAAAGTTGATAATCAACCTTTCGGAATCGTTGATTAAAAACCTTCTTTTCAACGTTCCTTTTTTGAGCACTATATATTTGTGAATTCAATCATTTGTGCAAAAAATATAAAGTCTGCACAATTTTGATTTTAAAGGATAATATTCATTTTTTTTTTGTTAGAGCAGCGTTAATGTTTAGAATATTTTTTTAACTTAAATTTACATAAACATTCAAGGATTGTTATACATAATATTTATTTGTGGATATTACATATTTCTTATATTTTAGCATATGACTTAGCTATGCAATGGCATTTTAATAAAACCGGCACATACAGACATAATGCAAATAAGCATTTCTCGCCAAATGTATTAGCGGAAAAACTTTCGGCATCGTACAAAGACTCGGAAAAGATTTTGAAAAAAACTGATTTTACCACATCTTTGGATGCAAAGCCTTTACCAAAACCAAGAAGTAAATTCGATGTTAAGGATACAATAACAGAAAAGGTAACTTGACATTTGTTGGTTTGCGGTTATTATGCACATACATTTTTTATAACGGTTTTTGATCAGATAATAAAAAAAAATATAGTTTTACATGTCTTGATTATAAAACAAAGTGCGATATTTTTTCATAGTTTCATTATATCGACGCCCCGCACGAAGAGTAGCACAACTCAGTCGCTTACGAAAAGTAGCACCTTTCACGGCTTCCTGTAAGTAGAATAGCACCGATCATGTACCCATTGCGAAAACTAGCACAGCTCACAGAGACAGACGAAGAGTAGCTCTAGTCGCGGAGCGCTGATGAAGAGTAGCACAACTCATCGAGCGCCGGCGAATACTAGCAGAACTTATAGACCTTTTATTTCGTACCATATTTATTAATAATATTCAAATGAATTGTAATGGATTAAATTAAAGTTTTAATTTTATTTAATCCTTATTTATACTAATTAAACAGGTTCACATTAAATAGATATTAAGAAGGATTAAACAAAACAAATTAACAATCCAAAGACATATTAAAATTGAATTCACTTTAATATTAAACCAATTCGCGTGCAGAAATTTAGATTCCGACTGGGATCAGATTAGTTTTCCCTGCAGCTGATCACTCGTAAGGTAGTGTCTCACTTAATTTTAAGATTCTGATCGGGAAATCTACCCAGGATTTAATAGCGAAAACTATAGACAAAATCTTAGCCATTTGGAATTCGCTTATTGTTTATTTGGCAAATTAATCGGCATTATTAAATAAGTGAATCATAAATTATTATAGTAATTTGCATTTTAAATAATTTCATAGTTAACACAAATAATTATCTATTCTTATATAAATAAATTATTATGTTTTAAGATTTCTCAATTGAATTAATTAATTATTTATTAGGAGTTGGAATTAATTCGTAGCGTTTTTTTGCAAAGTTTCGTGATTTATTATAAAAGTATCATTACAGTAGCGTTATTCAAAGTATTGTCCATCGTAGAGGTCTCCAGTGATGGTTTCACCCGGTTGGAGCAGCTCATAATAGATAACGCCCAGCTGATCCCACCAATTTCGAAATTTCGACACCAGTCGAAATTTCCATTTTTGAACCGCGCAAACCACTTTCTGCAAGTTTGCTCAGCCAAATCATGTTCACCGTAAACATGCACTAAAATACAATAACTTTCCGCGGCACTTTTCTTTATGTTGAAGTAATGAAGTAACACTCCCCGCAGAAACGATTTTTCAGGCACGAACTTCGACATGTTTGATACTGCACAACAAATGCTACAGACACAATAACGAAATGTCATATAGTGATAAAGATGCGCTATATCAGTAGCTTCCCGGAGAATATTTACTTTTGTGTGTGTGACTATGGATAGTTAACTAACGCCATCTTTTGCAAAACGCTACGAATTAATTCCAACTCCTTATATAAAAAAAAAAACTTTTACTTCCACAGTGGACAGTTTTTTACATTAATTTGCAGCGGTGTAGTTATTATATTTTTTAAATATATTTTATGTAGTTAATTAATTTTTTATTTATTAACAGATTGATCACGAATACTAAAATTGGTGATTAAAAAACTTTAATCGATTTTATTCAATAACAAATTAAAAGTTTTTAATGATTAACTTTGATATTCAACATCAATCTATTTTCATCTTAATAAACTATGAGAGTATTAATCGATTTTAATGCCCAAAAATATATTAAAATTGAATCCACTTTAATACTAAATAAATTAAAGTCGAATAATGACCAATTTTAGTATTCATGATCAATCTGTTTTTATCTTATTCAATAATGAGAGCATTAAAAAATTTAATGCTCATAATAGCATTGAAATTGAATCCGTTTTCATACTGATACACATTAATGTTTTTCAACATGCGGACCTATTATACCACAGTTGATCATTAAAAATCATTTGGAAATTACAGTGCTTTAAAAATAACATGTCAAAGTCTTAAACTGTCAATGAAAGTTTGTAACCATCAGCTGAGGATCAGGGCTGAAGTACTAAGAAATATATGGATTGTTAAATAAGCACTAAATGAGAAAGTTTATTTGCTATATAAACGATACACTGAACTTGCCCGTAGCCAATACGGGTCGGGAAAGGCGCCAGCCGCAAATTAGGAGTCGCGACGCTCCACACTACTGCCACGAGCACACATCGGGATCGACGCCGATAGGAAAAGGAAAAGACAGGAGTTGAAGAACCCACCACGCCCAGTGCGGTTGCACTCTCACTGATTCCGTTAACAGCAGTCTCTCTCTCACTCCAGAATCGACCTCGGGTTCCTCTATGGGTACGCCTCGTCGGTTCTTCATCTCGAGCGATGGGGGCAGACATCCTCACAGTACGGCCGCCGGGACCGGAGAGAGCTAACATCGACGCTTAACGTTGCGCGACGCTCGCGGTTGATCAGCTGATCGATCTCCAGCGCCGAACCTTGTGTACTTGCTGCTTGCGCGTTTCAGGACTTTCTATCCGGCGGGGAGCTATTGAGTTTCTGGGAGGGTAAGGCCTTACAGGGATAACGGAACTACGGGAAGGGATGAGTTAGATCCATTAGAGTAGGGAATGTGTGCATTTTGACTGCAGCCGGCATTGCGTCCCTATTGAAAAATCTTGCGAATTTTTAAATTTACAAAGGACGAATTTACGAATCTTACTGAATTTTTTTAATTTACAAAGGACTAAACACAGTGCAAAATATGGATAAACTCGTTATTAAAGAATGTTTTTTCAATGGGACTTTTGCTAGCTAACGACGCCTCATTCCAATTCACAAACTGCATGGCCCGAGTGTGAGCCACCCTCCTTCCGTCTCTCTTTCTCTTTGCTCTATAGCCAGAACACCAGCCGAGGCGGACAAAATGCCGCGATTGCACGCGAGAATCAACCGCTTGCGCCCAAACGTCTGACTTTTTTCAATCCTTTCACCTCCACCGCCCACAGAGTCAACCCTGTTCGCCCATCACCTACCCAGTCGAGCTCTTTTTTATTCCAACAGTCGAGTCTATTTGGTGGCATTGACCCCTTACTGCTACATCATCAGGGATGTAATAAACTAATAAATATACGTGACCTGCCCATATAACCTACGTTCCTTTATTTTACACCTTTATATATAACCTATATGCTGTCCAGTTCTCCGTGCGTCCTCTTCATTCATGTATTGTTCAAGAAAACATTTTTTCTAACGTTCATTCCACTTGAATTAATCAAAATCAGTTTATTTTAATCGCATTCGATTGTATGCATTCTTCCTTACTTTTAGAAAATCTAGAACTTTTTTTTTTAAGAGGTATCAGCACTATGCCATTTCCTCAGCACTTTAATATGTAATCTTAAATTTATTCTTTTCTAATTAAGGTTTTCTAATGAACATGACAGTGTTAAACCTGACCTCTCTCTCAGAAAAATTGAACAAGGGTCTTCTATATACAGGTTGTCCAAAAAGTCTGGAAACACCCAAATAACTTTTCAGGTGATTTATTTGTAAAAAATGTCAAGGTCATATTCGATGTAATTTTCGATAAGGAATTCAACGGCGACCTTAGATTTGACCTTGAAGATGACCGTGACGGTTTTTTTATGGTCAGGTCAATTTTTTTTAATGGGAAGCACCATTTTTGACATCAGCAATGGAAAGAGCGGGAAATTTTACATTCAAAACCATTGAGATCAATAATTTTCCATTGATCTTAAAGGTCATTTGATTTTACTTTTAGCGTTACCCAGGAACAACGGCGTGGAAGTAGTAATTTCTGCTTCCTTTGGGTGCTTTATTATCGTGAGTCCCCTTGCCTCTCACGTGATTGGATAAATATTTCCAACTATGATTATTGTAGATGCTCGAACTGCTCCCCATTTACTTCTTGACACTGTCCTAATCGATGGTAAAAAGCACCAACAGCATTTCTGATGATTTCAGCGGGGATGAGAGCTGATTCATCAATGATCCTTTGCCGTAATTCATCCAAATTTTGAGGTTTTGTTTTGTACACTCCATCTTTCAAATACCCCCAATAGAAGTAATCAAAAGGCGTCAAATCGGGCGATCTAGCTGGCCATTCAATAATGCCTCTTCGTCCTATCCATCGATTAACAAATACCGCATCTAAGTAAGCGCGAACAGTTCGTGCATAATGAGCTGCTGCGCCATCCTGTTGATACCATGTGCCATTGAAGTTTTCTTCGGTTATTTCCATTATTGCAGGAACTATTTGATTGCGGAGCATAGCTTCATAATTTAGGGCATTCAAGTTACCATCAATAAAAAATGGTCCTATAATCTTATCATTTAGTATTCCAACCCAGATATTTAATTTTTGTGGATATTGTGATTTAGCTTCTCGTGCCCAATAAGGATTATCAGCTGCCCAATATCTACAATTATGCCTATTCAAACTTGCGTCAAGTTGAAATGTAGCTTCATCTGAAAATACTATGTTAAATAGAAAGTTAGGATTTTGAACTATGCGAGCCATCATATCATCACAAAATTCAACGCGACGGTCGAAATCATCTTCGTTCAGTTTGTGTATCAGTGTTACTTTGTAGGGATGGAAATTCGCTTCATGTAGTATGTTATGAACAGATGATGTACTAACTTCGTGCTCTTGAGCAGCTCTACGAGTGGATGTATGTGCATCTTCAGTAAATGTTAACAAAACATCTAATGACTTCTCTTCATTACTTGCTGACTTTGGTCTACCTGATCTAGGCAGGTCACTAATATTGCCGGTATTTTCAAACCATTTAACAGTATTTTGAACTGTTGTAAATGAAATTAAAGTCCTATTAGGCCTAAATGTAGCATTGAAAAGATCCCTTACAGCCCTATAAGATCGCTGCACCGGACCCCAACCTCTCATCATAAGAAGCGTTATTCTTTCTCTATCAGTGAGTTTATCCATTGCACTTTTCTTTGCAAGAGACGCAAGCTGATCAGAATATGAAAATTCAAAAACCAGTAAAATATTTTTTCTGATTGTACACTACTGCTGCGGAAAATTATTCGAACGAATTCAATAGAAGAGCTTGAAGTGGTAATAATCAATAATTGTTTCTGGGTAACGCTATGGAAACTTCTCCTTCTCCTCAATTGCCGATATCAGATGAGGGGGACTTAAGAAACAAATTTTGACCTTGGATTGACCTTAAAGGATACAAACAAGGTTAGGTTTGAGGTCAGCGCTACTTGTGATTGAAGAAAACAGCTGAAGTAAGCTTTGATCTATTTCCTTCAATCGAGTTTTTCTACGAGACCTCAAAATTGAATAACCTCCAAATGACCTTTAAGATGAATGGAAAATTATTGACCTCAATGGTTTTGAATGTAAAATTTCCCGCTCTTTCCATTGCTGATGTCAAAAATGGTGCTTCCCATTAAAAAAAATTGACCTGACCTTAAAAAACCATCAAGGTCATCTTCAAGGTCAAATCTAAGGTCGCCGTTGAATTTCCTGTCGAAAATTACATCGAATCTAACCTTGACATTTTTTACAAATAAAACACCCTGTATATTAATTAACAAGATAGTAACCATATCAAGTGTTCTAGAGTGAATAGATTTAATTCCATTTATTATGGTAATTTTCTTGTTAGCCAGGTTCAGTCCTCAAAACTAATACAAATCCGATAACTCGTCGTTTAGGTTACAAAATTTAAGACCTATTCTTCCTCTGCTAAAGTCATATTTGTTAATATAATTATACATTTCTATATTACCAGTTATTTTCATATCACTAAATATATCACTATATAAACATTTATTAAAGTCTATTTCACATTTTTTGTAGTTCATTGCTAGTTCATTTCCTACCCTATTGAAAAATCTTATGTAAGATCTTACGTAAGTTCCTACGTGAGACCTATGTAAAAATCTGATCTGAATTTTTTTTATAAAGGACTAAACACCGTACAAAATGTGGATAAACTCGTTATTAAAGAATTTTTTTTCTATGGAACTTAAACAAATTTTGCTACTCATCTGAAAAAGCCCCATTGAAAAAAAAATCTTCAATAACGAGTTTATCCACATTTTGTACGGTGTTTAGTCCTTTATAAAAAAAAATTCAGATCAGATTTTTACATAAGATCTTTTACGTAGAACTTACGTATGATCTTACGTAAGATTTTTCAATAGGGATCCTGATTTTCCTAGGTCCTATCTAGTTTCCGCGTGAGGCTCTTCGCAATTACATAGATTTTTAGGGTTTCATGACTATGACACTGAAACTGCCACGTCACAAGTTATAAGTGTAAAAATCATTTGATTAATATATTTTTGGGAATTAAAATCGATTAATACTCTCATAGTTTATTAAGATGAAAATAGATTGATATTGAATATCAAAGTTAATCATTAAAAAATTTTAATTTGTTATTGAATATAATCGATTAAAGTTTTTTAATCACCAAATTTAGTATTCGTGATCAATCTGTTAATAAATAAAAAATTAATAAACAAAATGTAATAACCAGTAAATAAATACAAAATAATAACTACACCGCTGCAAATTAATGTAAAAAACTGTCCTCTGTGGAAGTAAAAGTTTTTTTTTTATAAATAATTAATTAATTCAATTGAGAAATCTTAAAACATCATAATTTATTTATATAAGAATAGATAATTATTTGTGTTAACTATGAAATTATTTAAAATGCAAATTACTATAATAAATTATGATTCACTTATTTAATAATGCCGATTAATTTGCCAAATAAACAATAAGCGAATTCTAAATGGCTAGGATTTTGTCTAGTTTTCCCTATTAAATCCTGGGTAGATTTCCCGATCAGAATCTTAAAAGTAAGTGAGACACTACCTTACGAGTGGCATATCAGAAACACTAGTCAGAATCTGATCAGTTGCAGGGAAAACTAATCTGATCCCAGTCGGAATCTGAATTTCTGCACGGGAATTGGTTTAATATTAAAGTGAATTCAATTTTAATATGTCTTTGGATTGTTAATTTGTTTTGTTCAATCCTCCTCAATATCTATTTAATGTGAACCTGTTAAATTAGTATAAATAAGGATTAATTAAAATTAAAACTTATTTAATTTAATCCATTACAATTCATTTGAATATAATGTGTCGAATAATACAAGAATTGGTTCTCTGTAAATAACAAAGATAAATTGTTTTATTATAAAAATACATTCAAATACTTAATCTATTACTAATCCTACCTGTAAATAACAAAGAAACAACATTCAATGTTATTATTCACACTCTATCTCTTTACTAATAGCCACGTATGATTTTATTATAATCTTCCTGTATGTTCAGGTATCTGCCTTACCGATTTAGTAGCGCGTAATTCAAATAAATTAAGGATGTTTTCCTTACATGAATATTATTAATAAATATCCCTATTGAAAAATCTTACTTAATATTTGAAAGATCCCTATTGAAAGATTTTACGTAAGATCTTACGTAAGATTTGTCAATAGGGATGGTACGAAAAAAAAGGTCGATGAGTGGTGCTAGTTTTCGTCAGCGCTCCGCGAATAGTTCTATTCTTCGTAAGAGTTCGTTAGCCGTGCTAGTTTTCGTCAGGCTCCATAAGCTGTGCTACTCTTCGTCTGGCTCTGTGAAACGTGTTATTCTTCGTACGGAACGGCGATATACACGTATGCTCTGATACTTATAAGAAAATCTTCTACAGGATTTCTACAGGGTTCCTCGCAGAGAAATCTTATAGAAAATCCTGCAGAATATCCTTCTCAGGTTTTTAACTCGTTTCATTTAAAATTTAATTTATTTATGCAACAAATACGCGAAGAAAAAATTATAAATAAAATTTTTTTTCAATATTCTATGCAAAATATTTTATGTATTATTGAAAATAACTTTCATAGATAAATTAAATATTAAATGAACATCCTTAAAACCCCTGCAGGATTTCCTACAAGATTTGCCTACGGAATTCCTTGTAGGAAAATTTTGCAAATAATCCTGCAGGGTTTTTTCACCGCTCCGACAATGACCCAATGTCTGGAAAGTATCCATATTCTATTTATAAACAAAGCGGACTTATCCTAAATAAGTAAAAAACAAAAAAATTGTTATGTAAAGAAATAATTTTTCTTTAAATTTAGGAAAAAATATCAGAAACTATTCCGTAGTCTAAACTTAAACCAATAATAACGTTACAGAATGCAGCTGCAAATTTAGATGAAATATTTTTTGAAGATCGACTTTCTTTAACTTTGGATGAAATAGTACACATTCGAAGTGTTCTTACAAAAGCAGAATTAGAATCACTTCCGACTGAAGGATGTGTAAAAGAAGACGTTGAAAAGAGAAGAGTTTGTTTTTTATGTCTAAAAACTCGTTTTGGTTTACTCGGTCCATGGGGACAACGCTGCCGACTTTGTGAAAGAACAGTTTGTGTAAAATGTTGTTCTAAAATGAAAATTCCTATTGCTCATTTTGCACATGTTCCTGTTATCTTATTGTCTCCTGGATTACTTCTTTCACCATCTTCTGTCAATTCAGATTCCGATATATTAACAAGTTCTTGGACAAAATATAAACATGTCGGATCTGCTCCTACATCTCCAGCCGCTAAACGGTATGTGATAAATACAAAATTTTCACGGATAATATAAATAGTTATACATTACACGATCTCCGACAATTATCAGATTTTAGTTTCTTTCGTCTATTTGATGCGAGTTTCACGCAGAGATTTTTCTTTTTAAGATGGTATTTACACAATGAAATTGTTTTTTTTTTTTTCTTCCGAAACTTATTGCTAGAAAAAGATTACCTCCAACGCGAGATTGTTTGCTTGCTCCCTTTTATGATTAGATCGCAACGTACATAATTTGTGCTGGGAAAATAATTTACTTGTCAGATTTAGGCTTCTTTCGGAGTGTACCGCCGATTACAGATTGTTGTCGAAGAATATCGCCTAGTACTCGTTCTTTTCTCGTAATTTTCAAAAAATAAAGCAATAGAAAATAAATGATTTTCTTAAAAATAATTTACAATAACAAGATTAATAAGTTTATATTAATGATTTTTAAGTTTTATTTGAATGGTCATTAGTTTGTATATGGTCATTAGTATATTCGGCGCGTCACGAACTACTTGGGCAAGATGCACTATTAATTGATACAATATTTATGAATATCACGCGCTGGTGTCCTATCAATCTTTTTTTTGTTTATTTGTCCTTGGATTATTAGTGTTGTTTCACACAAATTCAAAGGAAATACAGGGCATACAGGAGTTTAATGAACTATTCATTCCTATTTTATATCTAATTTCAAAAGAAAGCGTAGCGTACCGACTGGGTGAACTTCGCTCGTACGCATCTCGACGACAACTAATTCATGCCAATTTTTTCCGCAGAATTAGCGCTTGCTCTGCAGTCCGCCCACACATACTAATACCGTGATTTACAATATCCTCTTACCTTTGAAGTTTCACCTGAAACTAAAAATTTGCAGACTAATGCTTTCTTGGCTTCACTATTCTACTTGATCGTGTAGTCTAATTATCCTTTACAACAGGCAAAGTATCCTCTAATACCTCTGGTTTCGACCTCTTACATTTTTCATTGATGGTCTCGGTCTTCTAACGACGATACACCAGAATCTCAGAACATGAGAGCTTCAAAGGATAAGTCCGTTGGATAGGTCTCGTTAGTTCAGTCTGTATAGTCTTAACTTTTACAGTACGAAAGATTCCGTTTCGTCTGGGGAAACACCGCTATTATTACTCCTAACGGCCACTCAACCCTCTTGGCTCATATTCCTGTAACAGCTATTTGCTGTGTGCGCGTCACAGATGCAACTCAATAACAGCAGCCAAGATAAATGGACTACAAGAAACTCCAAACATCATCCTACAGTATCGCTACGTCTCAAGTTGTTCCTAACATAGCATCAAGAATCGCAAATAGTATTTTTTTCTCGTGCTGAAACACCGGCCTTATCGGTGTTGAGCTATTCTTCTTATACACTGGTCTATGAGGTAGATGACCCCCCATGCTTCACTCGTCATCGGGTACCCTTTCAATGATGCCTTCCTTTTCCCACTTTAGAAACACTGCATGATAATTTCCAATCTTACTTTGATTTTTACATTTCTGCGGAGTGCTGGTCAGTCGCTTTCTAGCAAATGATTTATTTGAAGGCAACGGAAGGTGATCCTCATTCCATGGCAATTGGACCTCCTATCTACCTACACGATACGTTCTGACAGTGTGGAGAATTTGATGTCTTACTGCTAATTCACGTTCAGCTTGATTTTTCTTGGACATCGGGTCTACAATAACTAGTGTATCTAAATTCCATAGGTCTGTTATGTCAGACAGTTGTAAAACAATGTCGTTGTTAACAATGCACTGTTTTTCCCCTTTCATGTTCTTCTCCCATAATGGTCCATCCTAGTAACGTCTCCATAGCAGTTAAGCTATTTTCCAAAACGAGATGACCACCAGTAAAAAGCTTGCCTGCTACATCAGCACCGATCAAAATGTCAATGTCCTTGTGATTACTTAGCACGCATGTTAAAATTATATTTTTATTTCTTAAATGGTTCAACCATTTTGCTGACATTATGCACGATACGTCGCCGCAGATTATTTCTTGATCCATGTCACGAAAATTACAAGCATACTTATTATCAAGACGTTTTATTCTGATTTTAAAAATGATATGCATCTTTGACGACGTTCTGTTACCTCCGAACAAAGAATGCGTAACCTCTTGTATAGTCGTGGCCTGATAACCTCTTTACGAGTGTATCACTACCGTACGAACGTTGCAATCCAGTATCTATAATGACCCGCGCTATAACCTCCATATCATCGTTGTATGCTTTAACGAGGAGAGTCTGTAGATTCAGCGTATCGACGTTTCCTTTGCGTTTTGCGGCCTCGGCGAGTTTGTATAATTCGGTACACATAAGCAACAAATGTTTCTTACCATACCACGCGCACTTGTAGTTTGAGCGATATTTACTATAAATGTGCCCTCTCTTAAGACAATTAAAACAGTAGTGATTTTCTTTGGCAATTGCTCACTTTTCTTCAATAGTCATTTTCGGGTTTCGTCACATTATATTGCCCTTGGCAGAACGCAAACTCGCTTTCCTTGTTTGAACTTGTTGCCAACAACCCAGCCGTGGTGGCGCTAGCCAACTCTAACGCTGACTCTCAAATCCGAAACATATGGCAGGATAATTTGGTAAGGTATAAACCCCAAATCCCCGAACTCCAAACCATACGGTGAGCAATCGGTAACCGCTGGTTAGTAGCAGTAGACTTTAATGAATATAATTTTTGCACAAATTATTATAAAAACCATTCTATCAGAGAATTCTAACAATAATATAAGTTATATTTTTAATAAAATGCTTATTAGTAATATCTAACAATCTATTTTTACCATTATTTTAAAAACATTTTTTAATTCTATTTCATTTTTTTTTCAATTAAATTAAATATTTTATTTTTACAGGTACACGTGTAGAACTATCGAAAATAAAGCTAATATTTCAAAAACATTTGATCAGGCTGGAAGAAATAAGCATCATGAGCAAGATTTAAAATCAGCTCGAGGCGTATTGATAACTGCTTGTCATGATTGTCGAATGATGGTCACTCAAATAATCAAGAACTCTCGAATAACTCGGACTAATATTAGGAATGACGTTATTTCTCGTTTAACCCTTAATTTGTCACCTGCTTATGTTTAATTCCAGAGTAAAATATTCTACATTCTAATAAAGTTAAAAATTAATAATAAGCAAGTTCGTTACATAACTTTCTCATTGAGCTTATATCCCAATTTCCTTGTTCCGATCAAATTTGTAACAGCATAAACTTGCCCAGTAAATTTATAACAATAGAATAAATAAACAGAGCCTTGCTAATGATATATATACTAACGAAATATATATATACTTCAAACTCCCGGCTTTTGCGAGCTCATCTGAGCTCGAGCGTGCGATAAAAGACATCGAGAAAAAACACTGGAATATATGGCGGCTAGTTGAATGTCGCGGTTCGCAGGAAGGTTGGACGCGACTGGGAAATATAACGAAAGTTTGAAATAAATATTGAGAGATTTATTTTTCTTTCGACGAATCGAACAAAACAAAGAAAACAAAACAAGTCCCGACGTCCCGTAAGTCAAGGTCTAACACCCTCACAGGTATACAGGCCCGAGGAGTGCGTCTGGACATGTCTGTCTAGGAGGCACGAACTCCTCCTACTTTGATCGGCCAACCCCCTATCGCGCTCGGTGGAAGAAAGCGGTCAGAGAGGGGACGCCTCGGAGCACACTCTCTCGCCGACCGTCACTGTCGATAGTACGCGAGTATATAAGAATATACGAGCTTTAGCTTTTTATATCGTAACAGACGTGTTTCTTAATCATAAGAAACACCTCTGTTATATTGCCCTCCTTCTAAAAAAAACGCACTTTTTTTTAGCATACTAATAAAATTAAATAAAATAAAATAAATTAACTAAATGAAGAAAAAAACAAACCTTATGGTTTTGGCGTCATGAAACGGGGTTCGCCCGTTTCTGAAAACCGTATACGCCAACAATATCCCGACGCTACTGTGCGAAACTGTCGGCTTCCCACGTGTACGCGTACTTCCGGCCCGAATGGTATTTGTACCATTCGGCTTGGCCGTAATTCTTTTGTCGTCATCTGGGGTGCTGGTGATGCTGATGCCGTTGCTGGTGATGTTGTTGTTGCTGGTGTTGTTACTGGTGCTGGTGATGCTGATGTCGTTGCTCTTGTTATTTTGGAGGCTTCCCTCCTTTCTGCCGCTGCTCGCCACTTTTCCACTAACGGTGTCCGCTTTTCCGCGGTATTGGTGTTGGTGTATAAATGGGTGCATCTTCTGGTGCAACCCCGGCCGGCACATACGGTTCTTCCGTGAATTCATCTTGCGGCGGGAATCCCTCTCCGGCAAACCACTTTTTGAATTTCTCTAGGAACTCGCGTGCCACTTCTGCGGATAGTACTGGCCTTTTCGGAAATTGCTCGCTCTATTTATTTACTTGTCCGTTTCGACCACCCTGTCGGTCTTAGTTGAAAGCAATTATTTACTTATTTACATACATACAACTATATACACAGTGCACTGACCCCTTGATTTTACTCGTTTGAAATTATAAACGGTTTCAAATCCTTAATATGTACATGGCGAATTATAGCGCTTTTTTTGGTTTTTAAATAAAAAATAACCGGACTAACCGAACCGTTTATTTTCGGTTTCCAATCCCTTCTTCTTAGATTGTAATATTTTTCTTGTCTCTGAAAGCTTTTTGCGGTATTTACTCTTGCTAATTGTAAAGCTTCTTGCAAGTTTTTTATTCTTTTCTCTACTGAATTTGTTACTCCCTCTCTTGCTTCTTGCTCTATAGTTCCAGCGGATATAAATTCTCTATCGAAATTTAGATATGCGGGAATGTAATCGGTTGTCTCATTTTGTGCGGTATTAAATGCGAATGCTATTTCGGAAATGTGGGCGTCCCAAGCTTTTTGAGATTTTGTAATGTACAGCTTAATCATCGTTTTTACAGTACGATTAGCCCTCCCTACTGCAAAAAATCACGTGATAAGTCAAGTAATTTATCACATGATAAATCAGGTGATAAATCACGCCAAAACGACATCTGACTATGGTAGAAAAAAAAATAAGTCCGAATTTCTAAAAATCGGCTAAGTCCATCACCTGAAAAATTTCTAAGTCCTTGAAAAAAATTTTTTTCGTAGGACCATGTTTTTAACGCATTTTGGACCATTTCCTGTCGATATAAATTGTCGAATTTTGTGAGTGTTTTGTCATACTTTCTATTGCATTGCATTGCGGTGAATACGGTGGCGTTAGCCTATGGTGTATTCCGGCATTTTCCAACAATTTTTTAAATTCATTCGATGTGAATTGTTGGCCATTATGGGTTGTTATTGTCTTTGGACAAGCGAATCTAAACAGTATTTGTTCTTGTACTGCTTTAATGACTGCAGTAGCGGTTGCTGTTCTAATTGGACGTAATTCGATCCATTCGAACAATTGTCTTGCATCACTATTAGTTGTGAAAAACCGTTACATGAACGTGGTAATGGTCCTACTAAATCGATTAATACCATTTCCCATGGATCACCTGGAAGGGTGTGGTATAATTGCCCTGATGGTGGCTGTTGTAGTGTTTTAAACTTTTGACAACTACTACAAGCGCGGACATATTCTTTCGCTTCCCTTAGCATTCCAGGCCAGTGAATGCTGTCAGTATATCATGATTTTCATTCAAAACTATATTTTTTTCGTCTTCCGAAATGCATATTTTCCATTGGGCTCCGTCTTCAATTTCGTTATAATCTAGCGTATGCAGAATTTTCTTAAACAGTCTCCCGTCTTTTACACAGAAATCTTAGAATTTTTCTGGATATTCAGTGACTTCTTTGAATGTCCTTGCATATCATTTGTCTTTATTTCTTCCATTAATTGTGCAAATATTAACGGGGTTTCGAGACAGTGCGTCAGCAATATAATTTTCTGAGCCTTTTCGATAAAAATATTAAAATCGTATTGACTTAATTCTAAAGCCCATCTTGCTAATCGCCCTGAGGAATTATCTATACTGTTTAAACCATTTTAGTGCCTGATGATCTGTTAACACTGTTGGGAAAACTGGAGGAATCAGAAATACTTGGAGTAGTGGTTAAGAAAGAAAAGTAATATACTTAGTAGATACAAGACTACAAATAGCTTACAAAACGCCCCAAGGGCTCGCTATGCGGTGCGACTCCTTCAGAGTCCAGCGGATGAGTGGCCGCATCAGCGCGTGTCGCGCAAGGCGCTTACATGGGGATTCTCACATGTGTGTGTACGTGAGTCGCGCGCTCCGGCTTCAAGTCGTAGCGCGCGTGGTATGTTTTACACGCAAATTTTGCAACCCTCATGCACATTGTATATGGGTTGCATAATAATCTAGTTTCGATATTCATTTTGTGCAATAATAAATGTATACAGGGTGTCCAAAAAGTCTGGAAACACCCAAATAACTTTTCAGGTGATTTATTTGTAAAAAATGTCAAGGTTAGATTCGATGTAATTTTCGACAAGGAATTCAACGGCGACCTTAGATTTGATCTTGAAGATGACCTTGACGGTTTTTTTAAAGGTCAGGTCAATTTTTTTTAATGGAAAGCACCATTTTTGACATCAGCAATGGAAAGAGTGGGAAATTTTACATTCAAAACCATTGAGATCAATAATTTTCCATTGATCTTAAAGGTCATTTGATTTTAATTTTTTCGTTATCCAGGAACAACGGCATAAACGTAGTAATTTCTGTTCCCTTTAGGGTGCTTGATTATCGTGAGTCCCCTTGTCTCTCAGGTAATTGGATAAATATTTCCAACTATGATTATCGTAGAGGCTCTTACTGCTCCCCATTTACATCTTGACACTGTCCTAATCGATGGTAAAAAGCACCAACAGCATTTCTGATGATTTCAGCGGGGATGAGAGCTGATTTATCAATGATCCTTTGCCGTAATTCATCCAAATTTTGGGGTTTTGTTTTGTACACTCCATCTTTCAAATACCCCCAATAGAAGTAATCAAGAGGCGTCAAATCAGGCGATCTAGCTGGCCATTCAATAATGCCTCTTCGTCCTATCCATCGATTAACAAATACCGCATCTAAGTAAGCGCGAACAGTTCGTGCATAATGAGCTGCTGCGCCATCCTGTTGATACCATGTGCCATTGAAGTTTTCTTCGGTTATTTCCATTATTGCAGGAACTATTTGATTGCGGAGCATAGCTTCATAACTTTGGGCATTCAACTTACCATCAATAAAAAATGGTCCTATAATTTTATCATTTAGTATTCCAACCCAGACATTTAATTTTTGTGGATATTGTGATTTAGCTTCTCGTGCCCAATAAGGATTATCAGCTGCCCAATATCTACTGTTTGAAAAATTACATTGTAGTTGGAATTGGGTAGTTACAGCGGGCGGGGACATTAAATAAATGCACCAAGTTTAATGAGCACTTTAATCTTTATTTAGCCTCGAGTGTAGGCGAGCCTACCTTAACCTCAATGGATTAATATGTGACAGAGCTGATGTGTGTAAAAAGAGCTGGAAGCTTAAACATGAGCTGATGTGTAGCGATGAGCTGGGAAATTGCAGAGCAGGTGTCGTGATGTAGTGGTTGAGCTGGATGATCAAAGCGTGGGTTGAGCGGGTCGAAAGAACCTTGTCGCAAGAGCGTCTTTCTCCTTCAAGAGCTGATCGTAGAGAGAGCAAAGATGGCGTCGAGGGACGCTATCTTTGCCGTGAACGCGCCTGAGCGCGCGCGCGCAAGTTCTCAGCGCCATCTGAGCTGGAGTGTTGCTGGAGTTCGTAGCGCGCTCAATTCGAATAGAGAAATCGCGAACATCTACAATTATGCCTATTCAAACTTGCGTCAAGTTGAAATGTAGCTTCACCTGAAAATACTATGTTAAATAGAAAGTTAGGATTTTGAACTATGCGAGCCATCATATCATCACAAAATTCAACGCGACGGTCGAAATCATCTTCGTTCAGTTTGTGTATCAGTGTTACTTTGTAGGGATGGAAATTTGCTTCATGTAGTATGTTATGAACAAATGATGTACTAACTTCGTGCTCTTGAGCAGCTCTACGAGTGGATGTATGTGCATCTTCAGTGAATGTTAACAAAACATCTAATGAATTCTCTTCATTACTTGCTGACTTTGGTCTACCTGATCTAGGCAGGTCACTAATAGTGCCGGTATTTTCAAATCTTTTAACAGTTTTTTGAACTGTTGCAAATGAAATTAGAATCCTATTAGGCCTAAATGTAGCATTGAAAAGATCCCTTACAGCCCTATAAGATCGCTGCACCGGACCCCAACCTCTCATCATAAGAAGCGTTATTCTTTCTCTATCAGTGAGTTTGTCCATTGCACTTTTCTTTGCAAGAGACGCAAGCTGATCAGAATATGAAAATTCAAAACCCAGTAAAATATTTTTTCAGATTGTACACTATTGCTGCGAAAAATTATTTGAACGAATTCAATAGAAGAGCTTAAAATGGTAATAATCAATAATTGTTTCTGGGTAACGCTATGGAAACTTCTCCTTTTTCAATTGCCGATATCAGATGAGGGGGAATTAAGAAACAAATTTTGACCTTGGATTGACCTTAAAGGATACAAACAAGGTTAGATTTGAGGTCAGCGCTACTTGTTATTGAAGAAAACAGCTGAAGTAAGCTTTGATCTATTTCCTTCAATCGAGTTTTTCTACGAGACCTCAAAATTGAATAACCTCCAAATGACCTTTAAGATGAATGGAAAATTATTGAACTCAATGGTTTTGAATGTAAAATTTCCCGCTCTTTCCATTGCTAATGTCAAAAATGGTGCTTCCCATTAAAAAAAAAATTAACCTGACCTAAAAAAACCATTAAGGTCATCTTCAAGGTCAAATCTAAGGTCGCCGTTGAATTTCCTGTCGAAAATTACATCGAATCTAACCTTGACATTTTTTACAAATAAATCACCTGTAAAGTTATTTGGGTGCTTCCAGACCTTTTGGACACCCTGTATAATTCAACATATACTGTGAAATGTCATCCTTCTAGATAATCTCGCCTCTTAAAAATTGCCCATTTAACGGCTAAGCATTCTAGTTCTGTTACTGAGTAATTTTTTTCAGCTTTGTTTAACGAACGACTTGCATAAGCTATTACTCTTTCTTTTTCACCATCATCAAGTCCTTCTAAGCTTGCATCAGTCTGCAATGTGAATGGACATGACCAGTCTGGATAAGCCAAAATTGGTGCAATTGTTAAACATTTCTTTAATTCTAAAAATGCTTTTCGCTGTTCGTTTTTCCATTCCCATTTACTTTTATTTTTTAGTAAATTCTGAGGTGGCGCGTTTATCGCGGCCACGTTTGAGATAATATACATATTTCCCAAATATTATTCCCAAAAACCATTTCAACTTTTTAGTATTTGAGGATTCTGGTATTTTTTTTTATTGCAGCGACTTTGTCAGTGTCAGTCTGCACTCCAAATTCGTTAACAACATGCCCGAGATATTTTAATTCCCTTCGAACGAAATTGCATTTTTTCCAGTTCGGTCTGTGTTTGAGATTTTTTCTTTATATAAGAATCATGGTAGTTACAGAGGGCGAGGAATTAAATAAACGGATGCAAGTTTGAGCTATGATTGATTTATTCTAAGCACATGTGAAATGAGCATACCTTAACTTCAAAATACACTTCACTTGATATATTTGATCGTAGAATGGTACTTGAGTGCTGAACCGGTTGTCTGAGAGTTGAGCCGATGCGATGATGCAATGATGCAGTGATGCGGCGATGAGTAAAGCTGAGGCTGAGCAGGGCGAAAAGAGCGTCTTGTCGAACGGTTGTCGAAGCGTCCGAGCTGGTCGAGAGGCGAGCAGGAAGAGAGTGAGATAGCGTAGCGACGCTACCTTAGGCGCGCAAATCGTCGGAGCAAGCGCGTACCTGAATGCAGTGCCAGTCGACGCGGCAGAGCACCGACGTGCGCATGAACTCTGTCGATAAGCATGGGAACGCGCGCGATTCTGAATGCAAAATCGCGAACAGTCTGAGATTTGCTTTTTGTAATTTTTTAAAGACCATTTTTAGCCATTTCATGTGTTCTTCGAACGTTTTTGAAATGATAATTATATCATCTAAATACACAAAAACGTATTCTGCCATATCTGGTGTAATTACAATATCCATAAGTCTTTGGAATGTTGCACTAGCTGAATGCGAACCGAATGGCGTAACGTTAAATTCAAATAAACCTAGAGCGGGTACTATGAAAGAAGTTATTTGTTTACTGTTTTCCTCTAACGCTACTTGCCAATAGCCACTTTTTAAGTCTATAGATGGCAAAAAAATGTGCTCCTTGCAATCGGTCTAGCATTGCATTTATGTATGGCAATGAATATGCATCTTTTCGTGATACTCCATTTACTTTACGGAAGTCAACACAAAAGCGCATTTTTCCATCCTTCTTTTTCACTAATACTATCGGTGAACTCCAAGGACTAGATGACCTTCTTATTATCCCGTCTGCCAGCATCTTGTGTACCTCTTCATGTATTGATTTCTGAATTGTTGGATTCCTTGGTCTGTATTTTTGTTTAATCGGTGTGTCTTCTATTAATTTTATTTGATGTTTTATTACTGGAGTGCATCCAGTAATATTTTTATCATCTGGACCCATTGTATAAAGAAATCTACAAGAATAATCTTAATTTTGTATTCCGTACAAAAAATTAGTAAATGATAAAAATATTGACAAAGGTCAATATAATTTCTTTTTTTTGAGTCTTGTATTCCCTTTTATAGCTTGTCAAGTGATTTTTTTTTTTACAAAATACTAACTGAAGACTTTCTTGTTGATTTCTTTATAGGATAGACCAATAGGAGAAAGTCTTTGAACGTATAAATATTTGGAGAAAAGATAGTCAATAGACTAGTAATATAAGTGTATTCAAGACTAAGAGAAAATGTAATCTTCTTTGACTCAAAATCTTAATTCGCTTACAATTATTTGTTTTGACCAGACAATATTTTCCCTTCGAGTCTTGTATTCCTTTTTATAACTTGTCAAGTGACTTTCTTTATTCTGGATACTTATATGTTCAAAATTTTTCACCTATGGACCCTTCGTATAAAAAAATGAACAAGGAAAGTAATCAGTTGGTATTTTGTACAAAAAATCACTTGTCAAGAATAAATATATATATATATACATATATATACATGTCTACACATCCACAGTATATTACTTAACACTCAAAATGTAGCTGGATGCACAAATTAAATTTTGCATTTTACAATTTTATTTTCATTTTAGAAGCTGTACTAAAGTCGCAGTTGATTTGCCAATTCAATTGACGATTTTCTCTTCTTCTACGACTGATGAAATATTCAAATATTTTCCTTTTACTCGCCAGTTCAAATATTCAGTGTTGGTCAAGGGATTGTTATTAGATGGTTCAGTTTCATTTACGAATTCCACTAAAATGCATAAATCGTTGCTTACCGAGCATAATTTAGCTTCTTTTTTTATTTTTGCCATTGCTGACCAAAAATGGCAAAATGCGTGGGCATTAATGTAGTTTATGTAAGTTTTTGTGGTACCTCACAAAACACTCGCGAAATTCGACAATTTATATCGACAGGAAATAGTCCAAAACGCGTTAAAAATATGGTTCTACGAAAAAAATTTTTTTTCAAGGAACTTGGAAATTTTTCAGGTGATGAAATTAGCCGATTTTTAGAAATTCCGACTTAGTTTTTTTTCTACCATGGTCAGATGACGTTCTGGCATGATTTATCACGTGACATATCACTGGACTTATCACGTGATTTTTTGCAGTAGGGTATAATTTATTCGCCTTCTATAAAGGCAAAAATAGAATATAGAATATGAAAGAATTAACAACAGTTACAATACAGTCTTATACTATAAAAATACAATAAATATACAATAGAATTATGATAATATTTTATCACAGTCGTTAATCACATCGTAAAATCACATATAAAAGGTAATATTCTCAGTTAAATGTGTGCGGTATTGAAAGCGCTAATAAAATTGTACTAAAGTTTACCGAATTACTGATAAAGAGGACTGGAAGTCCGACTATATAGGCGAAGAAGAGACAATAAAAAAAAAATAAATAACAATTTGAGAAATTGCTTGAGCGGATGTGGGATCATAGGAAATTACACTGAGCCAGTACACATTGAATTAATTGAATGAGCGTTTATTCTGAGTATACAATGAAAAAAGGCTCTCGAGTGAGTCCACTTGTATCCGATGTAACCTCAAAGTGCCACGTGGCACGAGCTGTGACTGAGCGGGGTATTGCTGAGTGATGTTAGAGACAAATCCTGATGAGCGTTGTTACTTGTAGTAGATGAGCGTTAAGAAGCTGGGATGAGCAGGTACAGTAAAAAGCGATGAGCAGGAACAAAAAGCTGAAACGAGCGGGCTTGCGATGTGGTCGGTACGGCGTTCGGTCGAGAAGAGAGCGAGACGTGAGGTTAGTCCAGACGCTAGCGCTGCGGCAAGCGCGCGTTGGTAGGGCACAGCGCCCGGGAGGTGCTGCATCCTGGCGGCCCTCATAATGAGTCGAGCGGAGCGCGCGCGTTTACAAAGTATACATCGCGAACAACAACTAAATAAAATAAATTAAAATTTTGCTACCTAAAGTAAGAGCAGATAAAATTAATAAGGTATCATTCCAATCAGTAAAAACCTCTAAACCACTTGATGCTGCGATGCAGTATGTTCTGCCTCCTGCGGGCAGGCGCTCCGGATGAACCTGGGGGTATGGCTAAAGTAGCTGCTTGGAAGAAGTTCTCTTCTAACGAGCATCCTCCAGGAACAACCATATCGAATCTCTTGGAACGTATCCGTAGTAACAGCCAATCCTAAAAAACCAAAAATAACGTAAGCGAACTAATGAGATGAATCGAGTGACGAAACGCCACTGCAACTTGATTCTTCAAGAGTCCCCGATCGAGTTATAACGCGGTCAATAGTGTTATCTTGCGCCGAGTCGATCCGCCATGTTTGTGTATATGTGCGAGAGACAACAGACTTTAGATTTAAGGCTAAATTTTCATTTATAAGGCTATTTATGAATTGATCGGTGCATAAATATCTAAGACTAATATTTCCCTAAAGGATTATGTTTTAACTAATAATACATTACATTATTCTTACACATCCATAAACTATGACTATTTCATTACGTGAATTAAGAAAATTCGAGCCCAGAAACACGAACCCTTACAAACCGTGACGACACGAAGTGCGAAAATTGAAACTAAAAATTGTTTTATTATCCATTTAGAAAATATAACTTCAATGCTTGACCTATACGTAATAACACAAAATATAAATACCGAAGATATCTAGATTACAAAAAATCGTCGCATACAGATTTTCTTTCCCTTCCTAGTCTTATACGCAGTATTATCACCCTGCGCTTCTATTTACATTATTCTAGTCTTTTATTCTCACTCCCCCTATCTTTTACAATTCTAAAAATGAAGTTACACATTCATCATGCATTCCCTTTTCGGAGAGAATTTTTATGGAGGGGGAGGAGGGGAGGGACGTAGAAAGCTATGAGGCTTCTCGGTCAATTTTCTAAGAACTGGCGTGGTCTAGAGGTCTCATTGTTTATCTACTTCAATCCTCTTCCTTATCAGCCCCTTAAAGTCCTCCTTTGTCCCCCTTCCCACCGTTCTTAGTCCCCTTTTAAAAACGCTTTTCTTCCTCTTCTTGCTTTATATGTTCTCGTACTTAAATATTCCCTACTCTCTATCGCATCTGTTTCAGTCCATTGCTTGATCTCCACCCTATCCGCAATTCATTTATTACTCCGCTTCTTCTACCAAAAAATCACTTTCCCCCTCCCTATCGCTTCTACCTTCCAATTCTTTGCTTCCTTCCTCTAAAATGTCTACCCTAACCGCAACCTATGTTAAGTAAGTTCTTCATTCAGACCTATCACTAGTTCAAAGTTTGTTCTCGACTCATTTTTAATCGCAACTAATTCTTCCCGTATTTTATTCTTTTCTATCCTATCCACTTTTACTTGCACCTTTAACATATCAACCTCCCTCTTCGGTTCATCTTTTACCCTCTCCAAACATAGCCTAAACTTTTCCCAATTTACTATCCTACTCGCGAGCTCTTCCCACATATCGCTACCAGTCGCACACTCATCTTCCGTTTTCTTCATCTCACCTCCGTCGACCTTCGTCCGTGCCTCACTCGCCTATGGTCAGTCAAACTTGCCGTTTTCCTTTTTTTCTGTGGTGAATGAATAACCGGAGATGTAGAGGAATTGCCAAAGTGATATTTCTAGCTTTACGCTTCCAGGCGGCACCACTATCGGAAACAACGGCGCACCAGATGTGCAAGTTAATGTTCAGAGAAAGGCAAAAATGAATACCTTTTCAAAAATGTTTGTAAATTTTGCTTATTATCAAGCCAATGTTCTAACGTTGACCTCCAGGGCAAAACCTTCGACCTAGGTTAGTTACTTGCTTATTTTAAGTGGATGTAAAACTCATGGTTAGAAATCTACAGTATCAGTTTAAAAATGTTTTTACTATTTAAAAACTGAAACAAATTTTCGAAAAAACGGCTCTTTAGCGTCCTTCGTAATGACGCAAATTAGGTCTGCTTTTAATTTCAAGATATACCGTTAAAAAATGTAGGAGAAATTGTTAAAAACCGTGTAATTAAATAGATTTTACGTAAGTTCTATCAAGTAAAAACATTTGTATAATGGAGCATTATTAGAGCATGTAAAATGTTAAATTGTAAATTGAAACTCGGTCTTCTGAATTTTGAAAAGCTATTTCGCGTAATAATTAAAGAAATCCTAATAAAGTAGCTTGATGGCTTAAGGTGGCTTTGCCAGTACGGGTCGTATCAAGTTGGGGCCTCACTGGATGCTTTATCAAGTCAAATTGATTTTCAAAAAATAACTTCCTTTGAATACTATAAACCATTTTTCTAATCCAATGTATGTGAAATCGAGCATAATTCTCCAGGCAGTACGGTGAATAAGAATATCCTTAATCACTCCTGATCTCACTTTCATAAGAATGATCGCAATTTTTGAGGTTCTCTTTTGAATATTTTTTGTAATTAATCGTTATTAGCTATTTTTAATACATAAGTTCAGCATTACACGATAGCATTGTAGTTGTTTTTGGCCAACATCTCTAATTTTTACGTCAAGTTATTAACGATCCTATTGAAAAATCTTACGTAAGACCACTAGGTGTTGAAAATGTTTGAGCGACGCAAACGCTGCGAGCAGTTCTCTTTCATAGGGGCTGTAATTTCTCTCTGCTGATGAAAGCTTGCGTGATAAAAATCCGAGTGGTTTGCGAACGTCTACTACTAGCTGCTCAAGAGCGCCTCCGATGACTGTCGATGAGGCATCGGTGGACAGCTTCGGGATAAAGCTCCGAGACGAGACGATTTTCGTTTTATCACGATTCTTTGCTTGCTTTAGCTGCATGCGATATCTGCTTGTGCTGCATGCGATATCTGCGGGCGATAGTAGTTGACTGCGCTCAGGAATCTCTTGGCCGGTTTCTGAACGCGAGTAGGTAATGATGGCATCTACCTTTTCCGCCGGAGAAGCAAAGCCTGATGCGCAACCTCGGTGCCCAAGAAAGATTACCTCTTCCTACGCAAAGCAGCACTTGCTCCAATTTACCTCCAGTTTTTTGCTGGTGTGCAGGATGTCGAAGACGATCCTGAGGTGATGAAGATGTTCTTCATTTGCAGACGAAATGAGTAAATCGTCGAGGTAGATGGTCACGAAGTCGAGATGTCCTAAGAGGCTTTTCATGTGCCTCTGAAAGGTCTGCGTGGAATTGCTTAACCCGAACGGTATGCCCAGGAACGCGAAGAGCCCTATCGGCGTAATGACAGCCGCCTTCTCAACGTCCTCGTTAGCAACCGGGATCATAAAATACGCTTTCTTTAGATCTATGGTCGAAAAAATGCGCTTTCCGTGCAGTTGCAAAAACAGATCGATAATCCTGGGAAGAGAGTACCGATCCGGAACTGCTTGTGCATTCAGGTTCCTGTAGTCCCCCGTTTGACGAAACTTCCCTGAAGCAGATTTGACCATGAGTAGCGAACTCGAGTAGGCGCTGCTAGAAGGTCGAATGATGCCCATGGACAGCAAAGCGCGATATTCGGCATTGACCGCCTCAAAGGGCCCACCAAGGAGACCTTTAGTTACAATATGGTTCCTTACCAACGCTCTAGGGCCAATGCACAGGTGACAGCGCTGAGATACTGTGGTCCGTTGCAGGTTGAAGATATCCTTGGATGGCGCATGAGCTTGTCTCATCGATGAGCCTGCCACGTCTGAGATCTAGGAGAAGGTTGTAGTGCGACAAAAAGGCGGCACCGAGGATCAGCGTGGCAATGTCAGCGAGCACGAATAACCACGCAAACGTACACCGAAGTCCTAAATCTAATTCTAAAATCCGACGACCGAATGAACGGATTGGACTGCCGTTCGCGGCTGCGGGATGAGTGTCATAGCGTGCCGTTGCCGGTGAGTGGCAGTGTTGCGGTCAGAGATGTGGAGCCTGTTCTTCTTTAAGCTACCTGCGGGGCTGGTTGAGGCGATGGTGGGGCTGCTGCCTCCTGCAGGTTTCCCTGACTACTGCTCGCTGATGAGTAGTTGCAGGGTTGCAAGCAATGCTTCGCCCCTGCACCGTACTTTGGTAGGTAAGGTACCAGCATGTTCCATGTGTGTGAGGACGAGACCGAGAATTCGATCGGCTCCTGTTTTGCTGGTTGCCGGGGGTGAAGTCTCTCCTCGACTGGTGGCCACTGCCTTGACGGGAGACCTTGGCGAGGACCTCCCGGGAAACTGAAATCAATTGTGAGAGTAAGAGTTCGATCTCACTCAGCTCAGACTGTTTCGTAGAAACAGGAGCTACTGATTAGGTAGGAGGGGCCATGAGGCATCCTCATGCAGAATATCTGCTGCTTCTGAGGGTTTGACTAGGTGGTCGATATCTAACGCATTTAGAACCGTCTGACGGTGAGGTGGTAGCAAGGTTAAGCACTTAACCCTAATTAGATCTTGAGTCGCGTAGGCACCTGCGAGCTCCCTGACATTCCTGAGCAGTTGAATGGCTTCCTATCACCAAGCTTGAGCCGGTTGAGCATGGGGTCCAGCTTCTTGCTGGCAGACTGCGAGAAGCGTTGGATGATGCGTGCTTTAATCAACTCATATTTACCCTTATTCTCTGGATCTTGGATTATGTTCTGTATCTCCTCGATAGCCTCCGGGGAGAGAGCCGAGAGGACGCCGTAAAATTTTGACCTGTCAGAAGTCACGTTGAATGTGCGGAAATGCGTCTCTGCCTGGACGAACCAAAGGTCCGGTTTCTCGGCCCAAAAAGTTGGCAGTTTTACATGGGACATCAATGCGAGTGCACCTTCCCCGTCGGCCATGTCGGTGCGCTGCGTGTTGAGCGGCGGACTGAAACTGTGAAGCAAGGTTGGGTTAGGTGCGTGGTTGGTGTCGGCACGGATGCCAGAGCGAGACGCGGCAGAAGGCGAAGTGATGCCGCTAGCGACAGCGTACGGCAACGGCGGCGGTGAGGTGCTGCCTCCAGCGGTGGCGTCGGGTAGCAACGGGATGATACTTCCGGCAACGAAAAAGCCCTCTCCTGGGGGCGATTACCTGATGGACAAGGCGCCTTCCTCGTCAGATGAAAAAGACAGCCTCGCTGGTGCCGATTCCAGGGCGATGTAAGTTGGGCAGATCTAGCTCGAGGCTGCATTCCAGGTCTCCCGAGTGGTCCCAAGTCGGAGTGCTCGGCGACGCTGGCTTCCGGGAAAATAGGCCGGCTGGCGTCAGAAAAGCGTCGCCGGACAATGAGCCGTTAGACACGACCTGCACGGACCGCAGCGCGACGAGAGATGAAAAAGAGATGCGGCTAAGGCAGCCTCAGTGCTCGCCAGCAATCTGAATTCGACGCGCACTCACACATCTCACTTAGTTGTTCTTGAAAAAGCTTTCAGCGCACAACGAAAAGGTCCGGTGTCACCACTGTAATGATTTTGATGGGTTGCGTATGCTTGACGTGAAAGATCCTGATGGATCGGCTCGTATGTGCACTGGTCTTCCAGGGACCAGAAACGAGGACACTATTTTCGGGAATGGACCAAGTATGCTGGAGAGTGATGAGGCACTTTTGAGTTTATTTACACTATATACACAAGCTGAGAGCGCTGACGTCAGAACTGTGGCGCAACGGCAGAGGCTATGTTAGTTAATGCAATGGTAACAGTCGCTGGTCTCGTAACCGATGTTGCTGGAGTACCTCTGGTGGATGCAGGAGTCCAGTTGAGAATCTGACGAGCCGGGAACCACTAGGCAATTGCTGAAGAAGATGCTGGCACGGTTAGGTTATGCAGAAGATCCGCACCCGGAAACGGAGCACTGACATGACCTGTCGGTAACGTTGGCGCGAGGGAAGGCGCCGCTCCAAATATACCCTCATTCTTCCGCCCAGAAGTTTGAGGCGGAATATGCGGCACCCTGCATATATGATACAGAGCCAGGACCTCAAACTTTCACTGGACAGTGGAGGATACGTACGTAAATTACTGCATTTGTTCGTTTCCAACGTTTTTCTCAATAATCAGCAAATGAATCGAGCAAGCTGACTGTTAATAGGATTATTTGTCTTATTATTGTTTATATTAAGTATCGTTACGTCCAGGATAAGGAGAATAGGCTAAATTTATTCGGTAAAAGATGAGGGGCCTAACCCGAAGAAAGAAGAAAACCAGCGCAGAAGAAAGAAGAAGACGGATCTTCGGACGAGGAAGGCTGCGTAGACATTGAATTCAACGCCCGCGCATTCCGCGAGTAGAGACAGAGGACGCGGCATCGAGAATCTTCTCCGCTGCGTTTCTCCGATATCAAGCGGAGAGGGTGTGCAAGTGTGTGTGTGAATGTCGCGAGAGTGTGAATACTGAGAGAGTTTGGTTGATCATTAGGGTTTGCGCGGCCTGAGAGAGCAAGAGGCGATAGGATGAGAGTTAGAAGCGCAAGTGTGAGTTAGTGGTGCCAGCGAAGGAGACTGCGCTCGCGGCGAATGTAAACAAGCCGTGCGCGCGCGAGAGCGGGAAAGGAATTCTTTCTAGTCTCGAAATAAAATCAGGCGATCACCGTTTAATTATTCTTGGAGTTTTTGTGAAAATGAGTGAACACGACACGAGAATGGCAGCGCTTCTCAATTCGCGCGACGGCCAGTACCTTAAAAGAGAGGTATCCAGATATGGCGAGGAGGAGCTGCGCCAAGAGTTAGCGGCTAGGGGAGCTGCGAGCAGCGGAGAAGAAGATGTGCTAAGGGATCGTTTGATTCGAGCAATCCTCATAGAAACGGATCCCGAGAACGAAGACATCCCGTGGTACGAGTGGGATACCGCGAATTCGTTCGCGGCCCCGCCTGTACCGAAGGAGATGACGACGGAGTCACCGCAGAAGAGGCCGCGCGGAGGTCCGAAGAAAACCGTGGCGGTGGAAGAGAGAGAGGTGATAGAGTCGGAGTCCGAAGAGGGGGGGGGGAGGAGCGCGGCTGACAGCGAGCGCGAAACCGAGTTAGGGGAGAGAGTCGGCGGGGCAGCGCTGAGCAGCGCGCCGCACGAAAGACCGGCTGACGCGCCGGTGCTACCCGAGATTATCGTGCCGCGAGTGACGACGCCGACCTCGAGCACCGTGTCGTTCGTTTCGACGGCAGCGGGTTCGAGTACATCGCGCGCTGTTACCACGGTAACGTCAGCGCCACGCCTAAATCGTAGCCTAATGCCGGAGCACTTGCGGGGGGTAATTTTAACGTCAAGGCTAACTGAAATGTTCTCCCAGCCAGATAATTTTGAATATTTTTTGGCGCGCATGGTGCGAGGCGTGCGTTCGGGCGACGCGGAAGCGCAAACCGCGCGCGCGATCGAGCAAACGCCGGCGCGAACGTCCCCACGCTACGTATTGACAGAACGGGTGAATAATGTAGAGGCTCAGAGGGTACCGTTGCCTCGAAGCAGCGGCGAGAGCACGGGAGTAGAGAGCGGTGCCGAGGAGGAGAGGAGGGTAAATTCGGGCGGAGAGGAGTCAGAAGGCAGTCAGAGGTACTACACTCCGGCCGCTCACGTTAGAGACTCGCCAGTTTTAGAGGGTCGAGTATCAGTAGGTGAGGAATCGGATAGTGCCGAGGAGGAGGAATCGAGGCGAGCGGCAGCATTGCGCGAGAGGCGAGATGAAGAGCGCGCACGCGTTGATGCCAGGGCCGCGCGGAAGAGGAGGAGGATTGGGGAGCAGCCCCAGAAGAAGCGCAAATAACCGCCAGTACGTGCTGTACCTACCCGCCTGGAAGAAGTGGAAGCTTCAAGCGCGAGGCGTTCTTACGCGGACAAGCTTAAACTTCGATCCGTACGGAGCGAGGAACAGGCACCGCCACGCCGGCCAAGGTCTCGTGCGAACCATTCGGCGGCCGCCTCGCGTTTAGGCGTACTTATAATGAAGATGAGGACCAGCGTAGAAGAATTCAAGAGAACGATCGAGTACGAAGAGTTGAGAGTAACGCAGATTGGGAGCAAGTATCCGGAGCAGTAAAGCTGTTACAGAGTTGGGGGATTCGCTTTACTGGGGAAGAAAGAGGCGAAGGTCCGAAAGAAGTGCTGGAACAGCTACGAGAGTGCTGCACAGCCGGAGGTATAACGGATGAATAACTATGCCGGAGCACGGAGGTATAACGGCTGTATATATAGCCGGAGATATAACGGATGTATAGCCGGAGGTATAACTTTCTCTCATGCGTGCGCTACATCGTCTCGCGGTTCAATCGGCCGCCGAGCGACGATGTAGTCGTTGAATCAACGTACCGCAACCCGTTGCCTGAATATCGGAGGGCAATGTCAGACCAAATCATCGAATCGTTTGCCGATATAGAGCGATTGGGGAGAAAGTGGGATAGGCAGCAAGACCTGGACAGTCGGTATGCGCCGCCGCCGCCAGAGAAGATGTTCGTTCCTGGCGCGGCGTATATCAAGACACCCGGTCCCCGCGCCAAAGCGGCAATGGTGGACCAAGAAGAGGTTGCAGAGACAGAGGCCAAGGGTGAGCGGAAACCTAAGGGAGAGAGTACGAGTAAGGCAAAGAAGAACCGTAATCGCGGAGGACGAGCGAAGAAAAGCGGCGGCAGTGAAGACGAAGAAAAGGAGGCTCCAGCGAAGAAGACACCTCCACCGAAGGCGCCGGTGGAAGGGTGCATTTGCGCCGCCGGTGGTAGGCAACTGGCGCCGGCTGTTAGTCAAGACAGGGTCGAAAATAGAGCGCTGCCCAGAGCGGAAGCGCGTAGTCATGGTAAGGGAGGGGGAGAGAAGTGGAGCGAGCGAGGGCAAGATCGGAGCCCCGGAGCGGCGAGGCCGCACAGCAGCGCTGCGGGAGTAATCCCGGCCAGCCGAATGGGCCGTTTATCGGGCCGTGTTACACGTGGCACATGGTAGGGCATAGAGCCGCTGAGTGCCCTGATATCGAGTGCTTCACGTGCAGAAAGCGCGGACATATTTCGAGAGAGTACCCTAACCGCGAGCAGAGGCCTCCCCGACAAGAAGTATACTGCCAAGGCTGCAAGGCAAAGGGAGTAACCGTGTTAGAGTGCAGGAATTGCAGCAAGTTTTTCCAGTCGGAAAACTTGAGGGCCGGGGACTCGAGACCACAATAGAGGGAAGTCCCCGGGAACCCACCTGCGAGGAGATATTACTGCAGGATTTGAGGAGGGTGAGGTTGCGCAGGCAAGAGTTAGAGTTGGAGATGGAGTTGTTTAGACCGTACAATCCGAGCGGAGGAAGGGAGAATACGCGGCATGGGTGGCGGAGAGTAGTGGTAGAAGCGCTAATAACGAAGGCGTCGGCGCCTCCACGTTCCAAGCTTCGGCGATGCAAGCTCCTGTGCGCTACGGGTCGAAGAGCCCACGCCGGCTTAAGTTGCGCGAGGTAGTGAGAAGCAGACGGCGCGCACGCCGCTACAAGGCGCTTAAGAGAAATCAACCGTACAGCGTTACTGTTAAGCGCAGGATCGCAAAGTTGTATAGCCGAGAGAGCGAACGTGAGAAGAAGCCTGAGTGTGAGCCAGAGCCGCAAGTAGAAGGCGCCTCCGTTGATAATCGATGTTTTATCAAGGTGCGACTCGCAGGTGAGACTTATGACGCGCTTTTCGACCCAGGTGCGACTTTGAGCATAGCGGGTCCGAAAATTGCCAAACGCTTTAAGGATTGCCTCGTCCCCTCTGATGTAGGAGTGTGACTCAGAATATTGAGAAAGTGCTCGGAGTATTAAAACTGGCCGTTGAGGTGCAGGGGGAAGTGGGAACCTTATCCATGCATGCGGTCGGACATTTTGGGCACGACTTCCTCTTAGGCATGGATTTCTGCCAAGCCTTTGAGTGCGACATGAGATTGGGTGCGCGGATGTGGAGAATTAGAGGAAAAAAGTGGACGCTGTTCGATTTGAAGGGAGACTCAAGCAAACAAGCAGCGATTCGCGCCGAATGCGCAAGTATCTCAGCTGTGTCGCAGGAGCAGCGCGAAAGAGTTGAGGCACTCGTGAAGCACGTATTGAGTGAGAAGCCGGCAACGACGGGCCTTACGACTCTAATCGAACGTCAGATTGACGTGCAAGGCGCCACGCCTGTACGAAAGCGTTATCGGCGAATGTCCCCAGCGATGCTGGAAGTAGCGCGGAAGGAAGTGGAGAAAATGGAGAGAGAGGGGGTGACTGAGCGATCTGCAAGTGATTGGTGCTGCGCGCCAGTCCTCGTAAACAAATCTAACGAAGAGTGGAGATTCTGCGTGGTTTACCGTCCGGTGAATAAAGTAACGAAGCCGGACGCTTATCCACCGCGGAACATGGACACCGTCCTGGATTTATTAAGGAAGGCGCGTTACATAACGAATATAGATCTAAAACAAGCGTATTTTCAGATTAAAATGGAAAAAGGCAGCCGGAAGTATACGGCTTTCGCGGTGCCGGGAGTCGGCCTGTTTCATTTTAAAAGAATGGCTTTTGGTCTTATGAACGCGGGAAAGACTCTGCAGCGATTGATGGACGCACTTTTTGGGTCGGAATGGGAAGACAAGGTCGTGATTTATTTCGATGACGCCATCATCGTTACAGAGACTTTCGAGGAGCACTTGGAGGTGTTGGAGAAGGTGCTTGTGCGTATGAAAGATGCGGGTTTGTTAGTTAACGAGGAGAAAAGCGAGTTTTGCGTGTGGAGGCTGACGTACCTTGGCTATCTGCTCGAAGAGTAGGGATTGAGGCCCGACCCCGAGCCAGGATTGAGGATCCTTAATTATCCCGCGCCTAAGATAGTTAAAGAACTGCGGAGGTTCTTAGGGATGGTGGGCAGGTATGTCTGCTTTATAGAGCACGATGCAGAGATGAAGGTACCGCTTGTGCGCCTTTTACAGAAGGATAGAGCGTGGGAGTGTGGTGAGGAGCAGGAAAAAGCATTTTTCGAGATATAGGAGGCGCTGACGCGAGCACGGGTGCTCGCGAGGCCCGACTTTAAGACAATTTTCAGTGCAGACGGACGCGAGCAATCATGTGGTCGGCGCAGTCCTAATATAGGAATTTGATGATGGCGAACACCCGATAGTATACGCGAGCCGTGTGCTCATTCCGGCGGAGAGATATTACTCCGCAACGGAGAAGGAGTGTCTCGCGGTGATTTGGGCCATCCTCAAATTCCGACCGTATCTCGAGGGCTATCATTTTAAAGTAATTAACGATCATAGTGCCCTGCGGTGGTTAAAAGACCGCAAAGAGCCGACCGGTAGGTTGGCGAGTTGGGCGATACAGTTGCAGCAGTGGGACTTTGAGGTAGTGTACAGAAGAGGGGCGCTACATCATTCCCCCGATGCACTGTCGCGCATGTTCGCGGCGGAGAGAGGGGAAGTGGCCGAATTTTCGGCGGTAGGGGACCCCGAGTACGCACGCTTACGCGAGGAGATTCTGCGAGCTCCATTGAAATATAGAGACTGGAGGGTGGAGGAAGAAAGGATTTATCGATTGCGTCTAGATCCCCTGTTAGATCCAGTGGAGTGTCGGGACGAGCAGTGGCGATTGGTAGTGCCTGTGTACGAGAGAGAGAGCGTGTTATCAAGGAGGCTTATTCCATACCTTCCACAGGCCACCTCGGCGTCGATAAAACGTACGAGAGAGTACTATTGGAAGGGGTTCTACCACGATTTCGGAGTTCGTGCGAGCGTGTGAAGAGTGCCAGAGATATAAGACGTTGCAAAGTGGAGTTCAGGGGTTGATGGGGAAGAGAATAATTGAAAGACCGTGGGTTGTAGCCGCCGCGGACGTGATGGAGTTCCCTCGGAGCAAGAGCAGAAACAAGTATCTTCTAGTTTTTTAAGACTTCTTTTTGCGCTGGGTGGAGGTGAAACCTTTACGCAGGGCGGACGGAAAATCGGTCGCAAGTGATCACAAATCATGGGACGTGCATTTGCATGAGTTCAGGCACGCCGTGAATACCGCCGATCAAGCATCTACCAAGGTGTCGCCGGCATTTTTGAACTACGGGAGACACCCGCGCCCCGTGAGGAGTTTGCGGCGTGAAGTAGAGCGGCGAGAAAGGCTGCGGCGTATAGAGCCTAGTGACTGAGAGGAGAGAATGAAGCGAATAGAATTAATAAGGGATTTAGTGGGGAAGCACATTGATAAGGCGAGGGAGAGGCAAGAAATCGCATATAACCGCGGGCGGAGAGACGTACGGTTCGAGGTCGGAGTCGAAGTTATGCGTAAGATGCACTACCTCTCCAGCGCCGCTAAGGCGTTCGCTGCCAAGCTGGCGCCGCGGTATGAAGGGTCATACAAGGTCGTAGAGATTAAATCTCTGACCGTGTATATGTTAGACGGGATAGAAGGAAGAGAGAGGCGAAGTTTGAAAGTCCCCGTGGCGGAACTTAAGCGATTCATCCCTCCCCGGAGTGCAAGAAGTAGCGTGAAGTGAGAATGGCGTGAATCAATCGAGTGGATGAGTCGATATAATTTAAGGCGTGTGATTGGTGAGATATTTATTTAATTGAGAATTTCAGGCGTGGGTTCGAGTTTTGGGAGCAGCGAGGAGTTATGGATCAGGAAGGTGTAATTGAGGTTCCGGCCAACAGGAGTCCGCCGGACGGCTGCGACGTCGATCCGGTCGTCGCTCAGCCTACGACCGAACTCATCGATTTGGCGCAATCAGACGACGAATTAGCGGCAACGGAGGACAGCCTCGACGACGCAGGAGAGCCGAAGAGTTGGGCGAAAAAGACCCCGTCTACAACAGCAGCAGAGGACGACGGCGGGCAGGCGGACGCAGCGATGCACGTGTCAGTTCCTACAGCCGCCTTGAATTCAGCCATTCAAGGAGACATTCTTGAGGCCCAGCCGGGAGATCCAATTCTATCCGGGTCTCCCATCGAGGAAGCCGTGCGCACAGAAGACGAGAGGTTCAAGACCGCTCTCGTGGGAAGCAACGGCGAGATGACGCCGACACCGGCCGGCACCCTGTCTGTCAAACCGCCTCTGCCGTTGGAGCAGGGGACCACCCAACCGTCGAGCCAGGCTGAGAGGGTGGTCGTTATGGAGATAGTGGAGGAGAGTATCGAGGTGAGGGAGGCGATGCCCACGCCTGAAAGCTTAGGAGTCGAGCCGATGGAGACAGCAAGTGGACCAATAATAATGACGAGCCAGGCGCACGAAGAACCTGCAAGGAAGCCGTCCGCCTCGGAGGCGAGTGGTGGCGCTGGGCGAGCAAACATTACAGACGGAGCCGTAGAGGAACAGGCGTGGATCGAGCTCCCGCTTCCAGCCGACCTGCTGCGGGATATTGAAAGCCTACCTCCGCGGCAGAGGCGGAGGACCGCCTCTTCCGAGCACCGACAACCCGAGCGCCGATAGCGAGCGCATCCCAGGGCAGCCGGCAGAGCCGACGACGTGGTTACAATCCTGATCGACAACTTACCGTCAACGATTTAGAATCGCCCGTGGCGGCAGCCCTCGAGGAACGTGACTCATCGCCACCGTCGGGACCCACCGAACTACCGCGCGTTAGGCGCCGTAGGGAAGAGGAGCAGAACCTGCGCATCCAGGAGGAGACGCAGTACTACAGTCGGCGGCTGGAGAAACGAGCCGCCCTGCGACGCCGGACCGATGAACACCATCGGCAGATACGCGAGCGGGAAGCAGCGTAGCAACAACATCTATTGGAGCAAGCCGATGCCGAGCGCGCGAGAGTCGAAGCCGAAGAAATCGCCAGGGATTTGAAGACGAGAGAGAGAGACGGAGGAAGGAGTTAGAGCGAGAGAGGGAAGAGGCTAAGCGGAGGAGTCGCGCTCCGATCAGGCCGGTCCTTCTTTCGAAATCCACGGAGGCGGCCAGCTATGGAGCGGTGATTTCCGAGAGCGAGGAGGCGACTGACACAGCGACGATGCTGACGTCAACACCTGAGGAAAGGTCGACGAGTTCTCCTGCGACCGCGGAAGAAGAGCAGCGGAAGAAGCGTAGGAGGCGTGGAAGAAGAGGCTCCGGGGCGAATCGAGAACGGAGCGAGGAAAGTTTGAGATCGGCGAACAACCCAGTGAAGAGGAGGCATGTCGAGGAAGGAGAGGGTAGAGTAACGGAGATGAAGAGAGCTATCAGACCTCGCTCTTTGCCCATCAAGACGCGGGGTATGATGTTCGGAGGGTTAGCCACCATACCTACCAACACATCCATAGACCCGCCGCCTTACGCCTGTTTTAATTGCTGGCAATCAGGACACGCGTTGCTTAATTGCCTAAGGCCTAGGGTTCGAAGATATTGTCATAATTGCGGGCGAAGAGGGGAGGATTTAAAATCATGTCCTCGGTGTTCGGATGCTCATCGGGCGTATCTGACCGAGCATTACCCGGCGACTAGAATCAAGGCAAAACCGAGACAGGAGACGAAACCGGAGCAAGTATTTGGAGCGAAGGAAGGAGACAGCGAAATGGTGATCGTAGAAGAGCAAGGGGACAGCGAGCTGGAGTTCAAGGAGAGGCAGGAGGCGACTCCGGCACTAACAATGTTCGAACGGCTAGGTGCTACATCGGAGGAACCAGCGCAGAACATCAGCCACAGGACCTTTACCACATCCAAGCGTCTATTCAAGGGACGCAGAAAGCAATGTTAAGGGCTCGAGTTTATGGAGAGGCGTCAAGAAGGATTGCGGAGGAAGTTAGAGCGAGGGAGAAATTTCGACGCAGGGACGCGGAGTTGAAAGCGTGGATTAACGGGGCATTAGCCGCTATACCGGGCGAAGCAAGTTCGCCGTGGCCAGCGCTACCCCCGACACCAGTGATCCCGGCGTGGCAAGTAACCGCTGATAATGGACCGCTCTGCCCGTTTATGGGCCAGGAGCAGGCGCCGCTACAGTCAGTGCCAAGCTACTTCGGAGCAGCTGGCGCTCCGCTTTCAACCAACGCCGGCGAACTGCCGTTGGTATCCCCGCCAGTGAACGCGCTGACCCAGCAGCCGGAGTGGATCGGTCATCATGCGTCGCTGAAGCCGCCGCTGAACCAGGAGCCGCCACCCCGAGGGCGTGAAGAGTTGAGTCTGCCCGCCGGACCCCAGGCGATGGATTGGGTTGAGGTGGAGGCCGCCCGAGCGGCGGAGTTACTTCGGCGGTTGGACCCGGAAGTGCGTGAGCTAGCGCTTCATAAGTTAAAGGAAGGAGAGAAGAGGAGACAAGGACCATGAGGATGAAGAAGAAGATGAGACGCAGGCCCTGGGTGGCCATTTAATTGAGAATCAGGAGTCACGAGGGAGAGAGATTAAAGGAAACGAGAGAAAAAAGAAAAAAAGGGAAAAAGAAAAAAAAAGAAGATAAAAAAAAGGGGAGTAAAGAGAGAGGAGAAAGGTGGAAAGGGAAAGGATAAGAAAAGAAAACAAACAAAAAAAGAAAAAGGGAGCAAAATCGTAAAAAAAATGTATTAACGCGAGGGAAGAGGAAGAATTGAGAGTGAAGGTAGGAAGGTAGTTGAACGTACCGAGGGTTACGTACAGCCTAGGAGGGGGTTGTGACGATATTGTCAGTTGAGAGTAGGAGTGCGAGAGAGAGAAGCGCAGAATAGGTATTGCGCGAATATGTGCAACGGGGAAGGTAGGTTGAGCGAGGAGAGAAGTAGACGGCGATCAAGACGCTCGAGTCGGCTTGCGACGCCAATGCAAGGAAGAGCTGCGACCGCTAAGGAGGAGCCATACCAGCCCCAATCATCCCGCTACAGCCAGCGCAACCCCAGGAGCGAGCCGAGCAGCCAGCCGCAACGTCGAGAGCTGCGCCGAGGCCAGCCAGATAAGGGCGAGCCTCCAGCGGCCCCGAGGGTGCCAACCACGCGAGGTGGAGACTGCACAGCGACAGGGGACTTAGGAAGGTCGGGGAGTCAAACCTTAGCGATTGAGTGTGAAATATTTAAGAAAGAGAGGGAGAGAAAGAATAAGAGTGACAAAAAGAGAGGGCGAGTGCGTGGGGCCTAACACGAAAAAAGAAGAAAACTAGCGCAGAAGAAAGATGAAGAAGGATCTTCGGACGGGGAAGGCTGCGTAGACGTTAAATTCAACGCCCGCGCCTTCCGCGAGTAGAGACAGAGGACGCGGCATCCAGAATCTTCTCCGCCGCGTTTCTCCGCTAGCAAGCGCAGAGGGTGTGCAAGTGTGTGTGTGAATGTCGCGAGAGTGTGAATACTGAGTGAGTTTGGTTGATCATTAGGGTTTGCGCGGCCCGAGAGAGCAAGAGGCGATAGGGAGAGAGTTAAAAGCGCTAGTGTGAGTTAGTGGTGCCAGCGGTGCCGAAAGGCGCCGCGCCGACGAGTAGGGTAGCCAGCTGCGGTCAAAGGCGTTTGACAAGGTCCGGACTACGGTCCCGGGTGCCCACGAGCCAGAGATCTGCGCTAGCTGGGGAACAGAAATCGCGGAAAACCGAACGCGTAAATTATTTTATGACGCGGCGACGGAATTTTATTGAGGCGCGACCCGCAAATTTGTTATTCGCAAAGACGCGCGTCGAGACCGAAACTGCAGTGTCACAAATAAATAAATATGATTCATACAATTTCAAAGGGTATAGATTTTAATGATTAAAACTTCGAGTGGAATTACAATATAATACAATTTTCAAATACAAGACGCGATATATTAAAGTTTATTCTTTTTAAAAATTAATCCGTGTACTTCGCATTAAAATTGATGTGAAGATTCTCTCTCTCTCTCTGTCTCTCTCTCACACGACGATGGGCAGCAGCTTTCTTTCTTTACGTCGGTGGATCTGTCGCCTAGCCCGGTGTTGGAGACTCTGCTGCTATCCTCGTTTCTCCAATGCAGTGTGATAAGCCTAATGTAGACTGGTAGCTTCTTAAATACAACTAGCGTGGACGATAATTACTCGTTGTCGAGACTCGATATGACTGAACGATGCTTGTCCTTAGACGAGGGTTTTTATACTCTTTAATCCGCACGATCGTTTCCTGCCAGGAAATTTAGGTATGAATAATAATATGGATTTTCGCTTGTACGTGATTTGTTCTTAGGGTTCACTCTGTTAGCATTCTGGTATAAATTATATTTTTATGTGCCGAAAAATAAATTATGCGGAGACTTGTTTTAGTAGTAAAATTCTTTCGTGAAACAATTCTAGGATTCACTCCATAAGAAAAAGCAAGTGCGCTCTGTTCTTTCCCATTTTCTGCTTGGAATATTTATTAGCATCTGTTTACGAATTACATCTAAATATTTCTTTAATATATTGGCGTCTTGTTGGATGAACTACGTCATCTCTCTTATTGCCTTAATATGTATTGTTATTTTTATTCATTATCGGCTTTTTATTATTCCGTACTTATTTCTCTCATTTCTCAACTTCTTGTTATTCTACACTTATTTCTCTCACTCATCTACTTGTTATTTCTCTCATTTATTTACTATATATTATTCTATATATTTACATCTTTTTACGATGTAACAATAGGGCTACTGAAGAAATTGGATCCTTGATCGGTTAGGATCGTAACGGGTGCTCCAAATATACAAATAAATCTTTTTAAGAAAGCATCAGCTACAGCTTCTGTCGTTGTATTTTTAATTGGAAATGCCATGCAATATTTTGAAAAATTGCACTGTATAGTTAAAATATTATTATTTCCATTTTTGGATACAGGAAAAGGACCAACTATATGAAGACTTACTGTTTCCATAGGCGCAATTGGTGTATCAGAAATTTCCATTTTCTGTTTTGTTTTAACTCTTACTAACTTTTTCATATGGAACTTTAAACATCTTCGTATATAATTTTGAACGTCTTTCTTCATATTTTCTCAAAAGAATTTGTAATTATGTTTTTGTTACTCCTTAATGTCCTTGAACTGCAGAGCAATATTGTTTGTCCAATATTCTTGTTCATAATATTATTTTTAAAGATGGTCCTTTCATTATTTGTTTGATACTTTTTATTATTTCCTTCCTTGAAATATTTTCGATAATATCACTTACTGTCATACTTATAGACTTAATATTTTCTCTTAGTGTTTTGATTGATGACTATATCTTGAAATACATCATGCGTTGATTCTGCTACTTTCCCTAGAATTACTAATGCGAAATGTCGATTATTATTTTTCGATATAATTTTAACTTCTCCTTTATCAATATCTGTTAATGTTCGCAATCCCTATTGAAAAATCTTACGTAAGATCTTACGTAAGTTATTACGTGCGATCTTATGCCAAAATCTGATCTGAAATTTTTATTTATAAAGGACTAAACACCGTACAAAATGTGGATAAACTCGTTATTAAAAAATTTTTTTTCACATGCGGAACTTAAAAATTTTGCTACACATCATAAAAAATTCTAAGTCGCATCGAAAAAAAATTCTGTAATAACGAGTTTATCCACATTTTGCACGGTGTTAAATCCTTTGTAAATAAAAAAATTTCTGATCAGATTTTGACATGTTATTGACATAATATTGTTATATTATAATAATATTTGACATAATATTTTATTAATTATTCTTATTTTTATTAGATTTAATGAAAAATTGAGGATCGAAAGGCTTGATAGTTTTTTAAAATTAAACCGCAGTGAGTGCTATTGTAAGTTGCCGTCGCGAATAGTGTGCCTTTTGTAAGTCGTCGTAAATTCTCCGTCAACGGGTGCTTAATTATTAACTTCAATTTGCTTTTTTTGAGACTTATTCACTGATACAACTGTAAATTTGTTACAACTTTTCGAATTGTTGTCGCGTTTGTCCATCCACGTGTTTGCTAGCTAACAAAATGGCTCCCATGCAATTAAGGCGGCTTATAGCCTTGCAGGCCTCGCGTTTAGCGGAATTACAGGGCATTAGCACCCGCTTGAGGGAGAAGGATCGAGACACATTAAATCTCAATATTATTGCGGCTCGGATCCAACGCTTGGACGAGATTTGGCACAGCGCGCGTGCCGCGCACGACGATCTAGTTGCGCGTGGCATCTCGAACGACGATAGCTATATTGCAGACGACGTCTTCGATACGATGTACAAGACGTACGAAGATACCGCCGATTTTCTCCTGACGGCGCAGGCCGAGCTTGAGAGCGCGCGACCCGTCGCACCTCGGTCGCTGGCCTCAGCCGACGAGCACAATGCGTACGACGATGGACCCAGTGCTGCCAAATTGCCGCGCGTCGACCTTCCTAAATTCTCGGGAAAATATGAAGAATGGGAAAGCTTCCGCTATTTATTTACAGCTTTCGTGCATAATGTGCCGAGAATCTCCGATGCAATGAAATTTCAATATCTAAAGACGAGCTTGGAGGGCCCCGCTGCCGAATTAGTGAAGGACGTTTCGACTTCTAACGCGAATTACGTGTCGACCTGGCGGGAACTGCAAGCCCGATTTCATAACCCGCGTATAATCGTGAATAACTATTTGCGCGAATTATTGGAATTGCCGTCGATTAAGCCTGACTCGGCAGAATGCATGCGCGCCTTCACGGATTCCGCTTTGAGAATTGTTCGCGCATTAAAGAATCTAAAAATGCCGGTCGAACACTGGGACATCTGGTTTGTATACTTTCTGCCTCGCGTTTAGACCCTGACTCGCGTAGACTTTGGGAGGATGAACAGAGCACGAGAGATCATCGCATCTCGTCAAACAACGTTGCATCCTTGGGAGACGAAAATCCGCTCGACCGCTTCCCCAAATTTAGCCCCTGCCGAAAATAATCAGGTCATTTATCATATGTTATATCAGGTGATATATCAGGTGATAAATCAGTGGCGAATTTGTCACGACAAATCACCTGACAAATCACCTGACATATCACCTGACATCATCACCTGGCACATCACCTGGCCCATCACCTGGCACATCACCTGATTTATCACCTGATATATTACCTGACATATCATATGATTTTTCTTTAATGCAATTAACTATATATACAGGGTGATACTGTGAGAAATTTATTTCTTATTCGCTGATCATTTGCCAAGTGTATATTAACGAGTAAAACAGATAATGACAATGTTCTGATGTGAAATACATTTTGAATGCATTCCACCCCATAATCTCTTGCAAGATCGTATAAAGAGCTGAATGAAGAATATTGCTAGGACATGTGCTAGATAATTGAAATAATATTACTAGTCACATCGACTTATATATTTTGTTATATGTGGGGTGATGCATCACTTGATTTTTCGCGGCTTCTTCTATTTTACATCACTTTTTGCGTAATAAACTATTAAACACCGTAAGGGACAGGTGGACCCTAAGGGGATCACCCCCGTTTTATAAAGGTTAAGGACTTATTATTTAAGCAATTGATACATTAATATAATTTAAGCATAAATAAACATTTTGGAGGTTTTGTTTATGTTTTGCGAATATAGCGCGTTTCAAAAATCTGAGTGACCGAGTGACGTCACAATTGTGCACAATATAGATGTAGTACGCCATAGTTACGTCACTGTTATTAATCATTTATATCTTTATTAGTAAAAGTTTGAATGAAAAACGGAAAAATAGTTATCCATTATTTTTTATCATTCTATGTAATGAAATTATACTCTTGATTTTTTCGATGCCCGCCCCCCCCCCCCCACTATCAGCACTCGCTGCGCTCGTGCCGCAAATGTCGGGGCGGGCATCGAAATAAATTTACTCGAGCTAACAAAAAAATAATTTTTTTCAAATACAAATTCAATCGAAACTTAGCGTGCTTTCAACCGGGTATAAAGAAAAATAGTATACAGTACATGAGACGAACGTTGAAGGCCCGCCACTGCGTGAAGTTGACGCCCGAGGCGAAGCCGAGAGAATGTCTCAGATCACACGTTTGTCTCCCTCGCCTTCGGCTCGGGTGCCAATTTACGTGTGATCTGGGACCATTTCTATTTTACCTCCCTTGTTACGTAATATACTATTTCTATTATAGTCAGATGACGTTTTGACGTGATTTATCACCCGGCCCGACTTGTCTTATCACGTGATTTTTTGCAGTAGGGTGATGCATACCAAATAAAATGACAAGTGGAAAGGTTGAAATTTTTTCTGAGCGGAAATTCATCCAGCGATAAGCCGAAACAACAATTTTTATTCATTCTTATTCTGGATTTAGCCCTCAAGCCTTCTTTAATATTTAGTTTTTCTTTATATTTTTTTGATATTCGCTATTACAATTTTTTATCTATTTAAAAATCAATAAAATCCATCCTATCTCCAATTAATTTGGAGATTATGTTTAACTTCCGCGCCGTGCACCAGAAGCATCATGACATCCTCCACCTCCAGGAGCCGCTGAAGGACTTCACTTCAAGTCAAAAGATTAATACCTATATATATATGTATATATATACACATATAAGCACATCTATTTTTATAAATTTGTATTTTGCATATCCACTTAAACAAATTCAATAAAATCTGTTGTTGAATTTGTTTATTTTATCAAAATTCCCAAAGAAAATTTCCTTGCTCCGTAATTCTAAATTGAGCAGACAACTCTGCGAAATCTAGAATTTCAAACCGAGTTAAGCTGAGCTCTGCTTTTCTCTTCCCCCTTACCGACTGGAGTGAGTTGTTTTTCTTTCACCGCTCTCCTATTCGGTCAAGCAGAACCTCTGCATGACCGAGGAAGAAGCTAGTTTATATTCAATCAGTTTATACTAAGATTTTGCTTTTGCTATGCAAATCTTTGTAGAATTTGATTAGGATTTAAAGAAGAATAAGAAAAGGAACTCACACAGAAAATTTCATTTCCATTCATAAAGATTTGCTGACACTCGGCAAAATCAATAGAAATTCCCTCATATTTTATTTCTCACGAAATGATAATTGTATAAGCCAGTATTTGGATCTGTTTCTACAGTTTAAGGTGATAAGAACTCAAATTTCAAAATCTTGTATTTGCCGCTCAATACAAGGTGTAATTATAAATTCAGAAACAAAAGAAACAAGTAAAGAATGAAATACGTTTGCAGTGGAATATATTTTCCTTGAAAACGTCACAGCACAATTTCAGTATCTTCATACTCGTTTAAGTTTGTTGCTCCTAGATTCTGTGATAATCTATCATTTGTATTTCCTATACTATCAGTGATTCTTTTCATATCCCCTAAATCTGACACGTAAATATCATAAAGGATTGGGCTGATCACGCCACCTTGAGTCAATCCAAAATGTTTAGTATAAGGTCCCTCAATACTATGGGCACATTTGAGAAAAATTTTCCTATTGCCGTATTGTGTGTCACATAGTATTTGATTTTTTTCAATGTAGTGCACTAATCTGGTATTTAGTATTCTTTCGTATACTTTCATTACACAAGATGCCAAGGAGATTGGTCTGAAGCTGTTCTTTTCTTCATTTTTTGGTATGAGCATAACTAGGAAGTTCTTCCAAGTTGGGTGAAGAGTGCTTGAGTTAAAATAATGATTTAGGCATGTTAACAACATTTCCTTATAGCACGTTGGAGAAGACTTTATCATTTTGTACTCTATTTGGTCTAGTCCTGGTGTAGACGATATTTTCATCGCATTTATTGCTAATGTAATTTCATCAAAAGAAAAAGGTAAATCAAGTGTGGTGGCATGATCTGGAGTATCTTGATAAATAGGTTGTAGCGGGGGTCTAATGACTGGGGATAAAGACTCTAATTATCTTGGAGTCGAACTCCTTTCTGCCCCTTAAGTCTCCCTTCGCCAAACGAACCTCGTACAAACCACGGTACTCCGCGGACCAAGCTAACTCGCGGGAGCGGGACGTGGGGAAATCGGGGCAGTTTCGGTGAACAAGCTGGTTGATTAATTGTGATAGAATTTATTAAAAAGAATATATGTACAAGCGGCTCGCTGCCGCGGTCGTATGACCTTGATCGCACCTGCTCTTATCGGCGCGCTTGCCGATCCTATCCGCGGACGAGAGAGAGAATAAGCGATACTTACTGCGTGGGGACGCGGGAAGGACGCAGTCTCGATGTCGTCGTCTGGAAGTCTCGCAGAAGGTCGGCTGGTGTGTCTCGATGCGGGCGTGTGTCGGGCGCCTGCTCCCGGCTCTGACCTGGCCGCTGGCGGGCTGCGGAGATGGCTCCTGGCTCGTCTGCGGGGCGAGGTGGTCACCCTGGTGTCGTCGGCGGATGCGGGTCCCGTGGCTTGCGCTGACCTCGTGTCCGCCGGTTAGTCTAGTTGTCGTGTTGTCGCTTGGACGGTTTTCGGGTAGAGAGAGCGTTTTCGTCGCGCGTGCTCATTATCAAGAGCGATTTAGTTTCCCCCTCTTCCCTATTCGCGGGGGGGCGCGCTCTCGGCTGCCTAGCCGCGGTGTCGCGCCGCGCTTCTCTCTCTCGCGTCTAACCTAACTTGACGCGTTATTTTCCGTGCGCAGCGTCTCCGGCGCTGATGTATGCTTGAGAGAAGTAACGTTGTAATTTCCACGTTACAACCCTCCTGCACCGAGAGTTTTTACATGGTAAAAACCAGCGCACGGCAGGTCTAAACCTGCGTACATTAGTACGTGTCTTCGCTAGCAGACGCAGCTGCCTACATGGACGTGTCGTCTGCTGCAGTTGAGCTTGACAGTTGGTGCTCGGTTTTATTCGGAAGTTACAATAAACTGATTTGATTAAAGATTTTTACCTTGTTTACATTGTCATTCTTTTAGTAATTAATTAATTTACATTGATCAGGTTAAATCTAAATTGAATTTACATTAAATATTCCTGCCAGCCTTCATGCGTGCGTAATTGTTTATGTGTACTTGGGAAAAATTCTTGTTGATTCTGTAAGATACTATTTTTACTGTGTTATTGTTAAAAAATTATATGGAAAGAGTTTTGCTGTTAATGAATTTAATTTAATTGAATGTTATTATTTCTTTTCTATTTTTTGTTTTATTTAAGGGAATTATTTGGATTTGGTTTAGGTTAGATGGGAAAATAATGGAAGTGTTTTTGTTCACAGCTTGTAATTATTGATACCATAATCCTAACCTAATACAATATGCTTAATTCTATCAACGCTTTACAATCTTGTTATAAAAATATAAATTTTGTTTGATTTTTGTTTAAGTTTTTATTTTTCCTTGAAATCTATCCTGGCCCTGGGTGGTGGCGGATGTCAGTCCTACCATTGCTTCAGCTGGGGATAGGTTGGTTCCCTTATTCGTACTCCTTCACGATACAGTCGACTCCTTGCCCTTTGGTCTTTTCTTTTCCAAGTGATGAAGTTCATCTTCTTCGGTGACTCCTCCTGGAAAAGCTTCCCTTCCTGAATCAATGTCAGTGGTTTACCTTGCTCCTTAGCCTGTGGTGCTGGCGGCTGGTTGATAGGAGCTGAAGGTTGTTTGCTGAGGGCTTGGAGTTGCTCTCTTGGCCGTCGTAACTGTGTGCAAGGCTGTACCTTGCTTATCAGCTTGGTGCTTAGCTGTCTCTCAGCGGACTTCTGTCCCTCCTCGCATTCAGGTGACTGTTGCTCAGCCCTTGACTCGGGCGAGCTTGGTGGCTGGTCGTCCTCGTCGCTATCACTTGAAGATGCTGTCGACTAGACCTGCTGCTGCCTTTTATGCTGTTTTATTTTCTCTAGCACCTGTTGCCGTCTGATCTTAGCTTCTTGCATAGCCACTGTGTGCGGATTTCTCTCCTTATAGAGCTCTTCTTCAGCGGCTTTTCTTAAAATTGTGTCCATCCTAAACATGTTTGGTTTATCTCTCTGGACTCTTTCTTATCTTCATCGGCCTCTTGATCCTCTATCTCCTTCTTGGCTTTCTGGATGTATCGAATTCTGCACTCCTCAAAGAGCCTCTCGTCGTGTGATTCTCTGTATTTTCTTTCTTCCTCTGCTTTTGATCTAGACTGTTCAATCTTAAGCTCTGCGTTCCTCAGCTCGTGTTTGAGCGAGTATTCGCTGAGGAGATTTTTCACTTCTTTATTGGCCCTGCTTTTCTCTTGCCTGGAGAATTGTTTCTCCGGCGGCTCCTTGAAAGTTCGCGCTTCTGCGCGGATGTGGTCCTTCAATCTTTTTTTTTGCCAGCTGGATCTCCTCTTCTGTCGGTTTTTTGTATCTAGATTGCACCATCTCCTCCTCCACGCCGGTGTCAGCGTACGGGTTGTCTCGCTGAAATTCTTCGTCCGGCATCTCCGCTGTATGCTCTGCTGGTTGACGAAATTGTCCTTGCGCACATTGTCGCGGACCGTGGTGGTGATGGATCAGGTGGCGAATCGCCTCACATAACTCACATTCTTCGCTGGACATAATGTTTTTTAGTTCTCACTGTCTTTTCTCACAACACTTTTCACGTGCGGCGTGCTTGCACTATGGCGGCTGTCTGTGCCGACCGCGTGGTCTCTTCTTCACGCCGTGAGTTGGCGCATGCGCGCTCCCTTCGTTCCGCGCGCGCGGACTGTTACCGCGCTATGACGGTATTTGACCGTCATTGTGACGGGCGCTAGGGCGGGCAAATTTGAATTCGGAAATTCGGTTTTTTTGAATTTTGAGTGTTAGGAATCGGGATTTCGCGTGTTTACATTGTATAACTTCAATTCTTTCGCGTGAATCGAGTTTTTTATTATTTTCCCTCTCTCGTCTTTCAGTTTATATATGTTATCGCTTAACTTTTTGTAAATTTCGCAAGGTCCTATATAATTGCTTAATAGCTTTGCAGAAATGTTTTTCGCTGCTGACGATAGTATATTATTTTTCCTTAGGACTTTTTGTCCGACTTCGAAGGAAAATTCGCGCTTGTCCCTATTATATGCATTTTCGTTTTTTTCAGTGATCTTTTCTTGTGAATTTGCGACTTCGTCGCGAACTTCTTGTAGTTCGTTAATTCTTTTTATCCAAATTTCTTGTTCTTTGTTAATTTGGTTATTTTTATTAACTAATTTGTCTATCTCTTGCCATATTTTTTATACATCTTTAGGCTGCTTGGTGCTTCTTTTTAAGCATTTTGGCTGTTGTATTTCTCTTCCTAGCATTAAATATGCAGGTGTTTTTCCCGTCGTCGAGTGCACTGCAGCGTTATGTGCCAGCTGAAATTGGGGTAGAAATTCGTCCCATTTTTTGTGATTATTCCCTATAAACGTTGAAATCATTACTTTTATGTCTCTATTGACTCTTTCAACTGGATTCGCTTGCGGGTGTCTCGACGGCGTGGTTTCGTGTGTTATACTATTTTCTTTAAAAATCTTCTTTAACGATGAATTGATGAATTCTTTGCCGTTGTCCGAGATAATTACTTCCGGCGTGCCAAAAAGTGTACACAGTTTATTTTCTATCGCATCTTTCACTAAATTTGCGGTTTTGTTTCTTATTGGTATGCACCAAATAAATTTCGAAAAAATATCTTCCATGATGATGGCGTATTTGTAGCCTTTATTGCTTTTCGGGAAGTCGCCTATGAGGTCGACGGCTATCACTTTGCCAGGTCGATCCACATATCGCGTTCCCATTAGGCCAATTTGTTGTTTTTGGTCTATTTTGTTCTTTTGGCAGCTGTCGCATGTTTGAACGTACTTCAAGACGTCTCTATATGCCCCAGGCCAATGATATAATTGAGTCAATTTTTTGTATGTTTTTTCTGCACCTTGGTGTGCAGATGTTGGTTCATCGTGCATTTCTTGCAGAATTTTGTCTCTGTCCTCGAGTGGAATGACCAGTTTCCACGGCTCTAAGTCTGTCACCAGATCTTCTTCATTGTAATTTGGTCTATATCTATATAAATTGCCGTCATTAACTTTCCAGTCTTTGTACCTTCGAGGATGAGCTATTACTTGGTAAATTTTTTTTTATACCAATGATCTTGAATTTGTTTTCTGATTTTTATCTCGCTTATCTCGATTTCTTCTTCGGATTTTTCATCTTCAAACATCCTGGATAAAGCGTCATGCACTATGTTATTCTTGCCGGCTCTGTGAATGGTCTCGAAGTCGTATTCTGATAATTCTTGTGACCATCTTCCTAACCTTCCGGTTGGAGTTTTTCTTTCAAAGAGACATTTTAATGCACTGTGATCAGTGATAACAGTGAATTTTTCTGCCTCTAAATATGGTCTGAATTTTTCGATGGCCCATTTCACAGCCAGACATTCTTTTTCTGTTGTGCTGTAATTCAATTCTGGTTTTTTTAACGAACGGCTCGCATATGCAATTACGTGATCTAAGTCGTCAGCCCTTTGTGTGAGGACGGCTCCTAGCCCTGAATTGCTTGCGTCCGTGTGTAACACATATGGTGTGTTTTGCAGCGGTCTTTTTAAGACGGGTGCTTCAATTAATTTGTTTTTGAATTACTCTTGCTCTGTTTATCTTTAAGGAGTTCAGTGAGCGGCTTGGCGATTTTTGCGAAGTCTTTTATGAACTTTCTATACCAAGACGCCATGCCCAAAAATCTTTGCAATTGGCGCATGTTTCTTGGTGCTGGGAATTCTTTGACTGCAGTCGTCTTTTCCGGATCTATTGAGATTACATTTTCATTCACAATGAACCCGAGATATTTTATCTCATTTACGCAGAATTTGCTTTTTTCTGGGCTTATTGTGAGTCCAGCATTTTTAATTTTGAGAATTAATTTCTCTAATAAGGCCATATGTTCTTCGAACGTCTCAGTGACTAATACGATGTCGTCTAAGTATGCGTATGCATACGGCTCTAAATCGCCGATGACTTTATCGATTAGCCTCTGGAAGCACGCTCCTGCTCCTGATAATCCAAAAGGTAACCTTTTATAGTGCCAGAGTCCTTTGCCGGGCACTGTAAAGGCGGTTATTTCTCTGGATTTTTTGGATAACGCTATCTGATAATATGCATTTTTTAAATCAATTTTTGAAATAAATCGTGCTTTCTTTAGTTTATTCAGTACCGTTTCCATGTACGGACTTGGGTAGGCATCCTTTTTTGCTACTCCATTAACTTTTTTAAAGTCCGTGCACATTCTATATGTACCTCCCTCTTTTTTTACCATGACTATGGGGCTGCTCCACTCGCTAAGACTTTCTTCAATTATGTCCGCGGCTTTTAGCCTATCAATTTCTGCATGTAAAATCTGTTCCATTTTCTCGGAAACTGGGAAGTACTTCTGTTTAATGGGCTTGCAGCTCTCTTTGAGAATGATCTCGTGTTTCAACAGCTTAGTCGCTGGTAACACTGCTGCATTTACTTTTGGTAACAATCTCTTTACCAACTCATCCACCTTCGTGCGTTGTTCACTCGTTGTGGCGGCGATTCCGCAACTCGCCACGTCGAGTGAAGTCGCATCGATTGCCCCTAATTGGAATGAGAATTTTTTGTCTTTACCATGGTCTGCGAGAGTGAATTTGTCACAGCTAGCTAGGATATCCATCTGGAAGAACCTGATGCAATCCAATCCAATTATCAGCTCCGTCGATATCGTTGGTATAACTAGTGCATTAATGCTCTTAGATATTCCTTCAATATTTATCTCGGCGTCGATTTCTCCTAGCACTTGTTCCTGCTGCCCATTGGCCATTTGGGCGGTCTTCACTTTTGAGTGCAGGATGGGTGAATGGGATTTTATTTTATCCCAGATCTTGCCGATGACTGTGCACGCTGCACCTGGGTCGATCAGGGCTGTCGTGGTGACTCCATTAATCCTACAGGTTACCCAATAGCGGCTAAATTTGGATGCTGAATAATCGGATGGTTCGCTGTTCCTTAAGCTGCTGCGCTCGCTAATTGTTGAGACCTTGATTGGTAAAGTCGGCGGTGCGGTCGGTGACTCGCCGACTACGCTCCGTTTCCCGCCGAATTCGAAGTTGACGGCTGAGGTTGATTATTTTGTTGCTTATTCTGCGTACTCTGCTGCGGATCGTTGTTATTACCAGTATTTTGTTGCTGATTATTTCGCTGATCCGAGTAGTTATTATTGTAACCTCTGCCTTGGCCGTATCCTCGGCCTCTACCTCTATAATTTCCTCGCTGATTATTATTACTATTGCTACTGCTGTTGTCTGATCCATTGTTTTGTTGCTGACCATTGTTGTTATTTTTATTTTGGTTGTAATTTTTTCCTCTGTACCCTCTACCTCTATTGCCGTTATTGCCTGAATTCTGTTTATTGTTACTTTGATTGTTGTTGGTTAATTTTTCTAATTTCTCTGTGATGAGCTTTTCTACATCGGCGAAGGTTGGCACGGTTACTGCAGCAACTTCTGCGGCTTTCTTGCCTGAGTCTTCGCTCTTCTTCGATGGTTTTTCTTCTGTCTTGATTGGTGTACTTTGATTCTTTACGCTGTCGAATGCTCTTCCAATTATTTTTGCTCATTTCGTGAATTCATCTAGGTCCAATTCGGCGTAATCTGGTATAAATGGGTGGAATTCTGGTCGCATGTTCAGGTAAATCCTATGCACTTGGCTTCTCTCGTCACCTTGTTTGTTCAGAGGTAGCTTCCTGAACTGAAAGATCATGTCAGTCACGTATTCTTGCATTGACTCGCCGGGTTGTTGCTTACGATCCCGAATCTTGTCATGCAAAATGTCTGCGTGAAGCGTTTGCTGGTAATGTTCGCGTAAGTCATTTTCAAATGCTCTCCAAGTCAGCCAGTCTTGCTCCTTTATCCTGTAGAGATTGAGTGCTGCCTTTTGCATTATTAGAGGTAATGCTCTCAGCATTTCTTCGCCTGTAACTCCAGTTACTTTCATACATTCTTTCACGCGGATTGAAAACTCTTCAACGTCGTCTGATGCTCCGCTGAATTTTAGTTTCCACGTTGTGACGATTTTTCCTATATCTCTCGGATTTTCATTAAATCTATTGCATCTATGGCACTCTTCTCTTAGCCTGCTTTGCGGCGGCTACTCATCGAATACTCTAGGTATCGTTGGTCGCGATGTTTCCACGGATTCTCTTTCTTCTGATTCTTCTACTGCAAATCTGGTTAATATATCTATCGGTATGGCATATTTCTTATTCTGAAATGTAACTATTAGTGGCCTTTCCGGCGTTTCGCAGAAATGCGCTCCTTCCATGGACTCCATCTGCAACTGCTGTGATAATCGATCTGTGCTTCGTGATGTTCCTACTTTTCTTTTGTTGACATTTGAATCATCTATTTTTTTGTCCGACTCTGCCTCTGCTTCCATGATGGTTGATAATCTTTTTATTAATTTCTGAAGTTTCGCATGTCTTCTGCTTCTGTCTGCTTCCGTGTGGCTAGACTTCTGCTCGTAATTATCTTGACGTAAATCTTCTGAAATTGCTCTTTGGAGGCGGTCGGCTTTTTCTATTATGGACCATGTCTCTAAAAGTTCCAATGATTTTAGTGATGACGTAAAGAATTCTTCGTTTATCGGTGAAGCCAGCTGTTTGATCCAGTAGAGTAGTTTTGCAGTCATTTTCGATGCCTAAATAAGCTTCCTGTTATAAGAGAAAATAATCCTGTTTTGGAAAAAGAAAAAAAATATTCTTCTTGTCTTAAGAAAAAAATAATCTTCCTATTATAAAAATAATTTTATGTTTGAGAAAAAATAATTTAATGTTCTTGATTTGTTTCTTCCAATTTGTTGAATTGATACGTTGAATTTGTTGAATCGTTGAAAGTTTGATGATATTATCTGATTTTTATATCTGATTCTATCTTCTTTTTATTTGCAATACTGGTTTAATTTGTATTTAATTAGATTTAAATGAAAATGCATATAAGAGAGATTTATTTTTTTAAAAATTATTTGATAAATAATGTTTTTAAATATAATAATTAATCGTGAAATTACTAAATTTTGATAATAGGATATTATCGTCAGCTTACATTCAGCTCGCACTCGGCGGCTTGTTTTCAAAATTTTCCTGAAGGTTGTAAGCTCGCCACTTACCCTTCGCTAATATTTCGCTTAGAGACACTAACAACAATAGTACCAAGCTTGCTCAACCGAAATTAAGAGTAGTCTGATATTTCTAATGTATTTGTTTCTATTCGAACTTGTGTTTATATTTGTTCAAAATGGAATTATTTCGATGCTTTTATATTTTAAAAAAAAATTTTGACGCGTTTCCGTTTGCAACGGTTATCAAATTAATTTAGGTTAAACTAAGTTAAATTAAATTAAATCAAACTAAAATGTATGAATTTATCGGATAAATTATATTTGTAAATTTCTGGCTCTTAATATCCGCGCCTTGTTGCGCGGCTATTGAGTCCAGCCGAACTTATTTTTCTCGCGTCTATTTACTTTCACAACTAGAAATACTTCGACTCTCTTGCTGTAGGACTTTCTGCGGCTATGACTTTGTTCGACAGTGTGGTCAGTTTGACCTTCGCATGGAAAAAGAATTTTAACTAATGTTATACACTGATATTTTTGCTTTTAACTTAAATAATTTCTCGCTATGAATTTTCAACTGAATTTATTATTGATTTTATTACTGAATTTAATTTTGAATTTTTACACTAGCCGAGAAAGTCTTTCGAATATCAATACGATATTAAACGTTGGGCACCATTGTAACGCGTCTGTCGCTCTTGAAATTCGAAACTAATTTTCTTTTTTTTTTTCTTAAATATCAATACGATATTGCTCGTTGGGCGCCATTGTAGCGGGGGTCGAATGACTGGGGATAAAGACTCTAATTATCTTGGAGTCGAACTCCTTTCTGCCCCTTAAGTCTCGCTTCGCCAAACGAACCTCGTACAAACCACGGTACTCCGCGGACCAAGCTAACTCGCGGGAGCGGGACGTGGGGAAATCGGGGCAGTTTCGGTGAACAAGCCGGTTGATTAATTGTGATAGAATTTATTCAAAAGAATATATGTACAAGCGGCTCGCTGCCGCGGTCGTATGACCTTGATCGCACCTGCTCTTATCGGCGCGCTTGCCGATCCTATCCGCGGACGAGAGAGAGAATAAGCGATACTTAGCGCGTGGGGAGGCGGGAAGGACGCAGTCTCGATGTCGTCGTCTGGAAGTCTCGCAGAAGGTCGGCTGGTGTGTCTCGATGCGGGCGTGTGTCGGGCGCCTGCTCCCGGCTCTGACCTGGCCGCTGGCGGGCTGCGGAGATGGCTCCTGGCTCGTCTGCGGGGCGAGGTGGTCACCCTGGTGTCGTCGGCGGATGCGGGTCCCGTGGCTTGCGCTGACCTCGTGTCCGCCGGTTAGTCTAGTTGTCGTGTTGTCGCTTGGATGGTTTTCGGGTAGAGAGAGCGTTTTTGTCGCGCGTGCTCATTATCAAGAGCCACTTAGTTTCCCCCTCTTCCCTATTCGCGGGGGGGGGGGGGGCGCGCTCTCGGCTGCCTAGCCGCGGTGTCGCGCCGCACTTCTCTCTCTCGCGTCTAACCTAACTTGACGCGTTATTTTCCGCGCGCAGCGTCTCCGGCGCTCATGTATGCTTGAGAGAAGTAACGTTGTAATTTCCACGTTACAAGGTGGAGAGTCATAGTCAAGCTGGGGATTTAAGTTATCTGAACAATGATCTTTAATATATTTTCTAGCTTTGTCATTAGTTTCAATGTCGTTACTAGACATGTCTATTTTTGGATAAAAAGAATTTTTGAAACGATTAATAGTATTCCACACATCTTTGTAGTTTGAATCAATTGACAGTTCTTTTTCAGTGAATCTCTTAAATTTTTCTCTTTTAATTTCATTAAGTTTTTTCTTGGTTTCCTTTTCTACTTTTTTTAATTTGTGTAAATTTTCTAAGTTGGGATTGGCCAGGAGTTCTTTCCCAGCATTTCTTCTGTTTCTAGTTACATCTGAGCACTTGTCGTCCCACCAGGGAGCTTTTGTTGAGCGATTTTTGAAGCATTTATTAAGTTCATATTTCAGTTCTTCAGTCAATTTGAAGGGGTCTAGGCTGATCATAGTTAGATTCATTGGGCTATGTAGAGTTTCACTATCGTTATTGCAGGTATTTCTTCTTTTCTTGTTTCTTTTTGAAAGTTCCTTTATTGTCTCAATTGCTAAATTAACTAAAATATTATATTTCTCTGGAGGGTTTAAAGTTGAGATAGTTGCTTTGTGATGTTTTATGTAATTTTCCAGAAAGCATGAGTAAATATCCCAATTAATTTTTTTTAAATTCAGTCTATGTGTAGATGTGAAAGGGAGCTTATCAATTTTGATTTGAATCTTAATTTCTATTGGGAAGTGGTCGCTGTGAATTTTATCATCTATTACATCCCAAGTGACACTATTCCTGATGTTAGAGGAAACTAATGTTAGGTCTATCGGGGAAGAAGATATTTGGTTAAGATTTTGATCTTGACTACGAGTTGGATCTATAGAGTTGAAGTAAGTGTGTCTCCCATCATTGATTATGTATAGGTCATGACTTAATAATGCATCAGTTAGATTGTCACCAGACTTACAGTTCTTGTTTGAGCCCCAAGAGAAATGATGGGAATTAAAGTCTCCTGCAATAACTGAATGTTTGAAGTTTTTTGTTGAGTCTAAAAATATAAGCCATTCATTTATGGATGTTGTGTAAGCAGGTACTCTGTAAATTGATACCACTAATAGATTTTCTGTTTGATTGACATTCACTTTTGTAGGTATGGATATAGCTATTGTTTCAATTGAATTTTCTTTATAATAAATTTGTTTTTCTATTTTGTAGGGAATATTATTTTTAATGAGTATAGCTACTCCACCATGTTTAACTATACCTCTATCCTTTCTTATAATATTAAAATTTGGTATTTTAAAATTAAAAGTCTCATCTAACCATGTCTCACATAGGGTAATTATATCCTAATCTTCTGCAATTTGTTTAAAAGCTGGAATTTTATTTCTGATACTATGACAGTTCCACTGAAATATCTTTAACTGTTCTAGTTCCATTTTGTATATATGGCTATGTTGTAGAGGTGAGACAATCAAATGAGTGTGTGATATATTTATATTATAAGTGTGATAGATTTACCTATGTAGAGCATTGTGTATTAAATATCTTTAGTAAGTTTGTAAATACATTATTGGCATCTTCTGTTTCTATTAAATGTTGAATTTTTCCCAGTATTTTTTCATATTTAATGATAAGATTTTGATTATTCTGATTGTGATTTTCTTCGTTGTATGATTTGTTGTCCTGCGTGTTTTGTGTCCTTACTTCATTATTATCTGTATTGTAGTTGGAGAATTGTGACTGGGTTTGTATCTGGTTGATCCGTCCATTAGGTGACAGGAGTATGTTCATATATTCTTGACTATAAGGCATGTTTACTTTTATGGGAGTGTTGTTGTTAACTTGAGTAGCTACTCTTTCATTCCGGTTTTTATTTATAACAACTTCTGAGAAGAGAAGTCTTCTATTTATAGGATTTTTTGGTTTACTAGGTGAAATGTTTGCTTCCCAGATTTGTTGTGCATCAACTGGATTAAGATCTTCCTGCATTTCAGGATAGTCAGTGAATCTAAATCTTTTCTTGTTAGTATTTTCATTTTTATATTGGTTTTTTATTTCCTGAACTGTCAGATTTTTCTTCACAGAGATTTCTATTATTTTTTGCTCTATTTTTCTTGTTTTGCAATTACGATCTGTAGGGAGGTGGTCATTATCACAGTGCTGCCACAGAGAACGCATCTTGTTTTTGCCTTGCATATATTTCTTGTATGTCCATATCTGTAGCAGTTAGTGCATAGCTTTACTTTTGGTATAAATACTTCAACCTGGTGTCTAAATCTGTATAAGAAAGCGAATTGAGGTATTATTTGTCCTTTTATGGTTAAGAGCAACGTAGTGCTTGGCAAATATTGAGCTTCAGAATTCTCATCTACTACTCTTCTGTTAAGACGCTGTACATGAATCACTTCTAGGTTTTTATCAACTGGGGATATGAGTTCAATGTTCTCTTTAATTTCCTCTTCGCTGATATCTGTGGCTATGTTTTTAATTATTATTTTTTTATAGACATAAGAGTTAGGTATCAGTGTTTCAATTTTGTCTGTGTTTAGATCTTCTAATTTTAATATGGCATTGGCTATTTTCCTATTGTGTGTAATTATGACTACTTTGTTGTATCCACTGGGTTTGATTTCATCTATTGTTTTATCAGTCATTTTTGGGATTATTTTTCTTGCAATGTCGATCGCCATTATTCTTGAGGTTTTCATTCCTTCTTTGATAGACTGATATTTGGGTTGAACAATGATTTTGTATGGTGGGTGAATTTCATTTCCATATTCTTTAATTTGTGGGATTAAGTATTGAGTTTTATTTATTTTATTTGTGTTGATTTGTTTAGTCTGTATGTTGTTTAAATTGTCTTTGATTGGATCTGGGTTTTTCATACCTCGTATCATTCTTTGACTGATTTCAGACATCGTGTTTTGTATGGTACTCTTTCTATTTTTTGCTTGGTAGGAATTATTGGGAGAGGTATTATTCCTCTTTTTTGAGTTAATCCCTTCATCTAACCTTTGTTCTTGAGCATTATTGTAATCATTATTGTCTATTTGCGTCGTAGGGTTGTAGTTCTCATTGCTTATATTATTGGGATCGCTATCCTCATCCATTCTCTCCATGTCTTTTCTTTGTTGGGAAGAGTAAGTAGGCTTAGTAGGCTTACCCTTCTTTGTCTTGGCGTCTATTATAGGTTAGATTTAGTTATGTCTTTTGTATCAGAACTAGGCCGCAGTGGACCTCTTCCAGCCTTATCTGTCTGTATTCTAATAAATTTTGGAATCGTTCTCTACTATTTTTGTTAATATTTATATTCTAAATTTCTAACATTAACTTAATTTATAGAAGACTTCTATCTAGCAGGTCCTATCGCCTGCGGCGCGCGCGCGTTTTTTCGTGCTACGTGCTCGCACATACATGAATTACGCGTGTGTTGGTACCACATAAATTCACATGCATTTTAGTGCATTTTAGTGGAATCGATAAATGAAAACGAGCCGTCTACTAACAAACCTTTAACCAACACTGGATATTTGAACTGGCTAGTAGAAGAAAAAGGTTTGAATATTTCATCAGTCATAGAGGAAGAGAAAATCATCAATTTGAATTGGCCATTCAACTGCAGCATTAGTACAGCTTCCAAAAAAAAAAAACAAAATTATAAAATACAAAATTCGAGCATCATCCAGCTAAAATGATACATGTAGATGGTAAGTAATATATTATGGATATATATATATTTATTTATTTATTTACTCTTGTCAAGTAATTGTTTGTACAAAATTCCAACTGTAAGCTTTCCTTGTTCATTTCTATATACGATGGGTCCATGGGAGAATAATTTTGAGCATATAAGTATCTAGAGTAAAGAAAGTCACTTGACAAGTTATAATAGGGAATACATAAGACTCGAAGGGAAAATACAATGTGTACAAGACAAATAATTGTAAGCGCATAAAGATATTCACTCACAGAAGAATATTTTCTCTTAACTTTTTTTTCTCAAGATATTTAGAGGTACAATGATTTTCTCATGTATTCCGTACAAAAAATTAGTAAATCTTAAAAAAATTGACACTGGTCAATATAATTTCTTTTTTTTGAGTCTTGTATTCCCTTTTATAGCTTGTCAAGTGATTTTTTTTTACAAAATACTAACTGACTTTCCTGTTGATTTTTTTAGCCGATGGGCCCATTAGAGAACATTTTTGAAAGTATAAATATCTGGAGAAAAGAAAGTCACATGCTAAGATGTAAAGGGGAATACAAGACTCAAAAAAAAAAATAAATTATATTGACCGGTGTCAATATTTTATCATTTGCTAATTTTTGTACGGAATACAAAATTAAGATTATCCTTGTTGATTTCTTTATACGAAGGGTCCAGATGATAAAAATATTTACAACGGTCAATCCAATTTCTTTCTTTGGTTCTTGTATTCCCTTTTATAGCTTGTTGAGTGACTTTCTATAGTCTATAGATACTTATATGTTCAAAATTTGTTGCCTATGGACCCTTCGTATAAAAAAATGAACAAGGAAAGTATTCAGTTGGTATTTTGTACAAAAAATCACTTGTCAAGAATAAAAATATATATACACATATATATACATGTGTACACATCCACAGTATATTACTTAACACCTACAGCTATCATTTTAGCTGGATGCTGATCAAATTTTGCATTTTATAATTTTATTTTCATTTTGGAAGCTGTACTAAAGTCGCTTTAAATATTTTCCTTTTACTAGCTAGTTCAAATATTCAGTGTTGGTTAAAGGTTTGTTATTAGATGGCTCGGTTTCATTTAGGAATTCCACTAAAATGCATAAATCGTTGCTCACCGAGCATAATTTAACTTCTTTTTTTATTTTTGCCATTGCTGACCAAAAAGAGCAAAATACGCGGGCATTAATGTAATTTACGTAAGTTTATGTGGTACCTCACAAAACACTCGTGAAATTCGACAATTTATATCGACAGGAAATGGTCCAAAACGCGTTAAAACATGGTCCTACGAAAATTTTTTTTTTCAAGGCCTTAGAAATATTTCAGGTGATGGACTTAGTTTTTTTTCTACCATAGTCAGATGACGGTTTGGCGTGATTTATCACCTGACATATTACTTGACTTATCACGTGAATTTTTGCAGTAGGGAAGCCTTTGTGGTTTGGAATGCTTGATAAAAAAATAATTGTATTTTCTTGTTTTGTTTTTTCAAACTATCATTATAAACTATCAAAGTAAGATATAACACCTCTCTGCTTTAAAAAATCTGCTGCGAATTTGGCCGCATTTCGCAGCTGAGTTTGCATAAGATTTTTTGAAGCAGGGCGATACAATGTACTCATAATAATTTGTACAAAAAAAATCTGCTGTAAAACAAAATTATTTAATTAAAGGAAACTGCTAGATGAGATTTTGCCTGCCATGTAATTTTTTTTCTTATTTATGAAGTTAAATTTTGAATTCTCTGATTTAACAGAGAAAAAATTATTTATTAATTGATAACGTTTGTTTCGAATTAATTATTTTATGCATGACCGTTACATAATCACTTTTACTAAAAATAATGATGTTTTTTTAATAAAAATAATTATTACACTGTATGCCCAAAAGAGTAAAATCAGGATCGACAAAGAGTAAATTTTGCAATTTACTCTTTGAAAGTATCTCTTTACTTTCGTAAATAGTAATGATTCCATTTTATACTTTGAAAAAGATTAAAAGGAAAAAATTACCTTTTATAAACAGTGAAATACTATCTTTGCTCTTTACAAATAATAAAAACATAATTTTATAGCACTGTATCCACAAAATGAAAAATTCCATTTTCTGGCTCTCGTGCTACAAAATACTATATTACGAAGCTGGTGCGTAACTGTCTATTCAGCCTTTGAGACTTTTCACCCTCGCTCCGCTTAGGCGAAAACCGTCGCACAGATTAAATTAATAATCACCTTCCGCACCCGTGTCGTAATGTACTATTCTCAACTTACAACATTTAAAGAGTAGAAGTTAAATATTGCCACTTTAAAAGTATAAAATCAATGGTTTACTCTAATCGTAAAGAGTAAATCGCTGAATTTGCTCTTTGGCGATCCTAATTTTACTCTTTAGGGTTTAAAGTGTTAAATTATTTTTAATAATTATAATAGGAGGTAATAATGTTTAATAAGAATAACAGTGTTATTCTTTGTCACAGCCGCGCGAACGGTATGGTTTTTCGACAAATTTCCCACGAGCGGTGTGACTCTTCATCAGATCTCAGCAAACAGTGTTATTCTTCGTCATCGCTGCGCGAACCGTGCTATTTTTCGATAAAGCTCCCGTGAGCGGTGTGATTCTTCGTCAGCCACTTTGAGTGATGTGAGTTTTCATCAATCGTTTTTAACGATGTGATTCTTCGTGTCGGGTACCCGTATATTCTCTAATGCTTTTATAAACATAGTTATATAAAAAAATAAGTCAGACGTAAGAAAGAGAGAAAGCCTGTAAGTAGCTGCCCGTGCATATTCCGCGTTTTCAAGCCCACTATAAAATTTTGATATATTATGCCAAGCTATCATAACGGATTACGTTTCAAAAATTGTGATAAATATTGAAATACTACAAATAAACTTTTTGCTGATTTATTACTTTTATTTAACCATATTATAATTTCTATTTACCACTGTATTACTTTAGATCCAATAAGTCTAATAATTAATTTTCAATCATCTACGTCAATAAGAAGACTAACAATATACGAAAATAGAATAGAATAGAAATTCAATTCATTGTAAATAGCTGAATTTACAACTATTATGCAATAATAATCTTTAAATAAGCGAAGTTCATAGGTACAAAAAAAAACAATTAAATTACATTAATTTTGAATATACAAATTCAAGGTAAAGATTTCACAGCTTTTATAAACTTACTAAAAGAAGAAATGTAATTGGAAATATTTGATATTACAACCTTAGTAGAAATTATATGTACCAGCTCAGATGGCCAACTCGCTGCCGGAACGCCAAAAACGTTCGTCAATGCTTATTACTAAGGTAAAGTACCCAAAACCAGGACACTTCTTCAGACTAGTAAATAATAAACGGCGAGTACAGAATGAACAAATAAACTGCTTGAAAAATTCTTAGTGATACTTTTTAAAGTTATGTTGCAGTTGAATTTATATGTCCAATTTTAGGATACTTCTCAGATTGATATACCCCAAAGAAGGATATACGTTTTTAAGTGCAAATGGAGATTATCCATCTTTAGGGGTCCGTTACTGTCCATATTTGGTCCCAGCCCGTCAGAGATTGCCCAACTATAGGAAGCGCGTACATACTTTTTAAAAGCTATTTAATGATTACACTAAGAATTTTCCAAGCAATTCATTTCTTCATTCTGTACACTCCATTTATTATTTCCTAGTCTGAGAAAGTGTTTTCAATTTGGGTATTTTACCTTACGCGGTTCCTAAAGTTGGGTAGTTTATGACGATCAAGGATCGAAAAGCGGACAGTAACGAACCCCTAAAGATGGACAATCTCTATTTACATTTGAAAACGTATATCTTAACCTCCACACGGCCGGCAACACCACTACAATGGCCGATGTGCCGATAGATCATAAAATTACTTAGTTATTTTCAATAGGATAATTAAATATATTTGTAAGTTTCATAACGCATTCATAAAGAACTCTTTCCGAACAATTTACGAACTCTTCATGAATCCTTTCTTACTTAAAATAATGTACTGAAATTAGCGTTCTTGTAGAATTCCTAATACTCATTAGAAAGTATTCTATACGAGTTCTGTATGAACTCATCCTAATCTCTTAACCTTTAGAGGACGGGGAATTTTGGAATTTTAAATTTCTCAGTATTTTCTATAAAAAACACATAATACGGGACTCTAATATTGGGAAATATTCATATGTAAAGTGTTGTTACGTCGTAAAAAGAAATAAGTGTAGAATAATAACAAGTAGAGAAATGAGAAAAAAGTACAGAATAATAAGAAGCCCATAATGAATAAAAATAGTAAACATGATTCTTTTTACAACATAACAAAATTCTTATGTACACCTCTAAGAATGTGTGAAATGTAAAAAGAATACAAATTACGGCAATAAAATAGATGAGGTAGGTCTCCCAACGATACGTCGATATATTAAAGGAAATATTTGGAGGTATTTCGTAAACGCATGCTAATCAATATTCAAAACAGAAGTTAGAAACGCACAGAGCGCACTCGCTTTTCTCATGAAATAGACCCTAGAAGTAATTCACGGAGGAATTTTATTACTGAAATAAGACACCGAATAATTAAGTTTTCGGCACATAAAAATGATTTATATTCGAATGCTACTCAATATGCAAGACAGAAAATAGAGAATCATTGCGCGCCGACACCTTTTCTAGGGAATGAACCCTCAGAACAGATCACATACCAGCGCAAAACCACATTATTATTCATGTCCGAAAAAGTACAGAATAATAAAAAGCCAATAATGAATAAAAATAGTAAACATGAGTCTTTTTACGACATAACTAAATTTCTATGTACACCTATAAGGAAGTGTGAAATGTAGAAAGAATACAAATTAAGACAATAAAAGAGATGAGGAAGGTTACCCAACGATACGTCGTTATTCTAGAGGAAATATTTGAGGATAATTCGTAAACGGAAGCTAATTAATATTCAGAACAGAAGATGGAAACGCACAGAGCACACTCGCTTTTCTCACGAAATAGACCTTAGAAGTAAATCACGGAGGAATTTTATTACTAAAATAAGACACCTTTCCTAGGCAATGAGCCCTAAGAACAGATCACATACCAGCGCAAAATCACATTATTATTCATATCCGAATTTCTGACAGGAAACGATCATTTGAATTAAGTAGCCGAATTTTCTCAAGATTGAGCAAAGAAATGCACCCAACCGGAAATCAATGGAGGGGATTAAAGAGTATAAAAACCCTAGTCTAAGGGCAAGCATCGTTCAGTCGTATCGAGTCTATACAACGAGTAATTGTCGTCCACGCCAGTCATATCTACGAAGCTACCAGTCTGCACAGGGACGAGCCTCTCCGAGCATCGCTGAGAGTACGAGAGACCGCCCGCTGTGGACTTGAAATCTTGCCCGCCGATCACTCTGACAGGAAAACGCAGAGTAAGTGCAACGACTTATTGTACAACATTGGAGAGACAAGGATAGCAGCAGACTCCAACACCGGGCTAGGCGACTGATCCACCGACGCAACCAAGGGAAGCTGCTGTCTACCGTCAACTCCGAGAGAGAGACAGAGAGAGAGAGAGAGAGAGAGAGAGAGAGAGAGAGAGAGAGAGAGAGAGGAAGCGAGCGAGCATCGACACCTTCGGCCGGGAGCAACGAGTGACAGCGGGAGCGCCGCTACCTCCCGTGACCAGCCGACCCGACCCGCCGCATCCAAGAATCTACGCATCTTTTATTGCAAGGTACATGACTTAATTTTTAAAAGAGTAAACTTTTGAACATCACGTCTTAAGTTTAAAAATTGTATAATCATTGTAATTCCACTTAAAGTTTTTAACCATTAAAATTTATAACCTTTGAAATTGTGTGAACCATGTTTATTTGTTTTTTCGAATAAATTTAGCCTATATTCCTTATCCTGGATGTAATAGTGTCTATCCATGGTCGAGCCACTATAGTGGCTTTACTGTCCTCTACAGGTTAACGAATTACGGTTAGCAACAACATATTCATAAATAAATGTCATGAGAGTTCCAAAAGAAGACTTATAGTACACTTTAGAAACATTTCGTAGTATTTGTAGATGTTGCGCCAAAGAACTCAATAAATATACTGTATGAACTCTGCATATGAGTACATAAAGATCTCATTTATCATTCTCCATGAATACATTTTTAAAGAGAGAGATTCTTTACGAATTATACTATTATTCTATATAAGCAGAAAAACGGACATACCCTGAGCACTTCAAGAATTTTATATGATTAGTTTTTGATCAAAATATAAACGGAAAAAGCATACTTAATTAATTCTTAATGAATACAATATATTCATTAAGAACTCTTTTATAACTCTTAGAAAAGAATTCTGATAGAAATCTTTTCAAGAATTCTTAATCTAATCAACCCAATTATCTTTGCTGTCTGGGATATCGATGTGACCGTATAGCTAATAGCACAAATAATGCTAACAAAGAAATTTGTTTACCGTTTTAATCTGTTTTGTTGTTCATCTTTCGGTTCCATTCTGGAAGGTGTCCAGATCTCAGATTCTTTATCTTACATGACTGAGCAACGATTCGCCTTGGACTGCCCTATCATTGATGTTTTAACTTAAATCTCTAATGTGTATATCTATATAAATAACAACAATTTTTCGTTAAACATTGTCAATTAAATATTACTTCGCGGCGGTGAGTACTGCCTGCACGCCAGGAGCCCTTCAGCGGCGACCTACCCCCTCCAGATCAACGAGCGACGATCACCAGGAAGTAAGTACGGTTGAGAGACTAGAGCGGGTCATTCCGTTCGCCACTCCCGGAAACTTCTAGAGGACAGCGATCAAACCCGAGGGACGTCGGCACCGTTGCATCAAGCACGAGTTCCGCGACGACCTCCGCCCAGGAAGCGATCAAGAGCAGCATCGGAGAAGAGGAGAAATAGAGTAAGTACGGTGTTAGTGTGTGTCTGAGAGCAGAGAGAGAGAGAGAGAGAGCGTGCCCTCCAGGTGGGTCGGCGTCGCCTACGCCTCCGCCAGGAGTTCGTGTGAGAGAGAGAGAGAGAGAGAAAAGCGCGCGTTAAAGAATTCAGGCAGGTCGGTCGGACGAAAGGCGGCAGCCGCTAGAATTCTCGCGCGGACCGCGAACGTCGCGAAAAATCGTGAATTCGATAAACAACGAAGCGGTGTATGTGAGTATGTGTGTGTCAAAGTGTTACAGTGTAGTAGCGTTTAAGAAAAATCAAAATAATTAAATTCGCGTTGTTTTCTCGGCGGCGCGCGATTCCAGGCCGGACTTCGTGTCCCGGGGATCTATTCCTGTGGACGAGTCTCAAGCTGGCCGGTAGTGACGTGTGGTAGTGAAAGCTTTATAAGTGTCTTCGAGAAACCAGGCTGGGACCTTTACTAGTCCCTCAGGTGGCCACGTTATAACTTCTGGGCACTATTGTCCTGTTTTCACTTCTGCTACGTCACGAATACAATAAAGTATGCCAGTGGCCACGTTATAAATGGCGCCCGACGTGGGGCACTTAGGAATTGAATTAACATAAAAATAAAATTTTATTTAAATAAAATTATAAATTAATTAATTTCGCGTTTTGAAAAAAAAAATAAAAAATTTTTTATTTCTAAATTAAAAAGGGAAATATAAAGAAGGAGAAGAATAAGGGAAAGATAAATAAGAGGAAAAAAATTTTTCGTAAAAATAAAATTTTTTTTGAAAGAAATAAATTGTTAGGTAGAACGGCCTGGCCAGTGCGCTCTCGAATACCGAGAATCGGGAAGGCGTGAGTCGGAGCCGGTACAACACGGCACGCAGCCATCTGAGAGAGTGGAATAGAGGAGAGGGGAGAGAGTGATGACTGGTGCCGACGCAATCTCGCGTCCTAGAGGTCAGGCAAGAGTGATTAAGCCGTCACAACAAGGCGCTCGGCGGGCCGACAAAATAGAGCGATAGAAGGGGGAGGGAAGTGTCTTGCAAAAGCGAGCTGCGCGTTGGTTTCGCATAGTGCGCTCGCAATTGAATTCTTGTGAAGATTTTGTTCAAGAATTTACTCGGTAGTTCATCCAGGAATATGATGAGGAAGATTTAGAGGATGATTTCCGCCATCGCACGCAGGCGAAGGGAGAGAAGGTCTCGGCCTATCTGTCTTGTTTCCGATAGATATTGACAAGTCAAATGGGCATTTAAAGCAATAAAGGATAAAGTAATTATGAGTTTGGCGGATATAAAGCATTATGGAAGAAGTTGGGAGAAATTAAAAGTAATAGGTGAGAAATATGTCCCTCCGCTGCCGGCTGAGAAGTTGCGTGTACCTGGCGCCGCCTTTAAGAAACCAGCAACGTTGGGAATAAAAGCAAAAGCGGCAAGCGTTGAGGGAACCAGTTGTAAGAAAAAAGATGCCCTTTGAGTTGAATTTAAGATTGATAGTGGCGACCAGGCAGAAGTGGAAAAAGAGAAGTAGAAGAAAGTGGCGAGGAAATAGTAAAGGAGTCAAGTCGAAGTGTAAATCCTTGCGCCAACATCGATCTGAAGCGAGAGCTTTGCGACGCATGCTCCGGAAATTATGGAAGCGCAAACAGGCGAAGTTCATGTTAGAAGGAGAGCTTGTAAAGCGTCTGAGAAGTAGCTTTCGCCGAAAACCGTTATTTTCTAAAAATACGAATTGGCGGCAAGAGTTATAAAGCATTATTTGATCCTGGGGCAATGCTATCTGTAACAGGTCCCCGAATAGATGAGAAGTTCCAAGACCGTCTTAAAATGACCAACTTCGCCGTTAAAAGTATTTTAGGCAGTGTTCCTGATAGGCGTTCGCTGAGAAATTTGAAACTGAATATATATATTTAATTTTTTGCTATGAAGTCTCGAAGTATTGTAAGGCCGCGTGCACGACTATTATTGAATAGTCGGGGCCGCTCTTCTCTCTCTTCACGGGTCGACGACGACCCATAAAAGAAGAGAGCAACGAAGCACATAGACACCACGGGTCTATTGCTGCCGTCAGGCCAGTATTCGAGACAGCAGTTTAACTAGTTGTCAATTTTTTTGTTATGAAGTTCTCAACGAACGTCTCTAATTCATTTATTTCGAAACTATAGATTATATAAAAAAGGAATTTGTTGAGGTTGATTGGCAACGTAATTTTTCGTTTTGAATTTGAATGTGTCTTTTTTATTACTCTCTCTCTTGTTGGAAACGGAAGAAGAAACTTTGTGACTAATAAAATTATTTTTTAAAACAAATAAAAAAGTCTCCTTTAATTCAATTGGTGCGATACGACATAGGTCGCGAACATTTTGGTGCCGAAACCCGGGACTTGTTCCCTGTTAATTTGAATCGCACAAAAGAATTATTAGGAATTTCGATGCCACGAAGATCTGACAGAATGCAGATTGATTCGGCCGATCAACGACGTCGAGAAAGAACTCCGGAGCATAACGCTGAAGATCAAGAGAACTTGCTGCCAAGGGAATTGCGAGTTCAAAGAAGCCGTGCCGATGCAAGAAGGTTAGTACCTTTAGAAGCAAGAACTTTGTCACCGCAGTCAACGGCTGCTCCTCCGGCTCCTCGTCGCCGAGCGCAATCAGCGGCTGCTATTGCGGCCTCCCGTCGTCGTGTACACCCCGTAGACGAGCCAGCGGAGGAGCAGGATTTCGTTCCCGCGCCAGCACCTCGTCGCCGTGCGCAGTCAGCGGCTGCTATTGCGGCCTCCCGTCGTCGTGCGCAGCCCGAGGACGACCCAGCGGAGGAACAGGACTTCGTTACTCCGCCTGCTCCACGCCGCCGAGCGCAGTCAGCGGCTGCTATTGCGGCCTCCCGTCGTCGTGCGCAGCCCGCGGACGACCCAGCGGACGAGCAGAATTTCGTGCCCTCGGCAGCAACTCGTCGACGAGCGCAGTTGGCAGCTGCTCCTGCAGCCTCCCGTCGCCGTGCGCAGCCCGTGGACGACCCAGCGGAAGAGCAGGACTTCGCGCCTCCTCCTGCTCCACGTCGCCGAACGCAGTTAGCGGCGGTTCCTGTGGCCTCCCGTCGCCGTGTGCAGATCGTGGAAAATCCAGCGGAGGAGCAGGACTTCGCGCCCCCGCCTGCTCCACGTCGCCGAGCGCAGTCAGTGACTGCTCTTGCGTCCTCTCGTCGCCGTGTACACCCCGTAGACGAGCCAGCGGAGGAGCAGGATTTCGTTCCCGCGCCAGCACCTCGTCGCCGTGCGCAGCCAGCGGCTACTCTTGCGGCCTCCCGGGGCCATGCGCAACCCATGATCGACTCAGAGGAGGAGCAGGACTTCGCGCCTCCACCTGCTCCACGTCGTCCAACGCAGTCAGCAGCTGCTCTTGCGGCCTCTCGTCGCCGTGTACACCCCGTCGACGAGCCAGCGGAGGTCCAAGATTTCGAGCCTCCTCCAGCCTCTCGTCATCGTATGCAGCCCGTGGATGACACAGCGGAGTTGCAGTACGCGGCAATTCCGCCAATGGCTCGTCGTCGTCTTCAGACTGCCACGTCGGCGGAGCAGGTGTATCGTCGCGCAGCATCTCCTACCCCCCATCTCCGACAGCTCTCATCGTCCGGAGAAGAATTTAGCGATAAGGAATGCGATAAATTTGAGCGTTTTGTTCCCCATGAAAATGTCGCGCAAAAACGTAGTAATCAATTAACCTCAGCCTCGGATCATGGGCTTGTTCTTAAGCGTGCGAGATTTGACTTGGGAGAAAACGCTGATTCTGAGCACTCTGAGGCATTAAGCTACCGCAATTTTGTGTCGGGTCGGACAAACAATCAAAGAGAATGTCTTCAGAGTACCAGCAATTGTAACCATTCTAGTGGAGCTTTAAATAGTTATTTAAATAAAGATAGCTCTAAATTCTTTAATCGTTTAACTTCTGCTAAAGCATTGCCATGTTTTTCAGGTGATCCACTAGAGTGGTTAAGGTTTAAACAATCCTTTGAATTATCGTCGGCCTTAGGCGATTATACAGATACTGAAAATATAGTTCGATTGTCGGAAGCTTTAAAAGGAGAAGCTCGCGAAGCTGCGGTGTTTTGTCGAAAAGTTCTTCCTTCGTGGTCGAACCTCGTGATTTTATTTTTTATTTGTTGGGAGAGAGAGAGAATTAAATAAAACACTCGATTTTTGGGCCAATAGTGAGATTGCTCTTTATTGGCCTTGGGGAAAGCCTTGCGGCATAAAACCCCGTGAAACACAACACAAATACAGAACGATAAGAAATTTGTACATCGATAGCCAATATAATAGGCAATAATTAATACACGCGTGCTCAAGAGGCGAACGCGACCGGAGTTCGGATTTTGTGACTCGAGATCAGATGTACTGATCGAGTCTGACTCGAAGCCGAGAAAATGGCTGAGTCCAAGGCCCGACGGCAAGCACGAAATACGACGCCGACAGAAAGAAGTGATTAATTAAAGACGAGAAGAAAGAAGATTTACAAGCAAGCACTACGATTACGATTTTTGAAAAACGTCTTTCTCATACGCGTTGAGGCGACAGACTGGTGACGATCACGAGCAAGGCGTCGCGGCCCTCCCAACCGGCCCTCCCCTTAGCAACCCTCTAAACACAAAAAATAGAAAATCGCGAGATGCGCGAAAGAAAAATGGAAGATCGCGAGTCGGCACCGCTCTCGTGCTCACACGTAGCGAGCGTAGGCCGCAACATACTCCCCGGTTGAGAGCATTGCGAGCAAGATACAATGTTGCATGAAATAAATTATAAGCCTTTAGGTAAAGGACAGAGACGTGTGATGTTGCGCTTGAAGCAACCTCGAGAAGTCCTAACAGTGACGACTCGAACGACGTTATCGCTCCCCGGGTGCACCTCGATAACGACTCCCAGCTGCCATTGCGTGCAAGGTTGAGTTCCTTCCATGAGTAATACGACATCTCCAAGAACTATTCCGCCCTTGCTATCAACCCATTTCTGCCGTTTTTGAAGTTCATTCAGATATTCCAAATGCCAACGACGCCAAAAATCTTGTCGGGCCTTGGAAATAAACCGCCAGGCGGAGAGCCGATTATCTGAAATAGAAGAATAATTATCTTCAGGCAAGGCAGTTAAAGGCCGAACCACCAATAGATGAGCCGGAGTCAAGGCGATCGGATCATTGGGATCCGTAGATAAGGTGCATAAAGGCCTGGAATTCAAGATCGCCTCGATTTCAATGGCCAATGTGTTGAGAGTTTCAAAAGTGAGTAATTGCCCACCCACAACTCGTCGGAAATGGTGTTTAAAGGATTTGACGGCAGCCTCCCATAGACCTCCAAAATGCGGAGACAAAGGAGGGTTGAAATGCCACATAATATTCTTACGCGTGGCAAAATGTGAGACGTCTTCCTGAAATTGTTCAGATGAGAACAATGCGTACATCTCGCGCAATTGGTTGTTTGCTCCGACAAAATTGGTCCCGTTGTCGGAATAGACATGAGAAGGTATCGCTCGACGTCCGATAAATCGCCGAAAGGCACCTAGAAAGCCATCAGTTGAGAGGTCGCTGACGATCTCGATGTGAACAGCCTTGGTGGCCATACACACAAAGACGCAACCATAGGCCTTTAATTGAGAGCGATTTCGGAATTTTTTTTCCTTTATAAAGAGAGGGCCGAAAAAATCTACGCCAGTATGATCGAAAGCGGGCGATTGATTTACGCGAGATGCCGGTAAACTGGCCATCTGACCATGAATGTGATTTGGTTTGTGTCGAACGCATGTGACGCAACCACGAACTACTTTACGGACTTGGTTTTTTCCGTCGAGAATCCAAAAACGCTGACGAAGAGTGCATAGAGTACTTTGAATAACTGAGTGATGGGCGGTTTGATGGATCTCGCGAATGATGAGATCTGTTACGTGATGGCGAGATGGTAGCAAAATGGGGCACTTATTATCGAAGGCAGACGTGGAGTGGAGTAGTCGACCACCCACGCGAAGTAGACCGTGTTCATCCAAAAAAGGGTTAAAAGGCGAGATATTGTGAGTCTTTGAAAGCTTAGACTTCCGAAGAGCCGATACCACCTCGGAATATTTATCCTGTTGAATAAGAAGAAGTACGCGACGCTCGGCTTCAGAACGCTCGCTAGCCGCGATGATCTTATCTCGTGGGACCTTTGAAGGTAGCCATCGAAGGCAATATGCGACGGCGTTCAATAACGTGGAGTAAGAAGAAAAACGATCAAAAATATCGTATCGAATGGGTACTGCGAGAAGACATGTAATTTTGCGAAGTCCGGGTAGTTCGGAAAGAGAGGCCAAAATGTTAACCGGCCAGGCAGTTTCGGCCTCGCGAAGCCAAATCGGGCCATCTAACCAGGATGAATTTTTAACAAATTCGAGCGGAACCTGACCTCGTGAAAGAGGATCAGCCGGATTGTGTTCGGTACGAACATGTCGCCATTCCGCTGCAGGAACTGTGGCTTGAATTTCGGCCACGCGATTTGCTTCGAATGGCTTTAACGCCTGAGGGGATTTTTGGAGCCAATGAAGAACAATGGTGGAGTCGCTCCAGAAAATCGTCCGATCGGATCTAGGGAATCGATTGTCAATGGCTTGTTTGTACAATCGGACCAGCAATTGGGCGCCGCACAATTCAAGACGAGGAATTGTGGTTTCCTTAATAGGGGCCACGCGGGATTTGGAACAGATCAACCTAACGAGAGTGAAACCTAGATTGTTAACCGATCGAGCGTACAAACAGGCACCGTAACCCAATTTGCTGGCGTCGCAGAAACCATGTACTTCAATATGGACGGGGTTGTCAACGAAAAGTCTGCGAGATATTCGAAATTCATGCAGCTGAAGAAGCTGCTTGGTGTAAAGAAGCCACCGAAAACATAGGTCCTGAGGAACGGATTCATCCCAATCTACTTTACATTTCCAGCAATCCTGGAGTATAATCTTTGCGGCTAAAACTATGGGTCCGAGCAGTCCCAATGGATCAAAAATGCGAGCAATTCGCGACAAAATAGCGCGTTTAGTGGTCTTTGACGGAGTATCGTCCGCGCCTACAGAATACACGAATTCGTCAGTCTTTGAATCCCATGTAATTCCTAACGTTTTGGACGTAGATTCTGATTTAATGGCGCAATCCAAATCGAGAACCTTACGGTCTAAATTGTCCAACGCGTGCGCGTGATTTGAAGACCATTGTCTTATGGAAAATCCACCGCGATCGAGTATGTCGATTACTTCGTCACGTATTTTATGTACCTCGTCTAGAGTGTCGGCGCCAGTTAGTAAGTCATCAACGTAAAGATCACATTTTAAGATTCGTGAACCTATCGGGAAATCATCTTGTTCGTCGTGAGCGAGCTGATGTACCGTTCGAATGGCAAGATGAGACGCTGACGCGATGCCAAATATAACCGTGTTGAACTCGAAGGCGCAGATTTGGTTATCATGAATCCAAAAGATCCTTTGATAACAACGATCATTTGGATGTAGAAGAATTTGCGGATATATGCGAGCGATATCAGCTGTCAAAACGTAAACATGACGTCGGAAGTGAATTAATTGAACGAATAAAGATTCCTGTAATTGCGGACCTACTAATAGGTTTTGATTTAGAGAGGAACCGTTGCTGGAGGGCGCAGATGCATCGAACACGATTCGCAACTTGGTCGTGGCGCTACCAGTTTTCAACACGGCATGATGGGGCATGTAATAACCGGGCGTTGATTCGTCGGAAACTAAGGATAAGTAGCCAGAATTAAGGTGTTCCTGCATGACCTTATTGTATTCGGTTTCATAGTCTGGGTTGCGTTTGAATTTGCGAAGCAACGCGCGAAACCTGTTGAGGGCATTAGAGCGGGAATCACCTAAATTGGGACCTGCATTACGAAAGGGTAAGCGCACCATATAACGGCCACTCGAAACACGCACAGTATGTGTCCGATAATGAATCTCGCAGGGATTCTCTTCCGGGCGTTCATTTAAAACAGGAGTTACGTCCTCAATGGACCAAAAACGTTCTATCCGATTCGCTAATTCAGTCATATTGCAATTGACGGAGGATTGGGCTTCAACGCTTAAACCACCGGCGACTACCCAGCCTAATTGCGTTTTTTATAATATTAAATCCGATCCGTTTCGTGAAAGATTGATCTGTCCAACCGATAATAGTGACAGGGTAGTACCGGCCCCTATTAGCACATCGACGGCGCGCGGAATATGAAACTTAGGATCGGCGAGTTTTAAATTGGCTGGGATTTTAATTTCTTCGCGCGGAAAATACTCGTCCAGTACAAGATTTGCAATTTTGGGTACTACAAGTAAACTTACGGTTCTCGAGACATTGTTTACGTTAGATTTAAAAGTCAGCCGGACGCGCCCTTTAGATACGGAATGAGTCTCATTTATTGCGCTTATATTCACCTTACACGGCTCAACGGATAGGCGCAACCTTTTCGCGAACTCCTCCGATATAAAGTGGGCCGTGGCACAAGTATCGAGCAGCGCACGCGCGTCCAAGTGAGCTCCATCCGAAGCGCGCACACGGATCATGGCACTCATCATTAAAGACGGACGAAGAACCGAGGATGAGGTGTTAAATGTATTCACCGCGAGTCATCTGATTCGGGCGGAGGCGGACTGATCTTCGTTGCGCGAATTTGTTGCTTGCGCACCAGAGGGCTTATTAATTGACGCGGGTTTATCAAAATGCAGCAAGGTATGGTGAGCCTTGTTGCATTTCTTACAACGAGAAGACGTACACGCGTCTTTGTGCACGGTCAAACAATTTATACAAGCGCCGGCGTCCTTTATAGAGTTAAAACGCTGCCGCGGGTTAAGACTGAGGAACTCGGAACAGGTGTAGGTGCGATGCGATTGTTTGCAGTGGGAACATGACGGACCGGCGGTGGTTACCATAGATCGAACTCCTGCATTGGAGCGCTTATTTTTATGTCCGGAAAAGCCGTGATCGGCTGAGCGTTTAGGATTACGCGCGGAACCGACGTTTGCACCATGCGCTTTAGTTGCGTCCAGCCTATCAACGTAATCGCGAATGAATCTAAAAAGATCCTTGAGTGCCGGGAGTACGTCAGATGATAGTGTTCGCTCCCACTCTTTCCGGACTTCCGCCGGTAAGGCGCGCTCTATGCCCGTAACGAGCATATTTTCATCAGGTACGAGCTTCAATTGCTTAAGCGAGGCGAGATGTTGCTGCACTTCGTCAACCAAATTTGACAATGTTTCCGCGGATGCCACTTGCATGGGAGAGGCCAAATCATAAATTGAATTATAATGCGATTTGACGATAAGTCGCCTTTTCTCATAATGTTCCGAGAGCGTGTCCCACGCAAGCTTGTAGCTGTCGGCCGTGGTGTTAAGAAGAGCTAACTTTCTTTTGGCTGGTCCGGTCAACGCGTTCCGCAAATAAATAAATTTACTAACGTCATCTAGGTCAGTCCGCGCGTCTATCATGGATTGGAATTCGTTCTTGAACGAAATCCAATCCTGATAGTCTCCGTTGAACCTCGGTAATTCAGACATGGGCAATTTAACGACTTTCGGCCTATCCGCGAGCGTTGAGCTTTCTGACCCAAAAGGAGTGCTGGAGGAACTGGCGTTCGGCGCGGGAATAGGAGGAACGCATAACTCGTCCACGGCTGTGTTTAATTCGTAAAACGCGTTCTGCGCCTCGTCGAATTGCAATTCGCTAGCCTCGGTCTCCGATTCCGTAGCGTCCTCAACCCCGAGTCTGAAATCTTCGAAATCGTGGAAGAGTTTCGTTAATCGCTCGAAACGCAATTTTACATTGACCGGTGTTAACTCCCTGTCCGCGATTGCTTTCCGAAGTTTTGTAATTTGGCCCCTTATGTGCGCGTGTTGTCGCTTGAGGTAGGCCGCACTGATTCTTTCCATTTTGAATTATTAAATAAATCGCTCCCTTTCAAATGAAAGTGTTGTCTCAGCGGTGGAGAACTCAACGAGAGATACGTAAAATGCTTCGTGAAGTCACGCACATGACACGCGAAAGACGCAGTTTAACTTAATGAAGTCACGCGTAAGACACGCGTGAAACGGGCGAGATACCCGATCAAGTCGCGCACAAGACACGCGAAAGACGTAAGATACTTAATAAAGTCACGCGCAAGACACGCGAGAAACGTAAGTTAACTTAATGAAGTCACGCGTAAGACACGCGTGAAACGGGCGAGATACCCGATCAAGTCGCGCACAAGACACGCGAAAGACGTAAGATACTTAATAAAGTCACGCGCAAGACACGCGAGAAACGTAAGTTAACTTAATGAAGTCACGCGTAAGACACGCGTGAAACGGGCGAGATACCCGATCAAGTCGCGTACAAGAATTATGCGCGCATAAATGAAATGTTAATCCCTCCCCAATTCAATGAATTAAGTATTTTAAATTATCAGAAAAACTTAGGTTTGAGGAGTTACTGTCGCTCTCTGCACGTGGCTGGCTGGGAGAAATGCACCCGGGCTGCGGCGATGAGGCAAAGCTTTCGATGTCCAGATTCAAGGAGCTGAAAGTCCACCTCACAGGAGGCACCAAAATGTTTTGTCGAAAAGTTCTTCCTTCGTGGTCGAACCTCGTGATTTTGTTTTTTATTTGTTGGGAGAGAGAGAGAATTAAATAAAACACTCGATTTTTGGGCCAATAGTGAGATTGCTCTTTATTGGCCTTGGGGAAAGCCTTGCGACATAAAACCCCGTGAAACACAACACAAATACAGAACGATAAGAAATTTGTACATCGATAGCCAATATAATAGGCAATAATTAATACACGCGTGCTCAAGAGGCGAACGCGACCGGAGTTCGGATTTTGTGACTCGAGATCAGATGTACTGATCGAGTCTGACTCGAAGCCGAGAAAATGGCTGAGTCCAAGGCCCGACGGCAAGCACGAAATACGACGCCGACAGAAAGAAGTGATTAATTAAAGACGAGAAGAAAGAAGATTTACAAGCAAGCACTACGATTACGATTTTTGAAAAACGTCTTTCTCATACGCGTTGAGGCGACAGACTGGTGACGATCACGAGCAAGGCGTCGCGGCCCTCCCAACCGGCCCTCCCCTTAGCAACCCTCTAAACACAAAAAATAGAAAATCGCGAGATGCGCGAAAGAAAAATGGAAGATCGCGAGTCGGCACCGCTCTCGTGCTCACACGTAGCGAGCGTAGGCCGCAACATGCGGGAACCCTTCTTATAGCTGGTAGTAGCTCGGAAGACATAATAAAAACTTTGGAGATGCGCTTTGGTAATGCTAAACTAATTTTGGGAAAAATAATTAATGAAATTAAAGACCTTCCGACAATTGAATCACATAATAACGATGCCTTAATAAAATTTGCCACTCGATTACGTAACGCTGTAATAGCAATTAAATCTTTAAACAATAGCTTTGGCTATTTGCACAGCCCCGAACTTATTGACAATTTAATTAGAAAGATGCCCGACTCGATGCAACGAGGCTACGTAAAATACTCAAATGAAAAAGGCATGGGAAAGCCAGATCTTAAAAAAATTGCTGAATTTGTTTTCCTTGAGGCTAGAAATAGTATTGATGCTGGAATAATTAGTTATGACAGTGAAATATTGCCGTGTGAGAAAAGCACAAGCTCTAAAGGGAAAACAAAATCCGTATATGTTATTGACAGTGAAAATAAAGACCTTGTTATTGTAAAGAGTCGAGAAAAAACATGTCTCTTCTGTGGAAGAAAAAATCATACAATAGAAAATTGTAAAGATTTTAGGAAAGCTCCCACAAGCCAGCGTTGGAAAACCGTAAAATCGAGTCGAGCATGTTTCAACTGCCTTTACGAAGGGCACACTCGCGATGTGTGCAAAAAGAATACCTGTGAGAAGTGTGGTCGCAAACAACACGCGCTGCTTCATGTTTTTAAAGAAAATAAAACTAAAGGTATAAAAACAGAAAAAGAGTCCAAACCAACTATTGTTAAAGACACTGAAAATGTATGTTTAAATTCTGAGAAAGAGTTATGACTAGGAGCACATACGTTTTTAAAAATAATTCCAGTAGTAGTTGGGACACACAAAAGGAAATGCATTTACGCCCTGTTGGATGAGGGTTCTTCAGTGTCAATTATAGACTCTAAAATTGTTAAAGAAATTGGAGTTTCAAGCAGTACAACAAATGTTCATTTAAAGGGCATCGGTGGAGAGTTTGCGACTACATATTCTCGTAACAAGGCAAATTTAAACTTAGAAAGTAATGAATCTTCCTTTGAACTAAAAAACGTTTTGCTTGTTGATAATTTAGCGTTACCTTTTCAGTGTCTGTGTAGTCAACTGGCCGATTTTTGTAAAAAGAAAACGAATATTTATCCGAGTCCATACCAAGGTTCTCCCGATATGTTTATCGGTCAAGACAACATTAATTTAATATTAACACGCGAATTTAAGGAAGTAATAGTTAACCAATTTTTTATTTCAAAAACTCTTTTAGGGTGGGTGTTACATGGTAATTGTAAGGAAAAGAGACTATTTCACGTTAATGTAGTTGAAGTAGAAAACGCGTTGTTAAAAGAAATGTCTGAGATGAATAAATTAATTAAAAACTATTTCGACTTAGATTCTGTAGGAATAGAAAAACAATTCAATTTAAATAGCGATAATAATCACGCGTTGGAAATTCTCGAAAAGACGAGTCGATATGTTGATAACGCGTGGGAGGTCGGTCTCCTGTGGAAAAAGGATGTCGCGAATATTCCAAACAGCCGGCCGAATGCCTTACGACGATTGCATTTGCTCGAACAAAAATTAGACAAAGACCCTGATTACGCTAATCTTTATTATAAAGAAATGGACCGTTTAATCGAGAATGGTTTCGCGGAAAAAATAAACGCAAATGATATTACCGATAGTGATAGAATTTGGTATCTCCCGCACTTTGGTGTTACTAATGTTAATAAGCCGGGCCGAGTACGTTTAGTTTTTGATGCGGCTGCTAAATCGAGGTCAATTAGCTTTAATGATCTTGTCGATTCAGGGCCGGATTTAATAAAATCATTACCGGGAAACTTTATGCGTTTTAGGCAGTATTTTTATGCAATAACGGCCGACATGCGCGATATGTTTCTAAGAATTTCGATAATACCGAAAGACAGACAAGCGCAAAGATTTCTTTTTAGAGGCCCCGATCGCGTTAAAAGTCCAGATACCTTCGTTATGAAGTCAATGCTTTTCGGTGCATCTTCTTCATCTTGCTCAGTCTTATTTGTAAAAAACAAAAATGCAGATATTTTTCTTCCTCGTTTTCCCGATGCGGTTAAAAGTATAAAACATAACACATATATGGATGATTTCTTAGACAGTCTTAAATCAGAAAAAGAAGCTCAAATTCGGATGGCACAAGTAATTGAAATTAAAAAGCATGCTAACTGGGAGATGCACAAATGGGCGAGTAATTCTAATCAAGTGGTTAAGGAATCTCATGGGAAAGAATTAGGTTTTAATTTAACACAGGGTAACGAACACACAGAGAAAGTTTTAGGCATGAAATGGTCAACTCATTCCGATGAGTTGTTTTTTTAATTTGGAAACACAAAAAATCTCGTCTGATTTATTAAACGGAAAAAGAAGGCCAACAAAAAGGGAATTTTTGAAAATCATAATGACAATTTTCGACCCTTTAGGTATTCTTACTCCGTTCACCATACAATCGCGTATTTTAATGCAGCAAATATGGTCCACTGGGATTAAATGGGACGAACAGTTGCGCGACGAAGAATTTAACGGTTGGATGCAGTGGTTACGCGATTTAAAATATGTTAAAGAATGTCGTTTAAATCGCTGTTATCAACTTGAAAGAAGTCAAGTATCGAGCGCCGAATTGCACGTGTTTTGCGACGCAAGCGCAAAAGCTTACGCAGCTGTCGCTTATTGGAGGTTTACCTTATCTAATGACACATTTCATGTCTCTTTAATTATGTCGAAAAGCCGCGTCGCGCCCTTAAAGTCTATTTCCATTCCCCGCCTCGAACTACAAGCTGCGCTTATTGCGACGCGATTAGCAAGCGTAATAGAAAATGAACATAATTTTCAAATAGAAAGATGTGTATTTTGGACAGATTCGAGTACCGTGCTTTATTGGATTAATAAGGACCCACGCAAATTTAAAATTTTTGTAGCAAATAGGTTGGGAGAAATTCGTGCAAACTCCGATGTAACTAAGTGGAGGTGGGTACCGACTAAAGAAAACCCAGCCGATGACGGGACGCGGTCGGTGGCTAACGCGTTAAGTAATTCAAGCAGATGGCTGTTAGGACCAGAATTTTTGCATAAATCGGAATCTCATTGGCCAATAAATAAATTCACTTCTAAAAATTCACAGAACAATGCGGAGCTTAAAAATAAATGTGAGGTTGTTTTCTCTCAATGTGCTACAAAAAGTATTATAGATTCTTCGCGTTTTTCATCTTGGTATCGTCTCATTCGGGTTGTTCAACGAGTTTATGAAGCCGTTGATATCTTTTGCCATCGCGTTTCGTCAAAGGTAGACAAAATTCTAAAGGCCGAAGAACTCTGTATAAAAATGAGTCAAGCCAATTCTTTCGGGGAAGAAATTAACGCTTTATTAAAACAAAAAAACGTGTCAAAAAACAGTAAAATTTTAACCTTATGTCCTTTCTTAGACGAAAAAACAATTTTACGCACTGGTAGCCGTACCAGACGATTTCCAAAAATAAATTTTCAAACGGAGCTTGCGATCTTAGATGCGAAAAATGAGTTTACTCACTTTTAATTAAACATTTTCATGAAAAATTTTATCACGCAAATCACGAAACAGTTTTTAATGAACTGCGGCAGTACTACTGGATTACTGGTTTGCGTCAGTCCTTGAGAAAGATCGTTAACAAATGTATAATTTGTAGAATATTACGAGGGCAAACGACTAACCCAAAAATGAGTGAATTACCCGTCGCGAGATTAGCGTATCGACTCCGTCCATTTAGTAACAGTGGCTTAGATTACTTCGGCCCACTCCATGTAAAAATAGGAAGGCGAAATGAAAAGCGTTGGGTGGCTTTATTTACTTGTATGTCCATTAGGGCAATTCATTTAGAAATTGTACATAGCCTTAGTACGGACTCTGCGATATTGGCGTTAAGACGTTTTTTGCAAGAAGAGGGACGTCTTTAGTTATCTATTGCGATAACGGGACTAATTTTAAGGGCATGAATAGAGAACTTTCACAAGCCATTAAACAAATAAATTTTGAGGAAACAAGCGCTTTCGCTGCCAACAACAAAATCATTTTTTGTTTTAATCCTCCAGCGGGAGCTCACATGGGAGGATCTTGGGAACGCTTGATTCGCTCAGTCAAGACAGCCTTAAATGTTGTTTGCAAAGGTCAATCCTTAAAGGAAGAAGTTTTATTAACTGTCTTGGCTGAAGCGGAACATAGTGTCAATTCCAGACCTCTAACTCACGTTTCGTGTAATGTTAACGACGCTGAAGCTCTAACACCTAACCATTTTTTATTAGGAGCATCCTCGGGACAAATTAGGATAAGTAAATACGAGGCAGAAAAATCGTGCACCAGAAAGCAATGGAAAATTGCACAAAATTATGGAGACAATTTCTGGCGCAGGTGGCTGCGCGAATACTTACCCACTTTAATTCCAACAAAAAAGTGGCAAAATTCAGAAGTAGATCCGTTAAAAATTAATGATTTGGTGTTAATTGTAGATGAAAATGCTCCGAGAAACAGTTGGAAGAAAGGGGTAATTATTCGAGTGATGCCCGGTTCAGATGGGGGAAATCCTCTACTACTCGGATTTCCCCCATCTGAACCGGGCATCACTCGAATAATTACCCCTTTCTAGTATGATAGCTTGTGATTACTGGAATCTTTTACGCTTTAATTGCTAATATAGTTTAACTTATTTATACATTATTATCTCTAATATTTTTCCATTAAAAATATCTTGAATTTTTATTTATTTGTCCACTTGCTATAAATGTTTTTTCAGCACGTAAATGTCTGCCATAATTTAGTAATTGCCAAACATTTTGCTTGTAAATGTCTACAAAAATTGTTTTCCTACTTTTCTTTTAAGTACTTTTTTTTACTTTTTTATAAGTCATCGTACTGAAAAAACAGCAAGTGGACAAATAAATAAAAAAATTTAATATTTTTGATGGAATAATAGCAGAGAGAAACAGTACCTAATAGTGTGTAAGTAGCTTAAATTATGTCATTACTTTGTAACGGCCGATTGATGGCCCACCGAGGTGAACGGTCGCGAATCTGAGGTAGCGGTGGGAGTTCGCGTGTCGCGTGGGGACGAGTTGCGAAACGACGGCTAAATTGGCGAACGCGTCTCGTCCCTTTTCGCCTTGAAGCTTCGCTGCGTGCGGTTGCTTGGGCACTACGTGCTGGAACCCGAGAAACGGGGTAAGTACACCGCCACGCGTTAATAGATTAGCCGGAACACAAAATAATTATTATCGGGGTAGTTCCCGTAGTATACGCAGATCGTCATCACACGCATTGCTGCTGGACGACAATGAATTATCGATTCAAGCGAACCGTCACCAAGGTGGGTCCGGCAAAGCGAACCTGGGCGTGAGCCAGTGAGCCTCCATCCAGAAATTCCGCTCCCCTGCGATACGACGAGCAAAGAAAAGGAGGTACTGTTATTTTGCGAATTTGAGACGACGTGAAGAAAAATAGCGTAGCGATAACGATAGCGTTGATGATGCAAATCTTGTAAATTTATTGTTTTGCTTGAAATAAATCTTTGTCAAAAAGAAACCAATCCAAAAAAACATACTCACAACTTAAAGCGTAAAAATTTCCCGTAATCAAAAGTGATGAATAAAATTTTGTAGCTATTATACTAGAAAGTGTACTTTCTTGACCCATGCTGGCCTCCTTTATCAAATAATTTCCAATCTTACAACTCTTCAGTCCAGAATCTTAGATTATCAACAATTTAGGCCCTGTCCCATTAAAATTCCTGTACCGATGTGACTTACAGATTACGCTAAAGGTTTCATTTCGTAAATAATTGGTAATATTTAAATAATATTATTAATACAATTCATTAAAAAAAAAAAATAAAACGTTTAAACTCAATATTTACACTGTGCATCTAGAAATAATGGAAAAAGGTTGATAATCTAGGTAAATCAACATTTTATTAATGTTTTCAACATTTCTATTTTTAACCGGGGTATAATTCTAAGAAAAAATACTTATTGATTCATATCCCTCTTAATCATGTGAGGTTGAAATCATTCAATTATCCTTTGCTCATTGTCAAAATGATTAGTAAACCGTCCGTGAAAAATCTTCTGAAGGTCATTCCAAAGAAGAACCTTGAGTACGAATTTGATTATAAAATTTTGCGCCATTCCCGATTCCTGCGTTAAAATTATGGGTTCCTATTTACAAAAGCAGATTTAACCTTGAAGTTCGTGGTCAAGGGCAAATTGTTCGATGACTCCGACGAACCCGAAAATTGTTGTAGCGGTTATTTTCGAATTGGAGGCTTTCCTAACGAGATGCTCAGGTGTGTAATTAAAAATATGCTTCGTCAAGATTTATCAAACTATTTTGTAATTTAAAACTGCAAGTGCTTTTTGTCCCAGGTTAGCCCAGTAGACTCGTTAGTAAGGCGCGTAGGCTGAACCAGTCATATACAAGAATTTTATCAATGTTTAAATATTGTGAGGGAGTTTTATCTATTAATTTAAAATATTGAAGACGGAAAGGAATTCATCGCCGTCGAGCTGTCTTGCAATATTTATGTTAAGCAGGCAGGCTCGACGAGACGAAGAAAGGATGACGTGGAGAGTACCTGGTACTCGAGCCCGAGGATGGTGCGCATGAATGAGAGGGAGACAGATTGCGAGGTCGACAAAGCGCGAGAGAGGTGTTTAGCAGGAGGTCGCCCGACGGTGCCGCGACAGCGCACGCAGCCGAGGCGAGAGACGGCCGCTCAGCTGAGCGCGGCCGCCATCTTCCCTCGACCCCGCGACTGCCGCGACGAGAGATGAGGACGCCGTCGAGGATGCCCAATCACACTTGCACGCACCGAACACACATACACGACACTTCCATGCACTACACAACACGCGGCGAGGTTCGCGCGGACGCGGGTACGCGACGAAACGCGAATCTAGGCTCAGTCGCGCGAGCCGGTCGAGCACGTGTTGCTCGGCCGGCGGAAACTGAGTAGGCGCAAGGGAGGGGCGGTCGCTAGGCGAGGAAGAGAGAGAGCGTGCGTGGCGGTAGAAAGGGAGCGCGCGTGGCCGGAGAGAGAGAGGGAGCGCGTGGAGTGAGAGAGAAGGCGCGCTATGATTTTGATCGAGTCGTAGTTTCGCAGTTGTAGAAGTTTTGGGTTTGATCAGTTTAGTAGTTTCTAGTGGTAGTAGGTTCGGAGATTGTTGTAGTGGGAAGTTCGTGGACGTAGTTGTAGGAAGAGAGTCTAGTTAGAGTTAGTAGTTTAGTTGTAGGGAAGTCGCGGAGTATTGTTGGAGTTCGTTGATTTTTGTGGTGAGGAACGTTGGCGGGAAGTAGGTTCGGATCTGTACGAGTACACTTACGCGACGGTTCCGCAGACGCGACATACATCACACGCAGACCCGTGTAATACACGTGAAATGGAATATAGTGGATCTCAGAGAAATTGCGAGAGTGATTATTCGAGTGGTTCTGCCCAAGTTTTCCCTTGAGTGTTCGTGTTTTGAAGCGTGTTTTTCAGAGATCACGGGGTGGCGGTTAGCCCCAGCGACAGCGGTAGCGGAAAGGAGGTTTGCAGTGTTGTTTTGCCTCAGTCGCCGAGGACATCCCCCGACTCGGTGCGTCAACGACCACCCTTGAGTCTGAGCCAGCCGGACAATCGGACCAAGGCGGTGCACATGCACCTGGCGCCCTTTAACATTAGTGAGTTTTTGCATTGTTGGTTTTCGCGTGAGTTAAGGGTTTGGGGAGTTTTGTTGCGGTTAGGGTAGCGGAGTTGAGTAAAAGAAGTACAGCCCGTTGGTCCGTCAGTGAATAGTACGGGGACTTGAAATACTATATCACAATATAAAATAATTCTCTGTACTTTACCGTTCTCGACATTGAAAACTGCGCTCGACGTCGGATCCATTCTCTGATTCTATTTCAGATCCTTCCACGACTCGATGCAGACTGATGGGTCTATTGTATTATAAAATATATTATCTATCTTATAGACAGCGGAAGAAGGCGCGCTTAACCGCGTTAGAATGTCGGCGTGGTCGTATGCTATTTATTTTAACTCCTTTTTCATACTTTTGCATTTAAAAAATCTGGTGCAAAAAGACTCTTGTTTCGCTGCTAGAAATGAGAGAACGATTGAAGTCTCTGCGCCTGACGTGAGCTGCAGATCAGTGTTTGCCCGTTCCAAGAATTTTCTTTGTGAGGCCAACTGCGCAGTTATTTTGGTCAACCTTGCGCTATGCGAGTTGGAGAACTGACAAGAAAGTAAGGATAATTTGCACGTGGTACAATACGGATGCTAATTCGACATCGGCCTACGCTCAATTATGTAATCATCAATCGCCCGTTGAAAATCATTTCACGTCGTCAGGCCCAACGGAAAAAACTTTTTTTCGAATCCTTCTGCGAGTCGTCTTAGGCAACAAAATCGCACAGCATCTCGAAGTTAAATTCTAAATCTAGCGTAACTTGAAGGTACACGTTGTACAAGAAATTATCTTTAGATTGTAGTGTATTTAAGACCAATTTTGTCATACCTTCTTTTGAAACTATTTTGTTTATTTCTATAGGAATAAAAATTGTAATAGTAAAACAAATTCTCTAAAGTATATTAGAAATTCATTTTGAATATTTTTATCTTATGGTTTTATGTTTTTGGAAATGTTTGTGCGGAAGTATGTGTATGTTTGTGCAAAAATTTAAATAACTTATTACCGCCCAAACGAACAAAATTTTGACATTGACTTCAACGGCCCATCATTTTAAAACAAACAAGAGAATTTTAACTCAAAGTATATATATTACTGTTTTCGAAGTCGCTCTTTCGATTGGTGGTGTCAAAAATGTCAAAAAGTAATATTTAACCTATTATTTTTCAAAAAATATAAAAAGAAAATGCACTTCATACTTTTGGATTTTTTTCAAACCTAATTTTAACAATATTCCGAATATCTAGGCAACTTTTAATGTCATAAACACGTTGCGTGTCGTAAACATATTTGGATAACATCAAAATAAATTTTCTAAACAAATAAAAACAAGCTTTTTTTTAACAATTTTATTAATAATTTTTAACAACTATTTTATATGTAAATTTTTTACCTATTTAAAATTTATACATTATTTACAGTAATTTATAATATTCCATTTTGACTTAAAAATAGTCGTTGTCAATATTATATATTAAAAGTTTAATATTAATTCCTTTAAGCAGGACATACTAAAATTTCATATTCAAACATTAGTGAAATTGCAACGAAGACGAAGTACAAAAGAAACATAGTAAATCCTAAACTCTTATTCATGCGCCACTTGAAAAATGCTATACTGAGTATTACGAAAAGTAGCATGCAGAATAAAATGGCAATACTGCAGACCATCCCAACAGAATTAACTTCAACTGGAGTTCCGTAAATTAAGCCATATAAAAGCCATGGTACCGGAAGCCTGAAACAATAATATTAATAAACTATCTTAATTCCATGGAGTAATAAGATTTTATTACATAATATTATTTTGTAATGCAATAGTAGTTTTTGGTTCTACTGCGTCAGAAGTGATGCTTTTCGAAACCTACGATCGCTCAATCGGTAGAGTGACAGATTTGTAACTTGGTGGCCCGAGTTCAAGTCTCGATCTCTCCCAATTCATACAAGCAACGTTTATGTGTGCTTTCTTCGATCACAAACACATCGTAGACCTCCGTTACTAATTAGCACCATATGGGTGAAAAAATGTGATTCTTGGGTAAATGCAAGTATAGCACAACGACCGAAGCGAGGTTCATTTTACACGAATCTAGAAATCACTTCTGACAAGAACATCCAATACTATTTTATGCAACGAATGCATCCAGTGCTCTTTTAAATTAAAATGTTACAACCCCCCACTTTTTTTTGTGGTTGATCAAGTGCTAGGTGGGTTTGCACGTAAACGATCATATTTCTTTTTAACACTTAATTTTGTATTATTTTCATATAATATAATAAAAGGTGAATAATAGGCTTTACGATGAAAATCGGAGCACGGTGTGCGAAAACATTTTTTCTTTGAATTAAATTATTTTTACTCTTTTCGAAATTTAAGGGGGCATTAGGGTCCCGACACTTTCGAAAATGACAATTTTTTTTCATTTTCTTATAGCTAAGCATCTTAGAAATAATAATGAACAGCGGTTTTAGTTTGTGTGTAGAAAAACAAGGGACCAAAGACCTATCGACCTAAGGGGCATCAGTTGCTCGTTACCTTTTCAGCTAAGCAGTCGTGTACTCGTACTTCGTGAGCGTCAAAACTCCAGCCGTCATTTGAGCAGATTAAAAAAAAGGCCAAATCCAAATAAAAATAAAAAATTGAAAGCTGAAGCTAGAAGTTCATCAGCGAAAAAAATTCGACTGTGCCAGTGGACTTCGACAGGCACTACAGAATAGTTGATTTTGTTTTAGTATTTTCAACGCTTTCTAAGCTTGTCAAATGTAAAGAGTGTAACGAAAGTGTTGAATTTTAAATTTGTGTTTGGTTTGTTGAAGTGAAAATTTATTTTTGGCTTTCATATAACCCGTTTGGGCAAGATCGTGTATACAGGAAGATTCCTTTTTCCAAAGACGCCGGCGTCAAATCTCGGCCACCAGCAAAATTTTTTAAACTTTATGTTTAAAATTTTGGTACCTTCGCGTCGTCGAGAGCTAGCACGAGGGGGCGCGTGCCCGAGGCCACAACGGTCGTGTACAGCGCGGAACAGGCAGGCGGCCTGTTCCAAATCCGTGTATTTGTTTACTGCGGAGTAAGGTCGATGCTCCGCGTGAACATCGTCGATTGTGAGTCGCGTGATCAGCCGGCGAATACTCGGCGGGGCCGGGAATTTGTAGGAGCACGCGCGTTCATTTTTGCTCGCGGCTCTGCTCGGCAATGTTCGGCCGCGTTCGGGGCACTCGGCCCACGGGCTCGGCACACACTAACTTCCCCGGGATACGAGTCTTTGTATTTTATCTAACAAAGGCAATAAAGGCCTCTGACATTTATTCTACTTGATCGTGTCATTTTTTCGGGTATCCGCCGGACTACTCGACACCTAGGGTGTATTCCGTCCTTATCGCCTAAACTCTCGGATACCGCTACTCTCCCGTAGAGCTGAGCGGCCGGCACCAGCTGTCCAACAGGCGGACAGCTATGCGAACGCAAGGGACGCGCTCGTCATCAGCACGCGAGTACGGAAAGCGAGAGTACAGCGCTTCACTTTGTGACGACTCGGGATAATAACTCTAATTATCTTAGGAGATGCGCTCCTTTCTGCCCCTTAAGTCTCCCTTCGCCGAACGGTCTCCGCACAACTCACGATACTCCGCGGACCAAGCTAACTCGCGGGAGCGGGACGTGAGGATGTCGGGGCAGTTTCGGTGAACAAGCCGTTTTATTAAATGAAAGTAATTTATTAATTATATACATGTGGCTCGCAGCCACGGTCCTTAGACCTCGAACGCACCTAATCTAATAGGCGCGCTCGCCGATCCTACTCGCGGACGACAGAGAAAGAGAACGATACTTATCACGCTAGCTTGCGCCGCGGACGCAGTCTCGAAGTAGTCTTCTCGCTGTCTCGCTGAAGGTCGGCTTGGTTGTCGTGGTGCGGGCGTGTGACGGGCGCCTCCTCCAGGCTTGTGGCCTTGCCGCTGACGTGCGGCGGATATTCTTCCGGGCTCGTCTGCGGGGCGAGATGTTTGCCCTGATGCGTGGCATCTCGTAGATTTTGTCTCGTGCGGTAGCCTCGTGGTTGCCGCCGTAGTTCAAGGGTCTCGGTGTCGCTATCGTGGTTATCGCCAGGGCTGATCTTAGGTGGAGACAGCGTTTCCCTTACGTGCGCTCTTTATAAAGAGTCGCCTAGTTTCCCCCCCCCCACTTACCTATCCGCGGGGGGGGGGGGGGCGCACTTTCGGCTGCTTAGCCACGCTGTTGCGCCGCGCTTCTCTCTTGTGTCTAACCTAACCTAACTCGAGTTTTGTCGTGCGCAACGTCTCCGGTGCTTACAATTACATGCACGTCGTAACGTGTCTATTTCCACGTTACAACTTATTGACAAGTAGCCTCAGCCGTGGACTAAACCAAGGAGCCCATTTCTTTTTTGGGCAAACCTATATGATTGGTGCCATCATATTAATAGCTAAGTTTACATTAGTGTTCATAGCAGTCAAAGCACCTTCCAGGTTGATTTCTAGGGAATTCATGGCATTCCAATCAAATTCAGAAAGCACTTCATTTAAAGAATCGACTTTGATGCTGTTTTAATCCCTCTATTAAATGTGCTCTTAAAAATGATCAAAACTCTTACTTTAATGACCTACACAACAGACTAGACGGACTTGACATTAAGTACATTTTCTATGCAGATGACCTACAGATATATCTTCACACTACAAAAGAGGATCTACCGGATGGTCTGACTCGACTATCTCTCAGTCATAAACACTTTTACAGATGTGCAGTATGTCATTTCTGTTACTCCAAAATTTATTTCCGTTTTAATTACAAATTTATTTAACATTTCGTTTGCTTTATTTAATTCGTCAAATGTTATGCTGTTCTGCAGCAGAATGTACATACTTTCAACGAATAATGACCAATATTTTAATAATTTATTACTTATTTTTGTTGACAGAAGTGGTATACTGTAATAAAGAATATAATTCTCCCACTCTCGTGCTTTTCAGTCGTCTCTTATACTAACTGGCCGAGTTAAACGTGATATTTGATGAGGTACGGTTATTTTTTGTAATGCCTTATCAAATTTTTTTATATCTTTTGCATCCTTTCCTTGAATTAATGTTTCCGTAATGCGACTTCCGACTCCTTCTAAGCAGCAGTGTAAGTAGTCAGGAACAAAGCCTGAAATGATGTTAAATTCTTCTTTATTTATAAATGGTGATGCGTACTTTACACCTAATATTGGTTTTCCCGGAGTTACAGTAAGCATAGCCGATATTGTATCTTCTAATTTTCGAAGCTCTGGTATATTTTCTTTTATAGGATATCGCATACTTCCAGCGTGATAAAAACCTTCATGCAAACACCAATTACATCCATATTTGTCATTAAATTGTTTGGTCCCTTGTATAGTAGCTCTTGCCACAGAATCGACGACGCAAATTAGTACATACGGTTTTATATTAAGTTTTTGCCCTTTTATATCGCAAGGAATACCAATGTTTGATAAGGTATTCATTACATCTATAAATGGATTTAAAAAAGCGTTCATATCGGGTTTTTTTTTATGAAACCATAATCCACACGTTGTCAAATTTTTCATACGACTTTTTATAGGCAATTCATTTATCATTAAATATATTGGCCAAATTGAATATTTTGAACATTTAAATTTTGGAGCTCCATTTGTATTAAATGTTGTAGTTACATACTGATGCCTATCCTCGGGTGATAAAGATGCGACAAATTGTCTGTATAATTTGCCATCGTATATGTCATCTATTTGTCCTTCTTTATGACGCCTCTGATTAACTATGTAATCATAATGATTTTCATTAATTTTTATTAAATCTGATATTTGTTGCGACGGATCTATAGTTTTAAAAAAACTAGTGTTGCTTGGGTTTGACAAATCTAAATCTTTATTATAAGTGTCGCAAATTTTTATTTCGGATATTTTTTCAAAAATGCCAATATATGAACATCAATTTTGACACACCGCATGGAATGTTATATCATCACCCGGATTAAGATATTTATCTAAAAAATATTTTGTATTTGGAAGTATCGGTTCCGCAAACATGTAATTAATAATTTTAAATAATTCTGTCATGCCCGTTATTGAAATACTATTTTTGAGGCAGTATTTTAATAGCATTAGAAATAATTCTCCCTTGCGAATATTTACAGGCGTCATAATCTGATTCATGAATTATGGGCTGCTTATTAAGTCTTGAAAAGTCTCGGGATTTTTTTCTTCATTGAAATTATGTAATTCGTCAAACATTGCATCTAGGTAGTTCGTAACATCTGTTTGAGCTTCTTCTGGAATCTGGTATATGGGTTGTGATTAATAAATACGTTAGATATTAATATCTAACGAGGCTTCGCCTCGGGCGTCAACTTCACGCGGTGGCGGAACTTCAGCTTTCGTCTCTTGTACTGTAATGTACTATTTTGTTAAAAGCTCAGCTGAGCTCGAGCGCGTGCTGAAATGGATCGCGAAAATCCTCTGCGCCGTCTAGCTCCCGGTCGCAGTTCACGGGTAAAACGGACGTAGGCAAAGGAAAAATTAATCTAAGTCGCGTACTAAATATTTGGATTTATTCCGCGTTTACTAACACGATCGACGGTACACAAGCGCGATGTAAACAAACGCGGTCGCACAGGTCGAGGTAATTCGCGGTCGCGCGACGTTCGGGCCGATGCCCTCACACCAACACACGCACACACTCAAAAGCGCACGCTGCGCCGCTCGCAAACTCGAGGAGATATCCTGGACACGACAGTCCAGGATACGCGCACTCCTCTTACCTCGAACAGTCGGCCGACCTCGCAGACTCTCTCTCTCTCTCACTCAGAGCTCCGCTCGGCTGTTCCACCGCTGTCTTCGTAGCAGTGTCTCGCTGCCGCTGTCTTTCGGCCGTCTCTTGAGCACCGTCTGCTTCTGCTGCTGCTCACCGTCGCGATCGACCTCCTTCCTCGGGCACCTTCTCCTCAGCTTCATCGCAAAACTCTTTGAGAAACTCACGAAACGCGCGCTCGCCGGTCTAACACCTATTTTCCGCGCGAGAACCACCAGGAACATGGCGGCTGCCGCGCTAGCCCGCGCTGAGCGCCACTCCTTCCTTCTCTCTCTATCTCGCGCGTCTCCCACCTACCTGTACGTTTCTCGCTCGCACTCACTCGAGCTTGCTCTGCGCGAGCAGCTGACGAGCCGTGATACCCCCCCCCCCCAGACGTCGCTAGACTCCGATTTGCGTTCGTCTGATAATAAGGAAAGTGATGAGGTAGAGTTTGGGCTGACTAATTACCGCGTGAGATGTATCCTTCTAGGTTTTTTTTTTTTTTTTTTTTTTTTTCTACATAGCCCGGGGGCAGGTGCTGCTGGAAGTATGGGCAGTCGCTCGGTGTTCGTACCCCCAAGCACCCACAAATCGTGCACCGGCGCACCTTGCCCCCGGTCTTCTTTCTGGGGACTTCCCCTTCGTAACCCCACCGCCCCGTCACTGGGTTGAAAGTGGGCGGCGGGATATTGGCGTACTCCCCGGCGGCACCTGCCGCACGGGGAGCTCTTCTCTCTTGCGGTCGGGCGGAGGACCTGTCCCGAGTGGCATCTGCCATCGGTTCGGGGCCATGCGGGCGGCGTAGCTGAGGCTCCGGACGATTGAGCTCAGCGACGGGTTCGGAGCTTGGCTTTTTGAGGCCTTCTCTTGCCTCTGCCTCCCGCCGCTGTGCCTTCTCTAGCTCTCGCCGGAGCCTATAAGCCTCGCTGTGGACCTTCTCCCACTTGTCCTCCGCCCTTCTTCTGGCCTCTTCGGCTTTGGCCTTGGCCTTGGCCTCCTCTTCGGCCCTCTTCTTCTTAGCCACCCAGTCGGTTCTGGATTTCTCCATAGCCGCCAAGTCCTCCCTCCGGTTGGCCACCCTCAAGGGCCAGAGCTCCGCCTTTACGCGCGCTTCTTCTCCCCTTTCGAGGAGAACGTCCAGCGCCGCGTACGCTCTTTTCTCCCTCTCGAGGGTAGCGTCGGAGGCTTTCTTTGCCTCCCTAACCTCGGCCACGTCTCGAGCCACGTGCTCTTCGATCTTTAAGTCGCACCAGGCCGAGGTGTCTACGGCAGCTGCCGTAGACGTGGGAGTCGATAGCCTCCATTCCTCCGGAGTTTGTGACTCGCGGCTCACCAGCTCTTTGATCGGAGCTGGTGTCGGAATCGCTTCCGACGTGGGTGGCTTCCGCTGTTCCTCTTCAGGAGCCCTGACCACCCCAGTGGAGGCTGAGGCAACTGCCTCATCCACCTCTATCTCTTCTATTGAGACCTTGGTTTTGGCGAGCACTTTCTCTTGCTGCTCGCTCACCAAGGCATCTCTTTGGAGGTGGATTGCCTCCATGAGGTTGGCCAGGACCTCCCCAGCCGGTGGCGTCTCCTCCTGGGCAAATGCCCAGTTGATGGCCTCTGCCATCAGCTGTTCCGCCCTCTCGAGGTCTACCCGAATCGTCCATTTGGCGTCCATCTGAAACAGAAAATTCCGGGGCGTCTCTCATGATCTAGCTTTTGCATGAGCACGCGTCCGTTTCGGCGTTGCTTCGCCGTGCCCGCTAGTGGCGCCTTTTCTAGTTTCCTAGGTCTACCAGGACGCCTTTTCGCTGTTGCCGGCTCGGTTGGCTTTGTGTTTCGTGGTTTCCCTTGGATTACTGTTATTGTTGTCTTCCTTGGTCTGCCACGCTTCTTCTTTGGTACTGCTGTACCGCGCTTCTCTCCCACATTTGGAGTCGCTGCATGTTTCCTTTCCTCCACATGAGGAGTCGCATTTGCAACCAGTTCATCGCCCTGAACTGTCGGATTGCTGTCCGCAAACGCCTGTTCTGTCTCTTCATCGCTTAGAGTCGCATTTGCAACCGGTTCGGCGCCCCGAACCGTCGGATTGCTATCCGCCACCGCATCCCTCGGAGGTTGAAAAGGGTCGTCTTCATCTTCAACTGATGCTTCCGGCTCTTCATGAGAATGGTAGTACTTCAGGTCCTTCGCATGGACCACTGGATCTACCATTCCCTTTCCATCTACGAGGTCATAGGTGTTTGCTCCTCTAATCGCCGTTATAAGGTGTGGGCCGCTATACTTTGGCGCTAGTTTGGCTGCCACACCTTGCATTGCCGAAGACAGCACTCGGTTTTTCTTCCAAACCAGTTCCCCTACTTGGAACTCAGCCGGACGGTGCTGTTTGTTATAATATCCTACTTATCGCTCCTGGGCTGATTTAGAGTTTTTCCCGGCCCATTCTTGGAGATCCCTCAAGTCTGCCATCTTGTCATGCCAATTCTCCATGGCTTGTTGGCTGGATTTCTGTGTGGCAGCTGCCTCCTGTTCACGCTTAAGGGTCTTAGGCGGTATTGGTTGTCTGCCTGTGCATCTCTTCTTCGATTTTCGGCGAAACCGGGTAGTATTTCTGTTTTACCGGTTTCGCCGATTTGACATCAATGTCATGTTCTATCAGGCTTGTCATTTCTAGTCGCCCTGGCATTTCATTGAGGATGTTGTCTACCATCTCATAGACTTGTCGTTTTTTCTCTTCCGACACATCCTCTAACCCAACTGAAGCTAGGGCTGAAATTCCGCCAGCAACTGCTGCGACTTCTAGCGCTACGTAGGTGTTGTCTTCTTTGAAGAACAGTCTGTCTAAGTCCGGGTCCAAGACTGCATGGAACTCCCGGACAAAGTTTACACCTACGTAGCAGTCCTCGTCTAATCCGGGCAATATTGCTACCCGGATGTCCTTGGTTATGCCTGCTACCGATAACGGTAGCAGGACATGTCCAATCAAGGGGCAGCGCCTTCCGCCTGCCAGCCGCACCTGTCCCGCTTTGGCTTTGGATAGACTCCGGCCGAGGCTGGTGGCAATTCGGAGCCCTATCGGTCCCATGACCGTGCACGAGGCTCCAGGGTCATACAATGCCCTCATCCGATAGTTTTCTATCTCTATCGGAAGCCACCATCTTGTCTCGCCCTGGGCTTGGTAGTCTATTCCACCAACTTCTCCTTCAGAGATGTCCTCCCAGGATCCTTCGTCGGATTCTTCCTGGAAGGTTTCGGCTATCGTCGTATCAATTTCCGGCATTCTTGGCCGTTCCTCCTCTGAAGGAGTTCTCCCTTCCTCAACGTGAGGATGAGAGACACTCGCTGTTGAGCCGCAAGTCCTCTCTTCCTGGTAATCTCCGGCATCTGCCAAGGATTCCAGAAGAGGGCTATACTTCGGCTCACCCTGATCGAGAGCACCTAGGCTCGTCGCATCGGCGGCTGGTGGAGTCGTTTGGGACATGCGGGCGGAGAGGACTCCCTCTATCCGCCCTTGTTCTCGTTTCCCGAATATTTTGGACAAAACTTCATTATCCAGCCAGGTTGACCGCAGCAATTGCATTCTAGCCGTTTCGTAAAGTCTAGCCTCTTGCGATCCTTGGGGGGAATTCTGAGAATCCTTATCTTTCTTTTTGTTGGAATTCTCTGCTTTCCCTTTTCCAGGCTGGTTATTATTTCTTTTGTCTCCATTTTTCGGCGTGGATTCTTTGTTGTTATTCTGCTTCAGGATTTCCTGAAGCATTTGGCCAATCTTGGTTAGCATATCTGCTTCCCGATCTGTCTGTTCGGCCGAGACAGCTGCTACCTTTGGCTCATTGTTCGTCGTCGCTTTAGATGAAGGTGTCTTCTTTTTGTAAGCCATTTCTGGCAGCAGGGTTGACTCAGGAGCTGGAGGAGGTCGATACGTTCGCTCTCCTTCTTCTGTCAGCTCTGCTTCCACTGCCAGATCGAGTAAGACTTCGATCGATGAACAATCGGATCTTTTTACTTGCCGTTGTAATCTTGGTAACATATTTCGGTGCAGCAAGTCTATCTGCGCCGAAATCGATGGAACCGGTATCTGTTTACGCATGATACCGATGAGACAGGTTATGTACTCCCTCTCTGCCTCCTCCTCGCCCTGTGTTCTGGCATTTGCCTCCGCAATTAATCTCTGATGAAAACGTTGGTTGGTACCATACCAACGTTTCGCTGCTGAGACAAAATCGTTCCAGCTATGCCACTTGTTCTTCTCGTTCTGATACCAAGTGGCTGCTGTGCCTGTTAGCAGCTCCGTCAGAGATGCAAGCATCTGCTCGTCTGACAAATTGGCCGTCGCCCGGTAATCCTACACTCTGGTAAGGAACACTTCTATTGACTGGCTCCTTTCCCCGGAAAACCGGACTTGTCATTTCCTCACGATGTTTCCTATATCATGAGGAGAATGGCTCTGCCTACTATTTTGCCAGCTAGAGCAATTTGGGCAGCTTGCCCCCGTTTCATTTATGTTTGGCCTAGGCAGATGCCTAGGCCGCTCTTCGTCCACCTCTCTCTGATTGTAGGTTGGACTGAAACGTCTTCTTGGGGAGCTCTCCCTGTGACTCGTTCTGTCTTGCGGTTGGTCATCGTAATGGCACGTGAAGGTATCCTGAAACCTCACGTGCCTTCTCCGATCGTTCTCTTCTATCCTCGTGCTTGAGGCTGGCTCTGTTCTCGTCGTGACTAGATTTGACAAGTCTTCCACCTTCTTGATTAGGTGAGCTAGCATGCCCGAGAACTCTCCAGGGATTTTAAACTTTTCCCCAGATACGGCCACTAACTCTACCCAGCCCTCTCGACTTGGTTGCTGATCTTCTGTTTGATCTGCTTGCAACCTGCTGTTCGTCTCAGATCTGTTTTCTATGTTCCTGGACTCGTTGACAGAGGATTGCTTCAACCTGGCAATTGCCTCATTTACTGCCTCGTCTGTTACTAAAGCTAGCAGTGCTTGCTGCTCCAGGTTGCCTTCTGTAGGCTCGTTCTCGTCTGGTGAGAGTGTCCTGTTGATCCACTGTTCTCTTTGAGTAATCCGGTACTCCAGTGAATCAACTTCTTCTTGAAGGACTGGCACGAAATCAGCATCTTCATATTGACCAATCAACCAAGAGTACAACCTCGCTTGTCTGGCAAAGCTATTTCCTACCGTGCGCAGTTTGAGATCCTCTAATGTCGTCCGTAGGCAGTTGCCTGACATGCTAGCAATCATGTCTTCCACTGCCATGACTGTCTCAGCCGCCGGTCTTTGCGTTGTCGTCATCTTGCTTGTATCTATCTTTCCCAAGCAAGAGAGTAATTCTATACAAGCTTGGGCCTAACGCTGGTACCACTACACTTCGCTAATTGCAATTGCAATTAGCGCCTAACTCGCTTGTTAAATATTTCAAAATTCTCTGAGCAAAATTTTCTTGTCGATGAACGGAAAGAATTAAAGGAAAATTCCTAAATTCCCGAAAATTTCCGGTGGCGGCCAACCTTAATCCCCCGCGGATAAGTTTTTAAACTTCTGGTGCAAGCCGTTCCGAATTTGCATATGCGAACAAATTCGGCGGCAACCTCCCTTTACTTTCCGTGTGGCGTACACTAGCCGGTGGCCGCCGACCTTAATTTCGAATTTTAAAAGTTTGAATTTCCCGCGCTTCCTGAGTAGGAACAAGTACCTGCACTATTTTCCGCGGCAAAATACAAAATTCACTTTTTAACGTAAAAAGAGAATTTTGTCAATCACGCCAAAAAAAATATAAATAAATAAATTTTCGACGCTCGACCTGTCACAAAAAAAAATCCTATCTTAAAATACAAATAGAATTTTCCCCACTCAGGGTACTTCTTCTTGCTCAGATAAATTTTAAAATTTTGTATTTACACACCAAGAATTTCAAAGCACTACTCGTGCTTGGTCATACGTGCATACAACCATACAACACACATACGCAACGCGCGAATTGGTGCTGGAGTTCTTCACTCACCTAAGCCGCCAAGTAAATACGGAGAATATTTGTTTTCTTTTTTTTTTCTCCGCCTCGAACCGCGCTCGCAGCAGTTCCGCAGCTACCGATTAATTTAATCGCGAAAATAAAAAAAAAAAAAATTTCCGGCCTAATTTCCCCTACACACGCGTTGGGCGCCAATTGTAACGGGGCCGCCCCTGGTCCTCACCGACGTCCCTCGGTGCGGCTGTGTGCAGCAGCGTACTGCACACGTGCGATGCCGTTCGCTACAAACGCCGGGAGAATTCGAACTCCCGGCTTTCTCGAGCTCAGCTGAGCTCGAGCGCGTGCTGAAATGGATCGCGAAAATCCTCTGCGCCGACTAGCTCCCGGTCGCATTTCACGGGGAAAACGGACGTAAGCGAAGGAAAAATTAATCTAAGTCGCGTACTAAATATTTGGATTTATTCCGCGTTCACTAACACGATCGACGGTACACAAGCGCGATGTAAACAAACGCGGTCGCACAGGTCGAGGTAATTCGCGGTCGCGCGCGACGTTCGGGCCGATGCCCTCACACCAACACACGCACACAATCAAAAGCGCACGCTGCGCCGCTCGCAAACTCGAGGAGATATCCTGGACACATCTGTCCAGGATACGCGCACTCCTCTTACCTCGAACAGTCGGCCGACCTCGCAGACTCTCTCTCTCACTCAGTGCTCCGCTCGGCTGTTCCACCGCTGTCTTCGTAGCAGTGTCTCGCTGCCGCTGTCTTTCGGCCGTCTCTCGAGCACCGTCTGCTGCTGCTGCTACTCACCGTCGCGATCGACCTCCTTCCTCGGGCACCTTCTCCTCAGCTTCCTCGCAAAACTCTTTGAAAAACTCACGAAACGCGCGCTCGCCGGTCTAACACGTGTTTTCCGCGCGAGAACCACTAGGAACATGGCGGCTGCCGCGCTAGCCCGCGCGGAGCGCCACTCCTTCCTTCTCTCTCTATCTCGCGCGCCTCCCACCTACCTGTACGTTTCTCGCTCGCACTCACTCGAGCTTGCTCTGCGCGAGCAGCTGACGAGCCGTGACAGTATATATCTAAATAAATTAATTAAACAAGAAATAATGTTGTGTACTGTGTTTATTTCAAACTTAAAATTTTTAAACAGTGAATTTAATTTAATTTAAAGATTTAGATATATAAAAATTTAAAAATTTAAATATATAGCTTGTCAATGATTATATTCACTGTTTAAAATTTTAAAGTTTAAAATAAAAACTATACCCAAAATTATTTCTTTCCTCATTCAACTAAAATAAAATAAATTACTTGCATTTTTATATTAAATTATTTTATTTATTTTATTTATTAAATTATTATTTTATTGAATTTACAATTTATTACGGTCTCATGACCGTAATCGCAAGGAAGGGCGTATTCAAGGCGCCCTTTAGACACGCGTTGTTTCTACTGGGCTATGAGCTGCCCGAGCGGCGGCTTAGGTGCGCACTGGGCTGCTCGCTGCAGCCCGCGTCGTCCGCACAGCTAACAGCTAGCTCGACCACGACGGAATTCCAGGCTGTTCCTTAATGGGGCTCTCTAGGTTATCACAGAACGGAGGTGCATTTACGCGCACTACCACCTCCGGTTACACAGATTTAGAAGGATTTCTATCGAATAAAAATGCGCGCGCCTAACCACATAAGAATATATATGTATATATATATATATATATAGGTATTAATCTTTTGACTTGAAGTGAAGTCCTTCTGCGGCTCCTGGAGGTGGAGGATGTCACGAAGCTTCTGGTGCACGGCGCGGAAGTTAAACGTAATCTCCAAATTGATTGGAGATAGGATGGATTTTATTGATTTTTAAATAGATAAAAAATCGTAACAGCGGATATCAAAAAAATATAAAGAAAAACTAAATATTGAAGAAGGCTTGAGGGCTAAATCCAGAATAAGAATGAATAAAAATTGTTGTTTCGGCTTATCGCTGGATGAATTTCCGCTCAGAAAAAATTTCAACCTTTCCACTTGTCATTTTATTTGGTATGCATCACCCTACTGCAAAAAATCACGTGATAAGACAAGTGATTTATCACGTGATAAATCACGTCAAAGCGTCATCTGACTATGATAGAAATAGTATATTACGTAACAAGGGAGGTAAAATAGAAATGGTCCTAGTTTGGCACAATTGGCACCCGAGCCGAAGGCGAGGGTGACAAACGTGTGATCTGAGACATTCTCTCGGCTTCGCCTCGGGCGTCAACTTCACGCAGTGGCGGGCCTTCAACGTTCGTCTCATGTACTGTATACTATTTTTCTTTATACCCGGTCGAAAGTACGCTAAGTTTCGATTGAAATTTGTATTTGAAAAAAATTATTTTTTTGTTAGCTCGAGTAAATTTATTCCGACATTTGCGGCACGAGCGCAGCGAGTGCTGATAGTGGGGGGGGGGGGGCGGTTATCGGAAAAATCAAGAGTATAATTTCATTACATAGAATGATAAAAAATAATGGATAACTATTTTTCCGTTTTTCATTCAAACTTTTACTAATAAAGATATAAATGATTAATAACAGTGACGTAACTATGGCGTACTATATCTATATTGTGCACAATTGTGACGTCACTCGGTCACTCAGATTTTTGAAACGCGCTATATTTGCAAAATATAAACAAAACCTCAACCGCGCTATCTTTCAAAACATAAACAAAACCTCCAAAACGTTTATTTATGCTTAAATTATATTAATGTATCAATTGCTTCAATAATAAGTCCTTAACCTTTATACAACGGGGGTGATCCCCTTAGGGTCGACCTGTCCCTTACGGTGTTTAATAGTTTATTACGCAAAAAGTGATGTAAAATAGAAAAAGCCGCGAAAAATCAAGTGATGCCTCACCCCACATATAACAAAATATATAAGTCGATGTGACTAGTAATATTATTTCAATTATCTAGCACATGTCCTAGCAATATTCTTCATTCAGCTCTTTATGCGATCTTGCAAGAGATTATGGGGTGGAATGCATTCAAAATGTATTTCACATCAGAACATTGTCATTATCTGTTTTACTCGTTAATATACACTTGGCAAATGATCAGCGAATAAGAAATAAATTTCTCACAGTATCACCCTGTATATATAGTTAATTGCATTAAAGAAAAATCATATGATATGTCAGGTGATATATCAGGTGATAAATCAGGTGATGTGCCAGGTGATGTGCCAGGTGATGTGCCAGGTGATAATGTAGGGTGATATGTCAGGTGATTTGTCAGGTGATTTGTCGTGTCAAATTCGCCACGGATTTATCACCTGATATATCACCTGATATATCATATGATAAATCACCTGATTATTTTCGGCAGGGTTATGTCTCTTCATTTTTATGAAATTTCTTAAATTTATTTAGTTTTATACCTTTTTCAACTACTTAACCAAATAATTTTAAATCATACACCTCTACAGCCAGGAATCACATAAATTATCAAAATTTTATCCCATTAAAATTCACGTACCGTTGGGACCTGTAGGTTACGCCAAAGTGTCTATTTTCATGTTTTTCATAGAACAGCTTTATAGTTAGTTTTACTATATAGTATTTAAAAGTCAGAAAACATTAATTAATCTGCTCCAAAATTTCTTTTTAAAACAAAGTTCTTACAACTAATAACATAGTCCATTAAAATGATGAGTTTTTTTGGAAATAAATTAAAAACTTAACAAAATCTCTATAGCATCTTAAAATCTAATTAATGAATAATATTCTCACTATGTAATTTGATTTATTCAACTCTATTTTTGTTGAATTTATAATGTATCAAATATATTGTAAATAGCAACAGCCTGCATTGAAAATAAAGTTATAAAGTGAATAAAAAATAAATAACATTATCAGAGATTAGCGAGAGATTACTAATGCTGTATTGAAAAAGCGTGGCGATTCCGACAACGGCACTCCTCACGGTGTGACTACGAACAATACACATTAACCGATTCTGCCGTCCACGGTCCCTTGACTCCTCGCTTCCTCTGTCAGAGAAGTGGAATGTGTGAATACAGAAACGGAGGGGAAATAACAAAGTGGCGTATCGGCCGACGGCGGTATCCTCGATCTGGGTGTGGTTATAAAATTAAAAAATTACAGCGTCATTATTTTTTTATAACCGTTTTTTATTATATAATATATACTTATAATTAATTATAAAATATATAATTAATATATTATATAATATATACTTATGTACAAAAAAATTGTTCAGACAAAAGTTGTTTGGGACAATGGGGTTCATCTTTTTATGAAATCAGTTTTGACCTTGAGACTTATTTTCAAGGTCATTTGAAGGTCAAAGTGTTTTTTTGGATAGGAATCCCCATTTTTGATCCCGGATTCGCACAAAATTTTGTATCAAAAGTGCTTTTAAAACTTTCTTGACTAAACACATAGTTTCTGAGAAAAACTCTTCAATTTTTTTCATGAAAAGGATGCATCTAATCAAAAAATTGCTAAAAATATTATTGATTTAGAATGGCATGAAAAATATGGTGGTATTTTTTATTTTTCCAATTTTTAATTTTGTGAAATTGCCTAAAAAACAATATTCTAAAAAATTTGTCTGAACAATTTTTTTGTACAACGCTAACCGGCGAAAATTTCTGGGTGGTTTCTTTAAAATGGGACACCCTGTATAGATATTTATCATTGTATTTTAATTAATAAAAATCGGCAGGACAATGTGAGAAGCAGTATAAATAATTATTTGAGTATACCATAAACCTGTTAAACAACAATTACTGTAGGATAGGTAGATAAACATATGCGGCTTCCTGCCATATGAAATTAAATGTTATGTTAGTTCAAATCAATAATTAATGAATTAAATATTATTTATGTTAGACAAAAAATTTGATAGTTTCTTAAATACATCGTATTTTTTTACATAGCTATACTTTTTAATTTAAATAATAATTAAATATATTTTATAACTTTATTCGTAAATAATTTTTTTATAAGTCTTATTTTAAATTTACGGACAATAATCATTCGTTCCACCCTGGTGGAATCCAAGATTGAGTACCCTGCGCAGGGAGGTCGGCAAACTATTCAACAGATGTTAGCCTATAAAGAAACCAAGCGAGAGTACAACAAGGCTCTCAAGGTGGCAAAACAGGAAGGCTGGAAGTGTTGAAGTGGAAGAGTGAAGAACTTAACAGTATACCGGATTCGACTAGGCTTAACAGGATCTTGACCAGGCCGTCCGATAGCGCACAGCAGCAAATTAGGAAATCTTCGGGAGAGTATACGCACAACAATAAGGAGGCTCTCGAGTGTCTTTTTTCGGTCCATTTTCCCGGACTAAATTCACAAGATCAGCCGGAACAACCACCGGTTGAGTACTCTGGACAAGAATGGGAGTTGGCGGATCATGTCATAACAAGAGATAGTGTTAATTGGGCCATTGATTCATTTGAACCCTATAAAGCATCAGGGGCCGACAGTATTTTTCCAACCCTACTTCAAAAGTGAGTGGATTTACTGTTGAAACCGCTGATAGAAGTCTTTAAGGTTTGTCTGGCGTTTGGCTATGTTTCAAACGAATGGAAGAAGGCTATGGTTATTTTCATACCTACATCTGGGAAACAGGCGCATGAGAACGTTAAGGACTTTAGGCCAATTAGTCTGACGTCTTTTATGCTTAAGACCCTGGAAAGGCTGGTGGACCGAGGAATCAAGGATGGAGCCCTGACAGTTCACCCTGTGCATGCTTTACAGCATGCAGACAGAGAAGGGAAGTCAGTGGACTCCGCTCTTGACGAAGTAACCACCGGAATCAAGAAAGGGATGAGGAATAAGTTTATGGTTCTGGCTGCTTTCCTGGATGTGGAAGGTGCTTTCAATTTCAAAACAGGAAGGAGTATATGCCGGGAAGCGGAGAGACATGGCATTCCCAAGTCTCTTGTTAGGTGGCTACATAACTCCCTAGTTGGGAGGATTGAGGAAATAAAAATTTGAAGGCAATACTCATCTTTTGATGAACTGGACCCTTCGCTGCCTCTGGCTTTTATCCCAGCAACGGCGTGCCTCAGACGACGATGGCGATCGGTACCTGGCTTGTTCTGCTGCAAATCTGCATAAAAATCTTGGCCACGGGTGTCTTCGACTGAAAAATAAAGCGCTTCCGCGGAAAAAAATCTACTTCGCAATCGCAACGAAAGCAGTAGATGGAGGGACTTCCCATCTGGCTGTTTTCTGCCAACAAAACTGGCACGCGAGGTAACGGGCGTAAAAGTGCCACGTTACAAAATATATTTTGCTATGTTTTATAGTATAATAAATTATGGAATATTTACTTGGGGAAGTGCTTATAAAAATATATTAAATTTATTACAAAATGTTCAAACAAGGTTATTAAAAATGTTAAACTAAGGGACTTATACTTAAAAAGTAGCTCAAAGACTAGACATAAGAATATAATTCTTCCAAGAAAGAAAAAAACCATAAGTGATAAAAATAGTTATATAACTGCAATCAAGGCCTTCAATAAATTACCAAATGAATTGTAGAATCTTTCTCTAAATTTAAAGACAATTAAGAATAAGATAAAATAAATTGTATCGGGATAAATAAATAAACAAATATTGTTAAAAATTGCAATACAATTATAGTTTATGAAATGTTATAAAATCACGTTATATTATTTTAGTTTTAGTTTTAGTTATAAATTTTGTTAATATACCAGCCTATGCACAGGTAACTGTTTTTACCTCGATAGGAGTTACTTATGTAATTATTCCTGGTTCAATAAATTCAAAAAAATTTAAAAAAGTACATTTGAAATATTCTGATCCAGCATTAAAAATATTGATAGCAATTATTCAGCACTGATTAAAACTTTCACATTTTACTTTTTTAAGTGATCTCCTAATACAGAATTAGCTACACTGGTAGAAAAAAGGACACGCTGTGCGCTCGACCATGTAAGTAGCAGTACGCCCGGTCCTATAGGTGAACCGCACGCCTACTGCGGGAAAGCTGCATGCTCACACTGGGCAAACCGTGAAACCCACGTAAATGGCTAAGCAGTACGCTCGCTCTTGCAAGTATCATGGTGTAAGATAGATTGTACCTTTATATTATTTTGGACTTTTCACATTTTCAAATATCGCTCTGCGTAACAGGCGGAGTACGCGCAGGATGGTTACACACATCACAAATGTAATGATAAATTTCGTGCTGATCATTAACAATTTTTTTTGTAACGAAGTAATTTTTAATTAAAATTTGGTGGAACTTTGCTCTGGTTTAATTTTTTTCTTTTTTAACGTCAAGCAGAAATCTGCCATCCGATACTTTTACTCCATTTCAGTTGTGTATTGATGAGATTGTTCTCCTTGTTCTTAGCTATAGTCTCCGAAATTTTGAGGAAAGTAGTGAAGATGTGAGTTTAGGAAGTGCATTTTTAGACTCATTAAGCAACTTAACCACTTCAGGTTCTTCAGCAAATCTTTAACCAAATTTCGGTAATCGGCACCATTTTGATTTTCCAGTAAATTCTGAGAGGCACTTTTGAAACCTATTCATGCGGTTTTTTCCTTGTCAGTCATTTACTCAATAAAGTCTTCATCTTGAAAAAGCGAAGCAATTTAGGGACCATCGAAAATACCTTTTTTTATATTTACACCACTTATAACGGCAAACTTTAGCCCTAAATACCCAAAAAAGTTACCATTTTTATCTAGAGTTTTGAAATATGGTTTGATCATTCCAACTTTTAATAGTTTGCATACAATGTTCTTTAATCTTGGATGAAACTCAGTTCTTTTTGGCCAATTTTGCTATTTATCCAATGCTATTATGAAATCCGATTATAAACGTAGAATTAGGGTACCAATTTTTAAATCACCGACAAAGCTTAAAAAAATTAAATCCAGGTGAAACACAGGTGAGTTTTTAGAAACATTCATCATGTTTGATGTTATTTTTACTGCTGCAGAGTGGCTTTTCTAGGCCAGAGGCCCAGTTTCTTTTTCTCTAATTTCAGAATTTGGAAACACCGAGTAGTATGATGTTACAGCGACGCAAGGTATGTGCTCACCGATGGGGACATACGTGCTATGAGACACGAGCGCCGCAAGGTGGTCCGGTTGAAAATAGAAATGTTGAAAAGAAGGTTTACATCGTTGGTTTGAAACCTTTTTAACGTTTCCTAACGGGAGGGGGAGGGGAGAGAATAATATTATATTGTGGAGTGGAAATAAAGATTTTGTTAGTATTAGCTTCATTGAATTAGCTAATAAATCTATTTCCTGACAAGTTTCATTGAACAAGAGATATCCCGCTTGACATGTTGATGATCCAACGCATCTTTGTCGATGTATTTTCTAAGAGACTGTATCTCTAACCAGTCGTATGATGTAACCACTTGTAGATAGTGCACTCTTGGCATCTGTAAATTTTGTATCAGCATATCCTTCCATCTTGTCCAATTTATCTTCAAATTTTAGCCCAATTTTCTTTTTATATTACAGATACCTACCCAGGCACTTCACCGAGTTCCAGTCCTTGACAGTTGGATTAATTTGGTATCTACTCAAAATATTTGCTACATATATGATATCTGGTCTAACTGTATATACCAGATATAGCAAGCCTCCTACGGCTTCTCCGTAAGAATAATTTACATTTACAATATGTTATATAGATGTTTATGTTAAGTTTATAGCCGCATTTAGGTTTTTTTCTCTTTCTCGTCTTTCTCGATTTAACACTTGGGACGTTGTCATCGGTGTCCTTTTCGGGTTGATATCTGAAAAACCTAATTTAATCAAGTCAGACTTTATATAATCTTCCAGTGGGAGGGTCACAGTTCCACTTGATCTATCTCTCCCGATCTTGATTCTTAGGTACACCTTCGGTCTTCCCAGATATTGCATTTCGAATACTCGCAAGTAATATATCATCAATATATAATATTAGTAGCAAGACTTTATTTTTGTCTTTCCAGACAAATAAGCATGGTTCAGATTTATGAACCTCTAGTTCTAATTTTACAGCAGCCTCTCTGAATCGCTTATTTCGTTTCTTCGAAAAAATGCAGTTTTCACGTCTAACTGTCTCGCTTCCATGTCATATTTATTGCTAATCAATAAACATGATCTAATAAGTTGCATTCTTGACACAGAAGTATATATTTCGTTGATTTCATAAAAGTTTCTGTCTTTAAATCCTCGAATTACTCTCGTTTACGATTAAATATTTCCATCTACATCCATTTTTCTCTTCGATGTCCATCGTGGGTCAATGGTGTTGTGCTTGACAAGGCCTACAGTCCTAGAACGATCCACAATCTCCCAAACTTGATTTTTGTTCATTCGGTTAAGATTCTCATTCACATCTTTTCCTTACTCTAATTTTTTACGAGAGTTCATCACCTCCTTATACGATGTTAGATCCTGATTTACACTTATTTGAAACGCATGTATTATTTGATCAACTAATTTTGTTGTTCTCGGTCTCCCTCTCTTCCTTTGGGACTCTGTCTCTGGATTTTTAGTTGAGTTCTCGTCCAATTTCTTTTCAAAATTTTACGAACCGGTTCGATTTACTGGTTCAAGTGGGTTACTCCAATCCTTGATGATGATTTATTGTAGAAACGGACAAATAAGATCTCTTTTGGTTTTAAATCAAATCTATTTAATTGTGTTGAATCGAATATCAATCGAATTTCAATGCGAGATCCTACATATTCTCTGGTAAGTTTGAGTCGAAAATTAAAGCCCTCACGCACCTCCAAATAGTTTGATTAAATCGTTCTGCTACTCCATTTTACTGAGGTGTATCGGGACATGCTAATTGTAACTCTACTCCACTTTTCCGTAGTATGTCAATAGCAGAATTTTTCTTTTAATCCAAAAATATTTCTCGCGGTGCTTAGAAATGACTTTAAGTAGTCTCCAGATTCATGTGTACTTTTAACCGTAAAAACCTTATGAACAAATACAATTATGAATCTATATCCTTTCGAACGAGTTCTGAGAGTAATCGGTCCAATACTATCACTATGCATGAAAATGGCAGTCTATTAAATTTAATGGGTTTACAAATCCCCCAATCTAGTTAATACGTTACAGTGATTTACACTCTAAATTTCGTTTTTGAAATGTTTCGAAATAATCTAACGAAGCCTAATAATCTAACCTTATCTAATCTGCCACCCTCTCTCCCTTCCTTCCTCCCTCCCGCTCTCTCTCGCCTGCCACGTGCTGGGAGCACAAAAACATGTGTGCTTCAATAACTTACTTTTTAAGTTTATCTTTAATTCGTCGCCAGTGATCGTTTGTCGCTCCGTTTATTTTCAGACGTTCTCTCGCATTGTCTATTTTGATATCGTCTTCGTCTAATTTTTATTCTCTCTAACGTTTGCTTTTCTTTTGTCACTGTCAATCAGTCATTGTCTTTTTACGTCTATTTTATAGTCGTCCGGATAACCCTTACGTTTGTGTGAATTCATAACTTTGTTATCGCTGGAACGATACCTGGATGCAGCGATCAATCTTCTGACTTCTTCTTCCGAATACGGACAATCGATGGAAGTGTATCCATCACACTGTCTGTATCAGTTGTTGCAGTCAGCTGCCCTGTGCCCTATTTCGCCACAATTGTATCATCTATCTCTAGAGGCTATTAATAGGGAAGGCAGGTAAGTGTGATTCTCCAATTTTTTTTTAAACTTTGCACATCGGTACATTATTGAAAAATATTAGATACGATGAATTAGGAGGTTAAAACCACCTCTAAATATTATGCCTAAATATTGTTGTTAACACATATTCTACAAATATTTTCACTTGTAGTCATTATTTTTTAATCAAGTAAAATTATGTTTATAACTCAATAACCCGATAAACCAATAACCCAAAAACCCAGTGGTAAAATCAACCTAAGAGTTCATTTATTTTGGAGGAGGAATAGTCGTATTATATCAAGTACATTTTCGTAATAAAATCATTTTTTCGTCTTAAAAACTTAAAATTTACTGGCACATAGCATATAACATACAGGGTGGGCCAAAAGTACCGGAACGGCAAAATAACTTGGCGGTATTGTATTTTAGGAGAAAAAGATTAAAACAAAAGATATAGGATTTTTTCTTGGCTATTCGACGGTGATAATGACCATGACCTTGACCATAACCTTGAATGTCAATTCAAGGTCATGTTAATTTCTTTAAATAGCAACCCATAATTTTCACCTCAGAAATGTAAAGAGCGGAAAGTTTTACGTCCGAATGTGACCAAGACCATGACCTCATCCTTGACCTTGAAGGTTATTTAAAGATCAAATTGTTTTTTTTTCAGTGAGAACCCACAATTTTCACTTCAGAAATGAAAAGAGCGGAACATTCTACGTCTAAGTATGACCTTGACCATGATCTCCACCGTGACCTTGAAGATTGTTTCAAGGTCAATTTTTTTTCAGTGGGAATTAGTGACCATCATATCTTGTATTCAATACCCATGAGTGACCTCAATTTACCTTTGATGATCATTAGTGACCGTCACTGGCTGGGCCAAGAATGAATTAGTTTACCTTCGGTGACCATCATTATCCATAAGTGACCAAAATCTATCTCTAATGACCATTAATGATCGTCAATGACTGAGTAGACCTTCAGTTATCGTTAGTGGACATTAATTAATTCGTTTGCCTTCAGTGACCATCATCGTGATACTGCCCTTATAGTCTGCAAAATTATTTATTCATGTTGCTCTCGCTTCTTCGAAACTGCTGTTTAGAATAGGTGAGAAGCAGAGAAAGTTTTTGCTGGCTTCTTCCACCTATCCTCCACGGAATAGTTAGCAAGATTTCCTGCGTGTCCTGTTTCCTTTATGAATAGTCGTTTTCTGGATATTTGAAGGGTTGCCGAGTCTTAATTTTGTAGCCATTTCTTTCCAAATGACTCCTCTAATGGAACAAGAGAGGGTTACAATTTTGATGATGAGAGTGTGGGGAGATAGACAGTGATCGTACGATGAAGTGCGAATATTATTTAATGAAACCTTCCGTAATGACGAGGAAGGAATTTCGAAGTTAACTGTTTTCCGTTCTGTGCACCGATCTGAAGAAACTGGGGTTAATAAAAATCGTCCGAAATCTGGAAAACCAGTTTCCGTGACGTCAGAAGAAAGTCAGTTTGAAGTAGCGCAAGCATTCGTTAAAAATCCCCATTTGTCAAGTGGAAAAGCAACCCAAGAACTTGAAATGGGTCGAACATCAATTAGCGCCCACACAGCATCTAATATTTCGGAAGCTTACAAGTGAAAGATACAATGAAGCTTCCCATGTAAGCTGACTAAAAGCTTACAGTAAGAATTAGAAAAAATCAGTATAGCTTACTGCAGAATGTTCCATGAAAGCTTCCAGTAAGATTAGATCGTAAGATAAAAATTGACGAAAATTGTTCTATTACAGTTAAGCTAACGCGAAGCTTTCCTTAAGATTACACGAAAGATTTAATGGAACCTTGTCCGAACCTTACCGGAAAGAGTACGGGAACCCATCGCGGAAGCTTTATTAAATGAAATGGAGGAAGATCCCAGGAAGTAACTAAGTGAAACTCCGGTTAGCCTCCCGGACTGACAAAAAAAGATTCGGGATGAACGATTGAAGGGAAGGTTTGTTAAGCTTTCGTGAGGCTTTCCGGCAAGTTCGTTGTAATCATACAGGAAACATCTCTGCAACATTATAGGAAGATTACTTGGTAAGGTTGAACTTGTTCAATTTTTCGCCATTTCATTAAAGCTTACCGGAAAATTTCCTGAAGATTACACGAAAGTTACAATGGAACCTTTTCCGAACATTACCCGAAAGAGTACTGCAACCTATGGAGGAAGCCTTATTAAATGAAATGATGGAAGATTCCAGAAAGCAATTTAAGTCAGACTCTCGTTAACTAAATATTTAACTAATTTATGTAATGATTTAATTAAAACAACGAAATATTTTATTGTATTTACTAAATATTTATTTGATCTAAAAATCCCTATATCTGAATTAACACAATATTTTGTCGAATCAATAAAATATTTAATAAGGAGGGTTGGACTAAATTATTTAGTAATATCTTGTTAAATAAAAGAATCCTTAGAATCAGTTTAACAAAACATTTTGTCAAAATAACTTAACATTTATTTGAGTCAACTAAACACAATTAGTCATTTTAATTAAATGTTTAGTAAGGAGGATCTGACTAAATAATTTTGTTGGAAGAATTTAACTAAATTTTTAGTTATATTATAATTTAACTAAATTATTTAATTAAGATTAAAATAATTAGCTCAATTAAACAATTTGTTATTTTAACCTTTAGAGGGCCGGGCTTTTGAAAAATTTGAAAATCGCATTTTTCTATAGGAATGTGGTCTAAGGTCCCTGAGATAGAGCCAAACTAAATTGCGATGTTGGTGAGTCAGACCCCTTACGCCTAGAGGCGTATTCCGGCCCTCTAAAGGTTAAATAAACATTTTGTTGTTTTAATTAAATATTTTGTTGATTCAACTCATTTAAAAAAAATTCTATTCTAATTCGCTCTTGACGTCTTGCTTTAGACGGCGATGATGCTACATTGCTATTTAATCTAACTTTTTTTTTTTATTTCGCTGATTTACATTTATTTATACATTTCGCATGCATACACTGAACAAAAAATTTGCTGATTCAACTAAATATATTTTGTTGATTGACATTTAGTTCAACTAAATGTTTAGTTCAATCAACAAAATGTTTTATTAAATCAATTAATTGATTTTGTCACGTAATATTTCGTTGATTCAACAAAAATTTTGTTGAATCAACAAAATCTTTAGTCAATGCGACAAAATAGAAAACAGATTTGTTGATCCAACAAACCGATTTAGCCATTACAACTAAATACATTTAGTCGAAGTAACTAAATATGGTTAATAAAATATTTGGCTAAAATAACAAAATATTTTGTTATTCTAACTAAAGATTTTGTTGAAATTGCTATATTTACATAATAAATAAACCATCTAATTAATCCAACAAAATATTTTGTAGATTCGAATAAATATTGAGTAATATTTTAGTTCACTTTAATTAAAGCTTTTGTTGGTTCAACGAAATAGTTAGTTCACTTTACCAAATATTTAGTAAAAAAATTATCAACCGATAACAAAACAAACTTGATTGACACAACTAAATATTTAGTTGAAAGTAAAAAATCTTTTAATTTACAAAATATTTAGTTTCTGTCACTTGGACTTAGAAATAACTAAATGTTTTGCTGGTTCGACTGAATAGTTAGTTCACTTAACCAAATATTTTGTAAAAGAAATATCATCCGATAATAAAACAAACTTTATTGACACAACAAAATATTTAGTTGCAAGCAACAAATCTTTTAGTTAAAATAACAAAATATTTAGTTAAACCAACTAAATGTTTATTTGCCGGTGGCTAACTAAAACATTTGATTAAAGAGCTACTAAATGTTTTGCTGGTTCAACTCAATAGTTTGTTCACTTAACCAAATATTTTGTAAAAGAAATATCATCCGATAACAAAACAAAATTGATTGACACAACAAAATAGTTAGTCGCAAGGAACAAATCTTTTAATTAGAATTACAAAATATTTAGTTAATGTCGTTGATTCGTTTTTTTTTTTTTGGAACATTTTGCTGCGTATATTATATATATCTACAATAATATACTTATTTTTTAAAATAGAACGTTATATATTATTTAATAAGGTTTTTATTTAATATCTAAAATATATTTTTTATTATATATTGTGTTAAATATAAATATTAAATTATATTGAGTTAACTTTATAACTAATTATATCATAGCAATAATAATAGAGTTTATATTCTGATATTTTTCTGTAAGTTATATGGATAAAAAAAAAGATTTCTTGCAAGTGTTGCGTAGCGCAATGGTTAGAGCGTCCGCCTTGTAACCCGAAGGTGTTGGGGTTTGATCCCTCGTCAGCGAAGAAATTTTGTGCGAAATGTTATAATGTAATATAAATGTGCGAATATGTGTATCAATGTGTATATATGCAAAATGTATAAATAAATGTAAATCAGCGAAATAAAAAAAAATATAAGTTAGCTAAATCTTTCTGGTATTTTTTTGAAAGATTTACCGAAAGGTTACAGTAAGCTTAGTTGGAATATTTCTGCCATCAAAATGTCCGGGACATCTTGTGATTCATCGAAGCTTACAAGGAAACTTTCTGGAAGCATACATGAAACCTCTATGCAAGGTTCCACGCAAGATACATAAATCTTTCAATAATATTTCTGAAATTTTGTAGTAAGATTCATGCAAGCTTCTTAAAGCTTTCATTAACCTTACTAGAATCTTTCCTGGAATGTTTTTGAAAGATTAACCAATAGCTCACAGTAAGCTTAGCTAGAATGTTATTGCCATCGAAATATTCGGGACGTAAGATTCATGTAAGCTTTTTAAAGCTTTCATTAATGTTACTAGAATCTTTCCTGAAATCTTTTTAAATTATTTACCAAATGGTTACAGTAACCTTAGCTGGAATATTTTGAAATTGAAATGTCCGGGACACATCGTGATTCCTGGAAGCTTTCACGGAAGCTTCCTATACGATTCCCAATATTTCATGAAAGCTTCCCGAAAGCTTCCCTTAAGATTCCATGCTGTGTGGGCGAGGATGCTTACGATCGCAGAATAGAGTTCTGTGAAATTATGATGCAAAGAGTCGATGGCAACCCCAATTTCCTTTTTAATATCGTATTTTCGGATAAAGCTAGTTTCGAACTGACCGGTAAAGTCAATCGTCAAAACTGTAGATACTGGAGTAATGAAAACCCTCATTGGTTGTGTGAGGGTCATACACAATCCCCTCAAAAGTTGAACGTATGGGCAGGGCTTTATAACAATCGAATAGTAGGGCCATTTTTTATTGATGGGAATTTGAATAGCAATAAATACTTGCAATTTTTCATAGAGCGTATTGTTCCGATCATACAGGAGACTGCTGGTAATAATATTAATTGTGTATCGTTTCAACAGGATGGAACGCCTTCCCATTATGGGGTAATTGTTAGAGATTATTTGAATATTACGTTCCCAAATCGCTAGATTGGTAGGAAAGGCGTTGGTAATTGAATGGTCTGGAAGGTCACCGGACCTAGCACCAAACGATTTTTTTCTTTGGGAGTACATAAAAAGCAAAATTGATTATACCACACTACGTGATCTGAATCAATTAAGGCAGCGAATAGTTGACGTGTGTGCTCAAACACCACCACACATGATTAGATCTGCTATTGAGAATTTCTATTTCCGCATAGCACATTGTCAAACTGTTGAAAGGAAACATTTTGAGAATGAATTGTAAATTGACTGACCGGGGTCTCTCACCCTCCCTTGACTGGCCGGGGTCTCTTACGCTTTCCTTGACTATTCGGGATCTTCAAGGTCACGGTGGCGGTCATGGTCAAGTTCATACTTAGACGTAAAATGTTCCGCTCTTACCATTTCCGGTGTCAAAAATATGGGTTCCCACTGAAGAACACAATTTGACCTTAAGACAATCTTCAAGGTCAAGATTGAGGTCATGGTCAAGGTCGTACACAAAGAGTACTCAGTTCAAAATTATGGGTTCCTACTGAAAAAACCAATTTGACCTTCAAACAATCTTCAAGGTCATGGATGAGGTTGCTATTTAAGGAATTAACTTGACCTTGAAATGACATTCAAGGTTATGGTCAAGGTTATGATCATCATCACCATCGAATAGCCAAGAAAAAATCCTATATCTTTTGTTTTAAGCTTTTTCTCCTAAAATACAATCCCGCCAAGTTATTTCGCCGTTCCGGTACTTTTGGCCCACCCTGTATATATTTTCTTATAAAAATAAGTCTATAAAAATAAAAAGATTGTCTATAAAAATTTTTCTGGCTCAATTCCACAGCTCGTGCCACGTGGCACTTTAAGGTTACCTCAGGTACAAGCGGACTCGCTCGAGAGCTTTCTCATTGTATACTCAAATAAACGGTCATTCAATTAATTCAATGTGTACCGGCTCAGTGTAATTTCCCATGATCAAATTTCCATCCAAGCAATTTCTCAATCATATTTGTTATAAGAAAAACTATTTTATTTACATTCAATTTTTATTGAAATTGAAAGTAAACCAAAATAAGAAAGTGACAACAAAAAAAGTAGGAATTTTCAAACTGTATAATTTTTAAAACAAATTTGTAACTTCTTTTTTTACGTCAAGACATTGTGATTTAAATTGAAGACAGCATAAACAATCGTTACAATTCATATTATATTAAAAAAATTAAACTTAAAAAAAACATTTAAACTGGAAATGATGCACTTTGGCAAATTAAATTATTAAAATTTTTTTTTATTAGGTTTGAATATCATGGGTCATATTATGGGTCAACCTGGGTCCTATCATGGGTCATCATGGTCATCATACCTTGAAATGACCTTGTGAAGGTCATGAATAAAATTTTGAAATACCGTTTCGTATGTAAAATTTCCTATTCTTTCCAAATCTTCTATCGAAATTAGGGGTTTCTATTTAAAAAAAAAATTTGACCTTCAAATGTCCTTGAAATTTGAGATCAAGGTCAAAAGTATTGGTACAAAGAGATGTCCCCCTTGATCCTGGACAACTTTCATTCGAACAACTTTTTGGTTTATAGCTTCATTTAGGAGTTGTTAGACTGGTTTGATTAAAATGGCCCACCCTGTATATTAGTGCGGAAATGGTAACAGATTTCTTGCGATTTTCGCCTGAACGAAACCGATGCATTTTTCTCCCAGCTCTCAAGAAACAAAAGCATTAATTGTCGCGCATTTTACGCTTGCGCAGAAACATGCTATAATGTCTACAATTGTAGCGCTTATAGTAACAAAATCGGCAGATTTATGTATATTGATTGAACTGTATACGAGCATGCTTGAGGAGCCCTATGCGGTAAGCTTCAGTTAGTAAGCGCTTGACTTAGACCGAGCGCTGAGCAAGACAGCCGCCACCATCGGGTACACGAAGAGAAATTTCATCTTGAAATTTGAATGAAATTTCTCTTCGTGTACCCGATGGTGGCGGCTGTCTTGCTCAGCGCTTGGTCTAAGTCAAGCGCTTACTAACTGAAGCTTACCGCATAGGGCTCCTCAAGCATGCTCGTATACAGTTCAATCAATATACATAAATCTGCCGATAAATAGCTGGCACTATCAACTGAACTGTTTTCGTTGATTATTTCGTAAATTCGAGGAGTGCAATTAAATGAGATCCGGATACTAGATTTGTGATTTAGAAAATAATAGGCTGAATAAAAAAAATTGACGTGTTGAAGAAATTAAAAAATGCAATGAGTTAAATAAATAAAATTTTATACATTAAATAAACAAAATTGACGCGTTGAAGAAATATATTAAAACTTGGAAAGGAAATCTAGTGCAAAACGATTTTAAAACTTGTCGCGAAAATTGACAGTGTGCGTTATCGAAAGAAAATAACAAAAAGAAAAAGTCAGACGTAAATATAGTCAAAAGGGCGCTGAACAAGCTGGCCAATTTAGTACAAATATCCAGCAATTGGCTACACGTCTGAAAAAAAAATTTTTAATAACGAGTTTTTCCACATTTTGCACAGTGTTTAGTCCCTTATAAATAAAAAAATTCCAGATTAAATTTTGGCATAAAATCTCACGTAAGAACTTGCGTAAGATCTTACGTGAGATTTTTCAATAGGGTATCCCTTAAATTCAGTATCTTTTCATCAACTTTATCTAAACTAAATAAAATGTAGTCTACATGTCTTTATAATGTAAATATTCAAAAAACCTACAGGCTACTTTTTATTTATTTTAGATAAAGTATATTAAAACTATTCTAAATTTAAGAGATAAAGATTAACTTAATCAGTTACTTCGATAAAGTTTATAATAACGTTTTATAAATTAGGAGATTTATAATCATTATATTTTGTAAAACAAGAGATTTCAAGGACTTATTAGTTGAAATAAATAAATTTTTTTATATCTTAACTATATTTATTAAAACAACAGAAATAAAATTTTAAATTGAAATAACAGAATATTAATTAATAAAATGTTACTAAATCAAATAATTAATACTTTTTTTCATTATTCATTGTATTCTTCGTCTTGGTCTTCTATATCTTCTTCGTTTACTTCATATTCTTCGCGTTGTTTCCTTACGCTGATTTTATGTTGAGTAGTCTTGGTCTCTTTTATTTTAGGATTTCTTAGCGTCGCGCACATTGCTGTTCCTAGACGGCAAAATCTGTTCTGAAAGAGTTCTTTTTGTGTTCGTGTTCCCGATCATGAAGTCCTCATTGTAATCGGAATCAGTTTCAAAAGAATAATTAAAGTATACTATAAGAGTTCATGCTATGTCCGCTATTTCGATCATTACGAGTTCTTAAACTGTTCTTTACGATTTTTTGTCGTGATATATCGCAAAAGTACTATTAACGAAGTTATAATAGCATTCTTAGAGAGTCCTAATACAGCTCGATATGGAGTCAAGTACACGCCGTGGCGGGCCTTCAACGTTCGTCTCATGTACTGTATACTATTTTTCTTTATACCCGGTCAAAAGTACGCTAAGTTTCGATTCAAAATTTGTATTTGAAAAAAATTATTTTTTGTTAGCTCGAGTAAATTTATTTCGATGCCCGCCCCGACATTTGCGGCACGAGCGCAGCGAGTGCTGCTAGTCGGGGCGGGCATCGAAAAAATCAAGAGTATAATTTCATTACATAGAATGATAAAAAATAATAGATAACTATTTTTCCGTTTTTCATTCAAACTTTGTCTAACAAAGTTATAAATGATTAATAACAGTAATGTAACTATGGCGTACTATATCTATATTGTGCACAATTGTGACGTCACTCAGATTTTTGAAACGCGCTATATTCGCAAAATATAAACAAAACCTCAACCGCGCTATCTTTCAAATCATAAACAAAACCTCCAAAACGTTTATTTTAACAAAATCTACAGTTGCCTAGTTACCAGCTCAAAGGCATGCGTGGCGAAAACTGCTATCAGTGGTGAAAGCTCGACTATATATGTATAATGAATAAAAGAATATCTTTCGCCACCGAAATCAGTGGCGAAAGTGCGTACTTTCGACCAGGGTATAAAGAAAAATACATTATTTGTATGCACTTAAACTACTTAATACGTAATCTATATTAATTTTCGCACTAATAATCTAAAAAAACCTATTTTCGATATCTCTTACCAACCCAGACGGCAAAGATATTCGGGTTGAATAGTTTAAGAATTCTTAAAAAGGATTCTATTAGAACTCTTTTCTAAGAATTATAAAAGAGTTCATAATGAATACATTGTATTCATTAAGAATTAATTAAGGGGGCCAGCCTGGATTAAAACCTTCAAAAAATTGACTTTTTTATCATCTTATTCGATAGGAAATTTACCGTAGAATACGTTCAAATTATGTATTTTACCAAAAAAATTATTTCTCAGTTATAATTAAAAAAAAAAAAATTTGTTTAAAAATGAAAATTTTAAAAATTATCTTTATTATTTTATTATTTATATATTATTTATGTACAAAGCACATTTAAAACAACATACAGCCACTAAAATGTAAAGACGAGTAGAAAGTCGCCCCAACCTCGTGGCCGAACACGATGCGGCCGCTCAGCTGAGCACGCGACCGCTATCGTGTACAGCCCCGCGATTTCGATCAAGCCAAACATTCATGGTAAGAAGCTAATGCTGTGAATTTGGTGGGATCAGCTTGGAGTAATCTATTACAAACTGCTCCAACACAATCAAACCGGGGAACGTTACCAACAACGACTGATGCAATTAAGCCGAGCATTGAAGATTAAACGTCCACAATTTGCCAAAAGGCAAATTGTTGCAAGAGTTGTAAAAGAAAAGTTAGAAGCACTGAATTGGGATGTCCTACCCCACCCGCCGTATTCACCAGACATTGCTCCTTCAAACTACCACCTATTCCGGTCGGTGATTCATGATCTGGCTGAGCAGCACTTTACTTCTTACGAGAAATTGAAGAAATGGATAAGCAATATTTTGAGTGACATTATTTGTACCCTTTTTTACAATAAATGCTTATTTCTTTATAAAAAACGTCGGTAACATATTTGTACACCCAATAGTTACGTAACCTGTAACGTACAAAATAATTTTTTTTACAAGAGTTCTTAAAAACCCGAAAGTTTATATTCGAATGAAATTGTTCGTTTTGTAGCTCACGTTCGTCATGATAAACGTATGAGTTTTGCTTATTAATTTTATTTGAATTTTTTATTAAATTTGACAAAACGATAGAATTTTGTTGTTTTGTAATCAAGAGAGGAATTGCAAATTTTAATTGATTACTCTCGGCTTTAGCTTACATACGTCATGATAAAAGTATGCCTATAGCTATTTAGCTTCGAGTCTTTTAAAGAATGCTGGTCAAGTGTCTAACGAGAATATCTCTAGCGATAGTATAGAGAGAGTGTTTTGATAAGAGTGTCGAAAAAGAGTGTCGGAGCTCTGTAAAGCCCAGAGTGGGTACATGATTCTTAAAGGTAATTTCTAAAAGGAGGGATATGTGCTTGTTTAGGAGCGGGAAATGACGCCGAGCGGCGCGACGGCGATCGCTGCATCGCGGGGCGCTTATCCGCTGGCAGGGGAGGGAACAATAATAAAGGGAATTTTGAAAGATGCCGTGACCTAACGTATCGATGTGCCTTTACGTGTGTAAGTGTTTATTTTATGAAATTTTTGTTACAATACGTTACAAACCTAAACGCGTAAATAATCAATTCGAGACATAAACGAATTTAATTTAAAAAGGAATATTTCATTCAAACGTTAAATAAGGAATAAAAAGAGGTGTGTATTTGTGAGGTAAGTTTGGTATATTAATATAGAGTATTTCATTTCTTATAATCAATTAGATGCCGAGAAAGAGAAAAATATGGTACAACAGATATTCCCGATCCAGCAAATACCGCCTTTTTTGTTCGAAGTGCGACTCAAGTACCGATATTCAAGATGATTCTTCGAGCAGTTTAAGCAGGGAGAGCCACAATGATTCTTCATCAAGTGATTATTCAACTACATCGCGCAGTCGTACTTTTAAATTGGAAAACAGAAAATGTAATCAAGGTTAGTAATCTTTAAAATTCTATTCTTTCTTTCTTGCGCATAATGAGTCCCATCATGGTTTTAAACGTTTTTCTTTTTCTTATTTTGTCTTCCTTTTGCTCACCTGAGGTTTTTATTTTGTCGGTACGATTGAGCGCGCATATCGACGGCACTGAGCTCAAAAATTTCGTAAAGAGGAAGTTGTAAGAATTTTAAGACATAAAAGCTCCGACTATAAAGGGCGGCGTACTGTTTTGCTCTCAAGACGGCTCCGGAAATCAGAGAAAAAGACGACATGAATAAATTTTGCCTTTCTACTCTCTCGGACGAGTGGTTCACCTCGACCACGTGGCTCAACCGTCTGATTACCATCGTATTAGCATTTCGATTAAGGCTATCTTCCTTTTCGACCCTACAAAGACCCTCGCGACCTTCGTAGATTCTTGTCCCGAGTGTCTTTTTTTTTTTTGCAGAACCCAACTCTTTGACTGGGAGTAAGTACCCTCGTTGTATTTTATCATCTGTGCGCAAAATAACGAGAGGCTCTTAGTTTCATTTCTCTTCAGTTGCTGCTTCGGCTTTTGCCCTTCATCTCGGCTGCCATCGTCTCTCTCCTCTTTTATTTTTTCTTTTATTTATCGATCAATTGTTTTATTTTTATCCGGCTTATCTCCACTCATTTCCTCCTCACTATAACATGTTGCCACTGATTAATTCAGCCCAACGGGTAATTGAGCCCAACGGGTAGGTCACTGAAATTAAAATTAATAAAATGTTTGCCTCTGATAGCGCGAGGTAGGCAACGTAATGGACAATTCCGTTGGCGTTTGCCAAAGCGGAAAGTACGAGTCTGCACAAAAGAATTTAATCCCGCGCCGGGCCGCGCTAATAAAACACCGGGGCGCAGTCTAGTTGGATAAATTCGACGGCGCCGAGAGGTGCGGACGAAGGGGTAAAATACACGGGGCAGGTATGTAGGTTATACGAGGCGGAGTTGTGCGGAGGAGCAGCCAGAATGTGGAAGCGATTACTGCTAACGCGACCGTCGTTTTTGCTTGCCTACTTTCTAAATCTGAAAATGTGAAATTCACATGGAAAATATGAATAGTGACATATTTTAGGTTAAAAAGCATTCACGTATTCAGCATGCGAACAGCTTTTCACTTATTAAATGTCACTGTTCACATTTTCAGATTTAGAGAGTAGTCACGTACTATATGTGGGGGCTCGTTACTCGCTCAGACAACGCGCCAACAGCCAAGAATAATCGACATCGACCCAGCAACCATTGGTGCCATTTAAAGAGATAGCAAATTCGAATCAGCCGGCTGACCGCTGCAGGAAGCAGCTGCTCTTGTTGCGCCCTTTTTTCTGATCAGCCGTTAATTTAATGTTATTATTTATATGCTGAATTTGCGCGTATTATTGTGTATCCACCGAATTCGCGTGTATTATTGTGTATCCACCGAATTCGCGTGTATTATTGTGTATCCACCAAATTCGCGCGTATTATTGTTTTGCGTGCTAAGGAGAAATAAAAGGCGCAACGCCGATATCAAGCGAGGATTTGTAATCGACAAGCGTGCCGAAGCTCTGCTCCTCCGCTGCCACTGTAATTCGTTAAAGAACTGTAAATCTCTTTAAACGCTCCAGATCACAAATAGCAGAAATAAAGCAGAAAGCTACAATATATTGCAAGTATTCATCTCGTTAGACCTCGCCTTAAATCCAGACTCCCTAACTTCCAAATATATATCGGGCGAAACCGCCGAGTTACAAGCCTAGCAGCGCTCGGCGACGACCTACCCCGCGACAACGACGAGCCGGTCCGGTGTCAGTAGTACGAAATTCGCTTAGCACAGGTCGCGCGCCAAGTGCGCTATGGCGGTGCACCTCCACGTGATACTCCGTGTCCCGACACGTTGTAGAGGAATCTTTTATTTGTACTTTTTCTTTTTTGCAAACAATAATTTTTAAAACTTTTTATCGACTTTTGCTTTTTTCCAGTTAGGGTTTATTATAGCTTGCATCAAAAGTTAATTATATTTTTATAGTACATGCAAAGGAAAATCTTAAAATTAGTTATTTTGTGTCAAATGGTATATAGTATAAAATTCCTATAGATATAGTAATAAAATTCCAATTTTTTCAATGCTATATTTCGGGAACATTGAAGGTATCTGCCGTTTAGAGTTAGCACTTAACAAATCAGATAGTTTTTTTAAAAAATCCTTAAGAAAAATTTAAATGCATTAAGGAAAAACGTAGCTGTGAAAATAATTCATTCATAAGTGAACGTGATAAAAGTAACGACCTTACATATTAAGGGGAGTTTGGACCTATAGATTTTTTTATTTGTAGCGAAAAAATAAAATAAGCTCAAAATGATGTATACAATTATACAATAAAAAAATACAATAAAAATATGAATTATTAAAAATTTGTAGATTTAAATCCTCCATAAGTATTTATGACGCCGATAAATTGTTTTTGAAAGCGGAATCGATTCACGATTTATTAGGAGACTGACTGTAAAGATCTATGTGTTATTTTCATTGTATTTACGATGGGTAGTGAGTTGCACTTTGAATACTCTATATTTCTATATTCTATTCTAATTTTCAGTATCACATTAAAGTTACTTTTGCTTTCTTCTCCATATTGTTATTAATTTTTAAGAATCTGTATTACTCCACAATTCACCTCACAAACTATTGAATGTCGGGAGCAGTGTAATTAAGAGGGGTTTTTTGTCGCTGTGTATTTTCAGGCTGGGATAAGCGAGTACCTACATGTAGACATAGGCTCCAAGGAAATTCTAGCACGATTCAGAGTTTAAAAATCGTATCACTGGTAATGGCCTTTTTTTAGTCTTTTCACGTTAGAATTACCGACGGAGATATAGAAAAAGATCGAAATCTTTGGCACACTGTTAGGTGCAGTGAGCTTACAAGGCATTTATAAAAGTTAACGTTATAAATTGTATCGCGCTTTTAATAATATTACTTATGTTTACTTCTATAATAACCATTAATTTTAATGTAATATATTTACAATAAATTATTTTAGGAGGACAAGCATTCAATCTTTTCGGTGTAAATAATTTAAACCACGAGCTTACTTTTTCGGACTGTAATGAAAACTTTGTTAGTGATACAACCGACCACGATACTGACGACGAAATTATTGATGATAATGTTTCATTCTCTGCTGAGTCGTCTCTGAAGAATTTTCTGATGAAAGTGATGACAGCTGCACTTCGGAAGACGAAAGCAATGATTTTATAGAGAGCAGAAACAAATTTATTTATCCAGGCGCGCCATAACAGTAGGAGAAAGTGTACTGTCGATTTTTATTTTTGCGTTAACATTTAATGTAACCGGAGTTCATATATCGCATTTACTGCACCTTATATTTTTACACTGCGTGCAACCAAATGAATGCATAAAAACGAATTACAAATTAAAAAAATTTGGCACTAACTGCAAAAGGAAAGATTATGTTACGTTTTTTTTTTAGATTCCTATATTAAATTAACTTAGTTCATTTTTTAAACGGCTCGACTTTGTTAATAATTTAAAATATCGTAAAACTCGCCAAAAAATCAATGACATGAATTACGAGGATATTTATGATGGATCCGTATTTAGATCATTACCTGAAATTTTTTTAATAATTCTAACAATATTACATTTACTTGGAATACAAATGGAGTATCTGGCCATTTTATTTAACAATTAATGAGCTTCCTTATTGTTCGCGATTTATAATTTGTAAACGCGCGCGCTCCGCTCGACTCATTATGAGGGCCGCCAGGAGGCAACACCTCCCGGGCGCTGTGCCCTGCTGACGCGCGCTTGCCGCAGCGCTTGCGTCTGGACTATTCTCTCCTCTCGTTTTCTTCTCGACCGAACGCCGTACCGATCACATCGCAAGGCCGCTCGTTCCAGCTTTTTTTCCTGCTCATCGCTTTTTGTTCCTGCTCATTACTTCTTGCTGTTCCTGCTCAAACCTGCTGATTGACGCTCATCTACTACAAGCAACAACGCCCATCGGGATTTGTCTCCAGCATCACTCAAAAGTACTCCGCTCAGACACAGTTCGTGCCACGTGGCACTTTAAGGTTATATCAGGTACAAGCGGACTCGCTCGAGAGTTCCTTCTCATTGTTAACTCAAATAAACGCTCATTCAATTAATTCAATGTGTACCGGTTCAGTGTAATTTCCCATGATCCCACTTTCATCAAGCAATTTCTCAAATACTTATAAATTAAGATTTAAAAAGGAAAATTTATTCTTAGAGGGATTATGGTTTGGTTCACATAAACCTTCACCAAATATATTTTTAAGTGTCTTTCAGAAAGATTTGAAAAAAATGTATAATGGAGTAAATTTTTTACTTCCGAACCTAATTGTTCTTAAATTTCCAACAATTTAATGGAAAATATGGATGTCCAAATTGTACGATTCAAACTGAAAGAATGTGTAATGTTCAAACATATCCGGAAAATTTAGCTTTAGCACTGCGAACGACACATGCCACAAAGATACATGCTGAAGAAGCACATGAGCAAAAAAAAAGCTGTCTTTGGTGTTAAAGGTCCAAGTATGTTAAGTCTACTTGTTCATGATTATGTAATTTCAACTGCTGTAGATAAAATGCACTGGGTTTTTCAAGGCATAACAAAAAAATTAATGTTCTTTTGCTTCATACTGAAAATCGTACAGAAACCTATTCTCTATTTAATTTTATTATTGTTATTAATAAAAATATTAAGAATATTACGTTGCCTTCTTTTGTGCCACGAATTCCTCGAAAAGTAACAGATTATTCGTATTGGAAAGCGTCGGAGTTGAAAACTTTTTTAATAATTTATAGTTTACCTCTATTAAAAGCGTATATGACAGTACTTTGAATGCCATAAATTATGAGAGCATGCTATTTCTCTTCTAAACTTAATGAGCATATCAGAAGCAATGATATGTGAAGCGCAAAGTTTATTAAATGAATATGTTAAAAGATTTGGAGATTTGTATGGTGCAAAAAATAGAGTGTGCAATATACATTTACTCTTACATTTACCAAATGATTTAAAGAAATTCAGCCCAAAATGTTTAGAAGCCCGGTATACAGAGTGTAACGGGGTTGTCCTGACTGATTCACCTCGCGGAGGGGACCTGCCTCCGCGAGATGGGTGCAATGGGGCACGCACGAGTGCCCTGTGAGGTCCTTACCTCGGGGTGCGCGCGAGCACCCGACGGCGAATACACGTCGCCGCGGCCCGTATACAACGTGAGAGTACGCCTGTACTCTCACTTCTTGTACTCGCGTGCTGTTGCGCGAACGCGCTCCTCGCGTTCGCGTGGCTGTCGTCCTCCTGGACTATCGCCGATGCCGGCCGCTCAGCTCTACGATAGAGTGGCGGTATCCGGGAGGTTGGGGACGAGGAAGGTTTGTCGAGTAGGCCCGCGGACTACCCGAAAGAATGACGCGAGCAAGTAAAATATAGATCGGAGGCCTTTATTGCCTCTGCAAAGTAAATTACAATAGTCGGGTCCCGGAGAAGTTAGTAGATGTCGGGCGCGCGAGCCGAATGCTCCGAACGCGCCCGAGTAAAGCCGAACGGAGCCGCGCGCAAACGCAAGCGCGCGCGCTCCTACGAATTCTCGGCCGCGTCGAGAATTCGCCGGCCGATCGCGCGGTCCGCGATCAGTGGTGTTTACGCGGAGCACGACTTTGCTCTACGTAAACAAACGTTTGCGTCCGAGAGCAGGCCGCTTGCCTACTCTACACGTACACACACGTACGCACGCATACGAGGGAACGGGTCGCTTACCCGTTCCACGCAATGTACAACGAATTCGGCCTCGAGCCCGCGCTCGAGGTTCCGATGTCGAATTACGCGGCGGTTCTTCTACGAGAGCCGCGACTCTCGCCGCACGAGAGTCCGCGATCGCGATCTACGGAGAGAGAGAGAGAAAGAACGGGGGAAACGTTCCCCGCGTTCGACGAACGAAAACTTCCGCTCTAGAGTCGAGGCGCTCCTCGACTCCTCGCCGCGTACACGCCCGCACTCGCAACACAGTCTACGGGCGGTACTTACAACCGTATCAGCCTACGCTCGTTCTCGGCTGCTACCTCGTGCTTCCTTCACGTGGACGGCTTCCTCTCGACTCTCTTATTCGTACCCCGTTCGCACACACACGCACACGCGTCCGTCCTCGCTGACGGCTCGAGAGAATCTCTCGAGAATGCCCACCTGGCAATCTCTCCTCCGCGCGCCGGCTTAGCCTAACCTAAGCCGCGCTCGCGCCCGCTCGCGCCAGCTCGCGACGACGCGAGGGTACCCCGCAGTACCCCGCGTCACACCCTCCTCCCAGACGCCGTTAAGCTACGTCTTGACGGCCTCTGCCACTATCAGCGAGGCAAACCTCGGTAGTGTAGGAAACAAGGGGGCAGGATAGGAGAAAAAAAACTAACCACGAACCTCGTCGTGATTTTGTACGTGCAGAGCACGAAGCCATTGGCTCTCACGTACAATGGGTGACGGGACTCGGCACGGCACGTCTCTTGGCCAGTCTGCCGACCCGTCGGGCTTGCGCTTCTGCCACTATCGCAGACGCACGCACCAGGACTTGCGCCTCATCGCGCGCGTTGTCCTTTTGTGTGGGCTCTTCCCACAATGGCTATGAAAAACCGTTTGTGGCGGAGTACGTACTCCTCGACGCACTCCTCTTTGAAACGGAGACGAAACACCATTTTGTCTCCTTAGGCACTCCCGCCGATCTCCAGTGACCCCGGGATGCCCTGTGTACCCGGCTCCGAGCCTCGGGGCCAGCGTACACAACGATCGGTATTCTCTCCGATCGCTTCTTTGCGGGTGGCCTCCTGGCCACTCGCTAGACGGTGGGCAGCCGCGCTGCTCATCACGTCGTGGTGAACGACCTCCTGGTCGCTCAGCAGGTTGCCAGCATGCTTGCTGGGTGGTGGTTGGGCCTCGCCCCAACCTCCTCAACCTTTTCGGGGATCCCCTCCAGGGTGCCCCCTTCTGGCTGTTCCGGCGGCGGTTGCACGCCGAACACTTTGGAAAACGCCTTGTCCCCGGCGCTCTCCAGGGAAGAGTCCTACGACTCGTTCCTCCAACTCCAACTACTCCGTTTGGGGAAAGGATGGAAAGAAGAAAGGAATTGTAAGGAATGGCTCCCTAAGTCAATCCTGTCTGTAGAACTCGGTAGACGACCCGGTCCCCGACGTATACGACGCCTTTCGCCGTCTTCCGCGTTGTCGCTTCACATTTCCTTCTCTAGACTGGGCGCTCCCAGTCTGAGACGCTTGCCCGCTGGCAACGCTCTTCTCTTCATCAGCGCCTGCTGATGGAGTCGTGGGCGCATCCACACGACTCCCGCCTTCCCCCGGAGGTCGGGCGTTGGTCTCGATGTCCTCGTCTTCTTCAGGAACATCTCGTCGTTGGAGTAGAACCGTCTACCCCGGACCCATTCCATCTTTGGATCTTTGAGTCCTTTGTCCATGAGACACCAGCCACTGGTGTCTCCCCGCCCTCCTCCTCGTCCATACGAGAAAGGGCATCTGGGACGTTGTTGAGCGCACCTTTCCTGTGCTCAACAAAGCACTGGTGACCTTGCAGCTCCAAGGTCCACCATGCTAATCGACCTGTTGGACCACTCAGTGTGCGCAGACATCGCCAACAGATGTGGTCCAAGACTACTCAGACAGTGCAGCCTTTGATGTATGGGCGAAACCTTATCGCCCATACTACAGCGAGACACTCTCGTTCTGTCACGCTGTAGGTCCTCTCGGCAGGTGTGAGGACGCTGCTCAAACTTACGCTCCTTCTCCGTAAGTTGCGTAAGCGTATTGGCCATCGTGGCGAGGCTGTTCAGGAACCTCCTATGCCACGATGCCTTGCCTAAGAACTGTGTTAGCTGCTTCACGTCCTTCGGCGCCGGGTACTCCAGTACCGGCCTTATTTTCTTTGGATCGGGGCGGAACCTTTCTTGGTTCAGCACCGCACCCAGGTACTTGACTTCGCATTGGCAGAAGTGGCTTTTCTGCCGGTTGATAATTAGGCCCGCCTCCCTTAGACGGCCTAATATCTTGCGAAGGTGTTCGAGATGCTCCTCGAACGTTTTCGACCTCGTGTCGATGTATATCCGGTATCCACCACCGGATTGCTTTACCATCGCGACCGAGCTTGGCCATGGGCTCGTGGATGGTGTGATGACGCCAGCGTCCAGTACCTTTCGGACCTGCGCGTGCATCTTAGCCTCTATTACCGGCGACTCCGAGTAATAGCGCTTCTTGATGGGGCGAGCATCTCCCACATCAATTATATGGGTCACCCTCGTGGTGCACCCAAATGTGGTCGGCTCCTCGCCGACCAGCTGCTGCACAAGTGCCTCCACTTGTGCCAGCTGTTCCTCGGTCGTACGGCCTATGCCTACTGCACCGACTGGAACAGTGTCAACCTCCCTGACCGATGTCGGCTGGAGGTCGACCCTGACGTTGTCGTCTACCAACGTCAGTTGGTTGGACCGCGGATTGTGTCTCAAGCCGAATTCAGTCGTGAAATTCGTGCCCAAGTAACAATCTACGTCCTGTGTAGGGATGATCAACACCTTGATCTTCCTACTTATGCCACCTATCTTAAAGGGACGGTGAACACAACTCATCGTCAAGCTTGTGCTACCGTCAGCAAGCTTAGCCCCTGCGTGCTCGCTTGGCATAAATGTTTGGCCGCATGCAGTTCTCTACTGCAGGCCGGTCGGTCTCGTCATCATGACCGATGCGCCTGTGTCGTACAGAGCGCGGAAGTGGAAACCTTCCACTTCCACCTGTAACCACCATCTGGTTTCCAGGCTTTCCTCCGCAGGAGCGTTCGGTAGTGCCGTCCCGCTAACGCCCTGGGAGGTCGTTCCCGAAGCTTCCTGACTAGCTTCGTTGGCGTTTGGGGAAGTAGTTGAGTGCCCTACTTCCCCCGTTGCCCGTTTTCCGGCGAGCAATTCGGACATTTCGCCCGAATCACCCCTTTCTTTTTGCATCCGTAACAACGAAGGGGCTCCTTCGCCTGTCCGCTTTTCGGGCCATCCTTCCCGCTGCAGCCTCTATAAGTTGTGCTACCTTTTCCGGATCGACCGTCTTTGCTCGTCGAGGAGGAAGCACCCTTGCTTTCCCCCCTCTGCCTTTTCGCGTTCTTTTCGCGAAGCGACTTCGCGATTTCCTCGTTTTGTTTTGATAGCAAGCTGAACTGTTTCGCTATCAAATTCAGGACGTTTTGAAGTCCGACGCCAGTTATTGGAGCTTCGGGGTTCTCCTGTTCCGCTGATGTCGGTACGACCGTTGCCGCTACCTCCGTGAAAGACACCCCTGTCCTTCTGTCCTGTGGTTTGTCTGCCGTCTCTAGCATCACCGCTTTGGCTGTGTGGCTAGGATCCTCGTGACCCCTGCCTGTGCGATTCCTATCGCTGTTGGGTGGGCCAATCTGATATCCATTGGTCCTCCCGTTGGTGAAATCCGCCCACGTCCTTATCTCACGTGACGGAAATCTCCTTTGTGTGTTCTGGACGGCCGGCGTGTCGTCCAAATTGCAGTCGAATGTGGGATAGTTCCTCGTGAACGTCTCCTGGGATTCGAACCTTGGCGATGACTGCATTGGGTGTGTACATTCCCGTTGCCAGTCGTTTTGCCGAATGTCAAACCTCGTGTTTGACATCGGAGACCTCAGCTGCTCAACCTCTCGAGTTAGCTGGTCTACCCTGCTCGTCAGGGTCGCCATGGTCTTCGCCTGGGTCGTCACCGTGTACGTCAGATCTCTGTATCTGACGTTGTGTTTTTCGACCGCCTGCTGAATCCTTTCCAGCAGTGTTTGTAGGTCAGCGACCTGTTCCTCTGTAGTATCCCTTACTACAGAGTCTGCGTGCAAGGACGATCTCCTGTCGTCTTGTTCAGCAGTCGGGATCGCCAGCAGCCGTTGCTGGACGTCCCGTTCCGTGGGTTCCGCTCTGTACTCCATCTTCACCTGATTGTGTACAGGTCTGCCCTCTGTCCCAAAAACGCGAAACAATTTATGGGACGGCCCTTTCGATTGGCGGCGCAACTACGCCTACTGTGTAGTGTGGGAGATTCTCGATCCGAAACACGCTCCAGAGAATTTCTCCACGACTGCCTACCGTTTGTAGCACAGTCGCGTTTGATCTGCGTCAAAAATACTCACTTATTTTTACGCGATTCTACTGGAAATTCTCGCTGCCAAATTCAGCGAGAAAATGAATTTTCCTCGAAAACTTTCAATTTTCGAGTTCAATTTGAACGGAAAAAAATTCTACCTAGAATTTTCTCCTAAACGTGTTTCGGGTGTTAGTAAATTACAATCTTTGTAAATTACAAGTGTTAGCTAACTACCCAACTGGAAAGGTTCCCTTTCCGAAAATGTGAATGCTGTGTTTGTTCTTGCCTTGAATCTACTGAAATTCCGAGTGTTCACTCGACAGCTCCCCGAAACAGAGGCAGGTCACGGCTGCGACTGAATGCTGTCGAATGTATCTGAACACCCCGCGTGTTCAGGGATTAAAAGCGTCTTGAACGGAAGCAGGGCACGGCTGCGACCGTTCGCTAATTCAATCCAAATCCGGAACTCCTCGTGAGTTCCAGTATCGCGAAGCCTCTAAACAGGAGCAGGGCACGGCTGCAACTGTTTGCTTTGCGAAATCACTCCAAGAATTTTAAAGAAAAAAAAAATTTTTGACCGAAGCAATGTGCGACTGTCTGTTCGAGCTATTAGTACGCACACGAACAAAAATAAAAATAAATTTTTTCAAATAAATCTGATGGCAAAAACAACACTCATTCACCTTTTCGGACGTTCCTTCCACTTGAAGGAACGTTCGCCGCCACGCGCGATTCTCTCTCTCCACCTAAATCTACTAGTGGAAAAATCCCCCGATTTTTCCTTCTCCGTTTTCTAAAAGAAAATTCAATTTTCCACCTAAATTGCGCGCACGCACGACCTCCAGAATTTAAATCGAATTCAAATTTCGCGGCTTTTTCACTCCCTGTGAAAAAGCGCGTCGCCACCTAGTGGCTGACTCACGAAGCTTCTCCTGCTTCTGGAAGAATTCGCAAAAAAAAATCTAAGTTTCGTCGCGCCGCGGTCCTTCCCTCCAGTGCACACGTTAAAGGGCGCCAGTTGTAACGGGGTTGTCCTGACTGATTCACCTCGCGGAGGGGACCTGCCTCCGCGAGATGGGTGCAATGGGGCACGCACGAGTGCCCTGTGAGGTCCTTACCTCGGGGTGCGCGCGAGCACCCGACGGCGAATACACGTCGCCGCGGCCCGTATACAACGTGAGAGTACGCCTGTACTCTCACTTCTTGTACTCGCGTGCCGTTGCGCGAACGCGCTCCTCGCGTTCGCGTGGCTGTCGTCCTCCTGGACTATCGCCGATGCCGGCCGCTCAGCTCTACGATAGAGTGGCGGTATCCGGGAGGTTTGGGACGAGGAAGGTTTGTCGAGTAGTCCCGCGGACTACCCGAAAGAATGACGCGAGCAAGTAAAATATAGATCGGAGGACTTTATTGCCTCTGCAAAGTAAATTACAATAGTCGCGTCCCGGAGAAGTTAGTAGATGTCGGGCGCGCGAGCCGAATGCTCCGAACGCGCCCGAGTAGAGCCGAACGGAGCCGCGCGCAAACGCAAGCGCGCGCGCTCCTACGAATTCTCGGCCGCGTCGAGAATTCGCCGGCCGATCGCGCGGTCCGCGATCGGTGGTGTTTACGCGGAGCACGACTTTGCTCCACGTAAACAAACGTTTGCGTCCGAGAGCAGGCCGCTTGCCTACTCTACACGTACACACACGTACGCACGCATACGAGGGAACGGGTCGCTTACCCGTTCCACGCAATGTACAACGAATTCGGCCTCGAGCCCGCGCTCGAGGTTCCGATGTCGAATTACGCGGCGGCTCTTCTACGAGAGCCGCGACTCTCGCCGCACGAGAGTCCGCGATCGCGATCTACGGAGAGAGAGAGAGAAAGAACGGGGGAAACGTTCCCCGCGTTCAACGAACGAAAACTTCCGCTCTAGAGTCGAGGCGCTCCTCGACTCCTCGCCGCGTACACGCCCGCACTCGCAACACAGTCTACGGGCGGTACTTACAACCGTATCAGCCTACGCTCGTTCTCGGCTGCTACCTCGTGCTTCCTTCACGTGGACGGCTTCCTCTCGACTCTCTTGTTCGTACCCCGTTCGCACACATACGCACACGCGTCCGTCCTCGCTGACGGCTCGAGAGAATCTCTCGAGATTGCCCACCTGGCAATCTCTCCTCCGCGCGCCGGCTTAGCCTAACCTAAGCCGCGCTCGCGCCCGCTCGCGCCAGCTCGCGACGACGCGAGGGTACCCCGCAGTACCCCGCGTCACAAGAGATATAAAACAAAATATTTGTATGATAATATTTTTGTCATAGGAGGTCAAAAGAAGGTAGATTGTATTCTTAGTTACGAATCACGAGCTTTATAGGCATTTAATTTAACAAATGGTGCAAAATATTATAAATTTCTAAGAATTTTAAAATTTGGATTCTACTTTGAAACTGAATCTTACGCTAAAAAAAAAAAAAAAAAAAAATTCTTCGTGCGTTAAGTATGAAATCGAAAATTACATGAAAGTAGGTATAATAGGGAAAGGCAAAAAAAATAAAGGATAGTTTTATAATTTTTAAATAAAATTATAATCATAATTATTAATGATAATATAAATTTATTAAATTTTTGTTAACGATTAATAATTAAAATTAATTAATAAAATACGTAATATTTGTATGCTACAAAAACGCTTTCCTATTGGTTCAGTGTTCTTGTGACATCAATGTATCATCTATACTATCTTGCTGTCTCTCTCGGTCTGCAAGAATCGCGTATGTAAAAGTAAATACGACCTACAAAATATTATTTAATAATTTATTTATGAAAGAATTTTTAAATTTTCGGTTTTACCATGGTCAAAAAAGGTTTTGTGAAAACAGATTCCACAAATCTGCCAAAAATTGATATGTTTATGGTGGCAGAGTTTATAAATAAGGACGAAAGATTCAACGCAGCAGAAATTAGATTAGTTAAAGCATCATTGTAAGTATAATAAATAATGTTTATTAGGCATGTAAACATAGCTTGTATGTAAATATATTTTCGTTTTAGTTAAATATTAATGAAAATATTATATTTATGTAGATCATATCGGGAAACGTACGGTGAAGAGAGCGGGCAACGCCAGACGCCAAACGTCTGGACGCGGGAATTCCCAATCCTGGGTTTTTCCGGCAGTGGCGCATTCGGCGTCTCCGGCTCAAGTGGGAAAGCACGCATATGTGCGCTGCGTTGGGTCTAAAGGATTTGCTTGTACGTATTTTTGGTTCTTTTATTGCGGAGGTCCAAAAGGGACCGAACAGTTATCATATCATATTACTGATTATCTGACAATTCTTTTATTTCAGGGACTCTTGCTAAAATTCAAATATCTCAGTCAGATATTGTTAAACGTGCGGGTCTCTAAATTATGGTCCATAAAAGTCCTCCTTTTCCTTTTGTTCTGTAGTAGAGATTCTAAAAAATATTGTGCACTTCTCGTTTTGTTCTTCATTGGGGCATCCAGAATAATCAAGTAGTAAAGGGTTAAAAGGAGGCAATAAAACACAAAAGTTTAGCGAAATAGGATAGAAATACTCAGTCGAAAAAGTAACCCGAAACAGAGTTCTTAAACATCCATATCGTTCTTTTTTAGATATTATATTGAGATAACCATTATAAAGTTCTAACAAAGATTTTGCTTAAGGGGTTCTTCGGATTTTTAAGGGAAACATAAACAATGTATAATACTTTGTTAATTTATTAACCATTAAATAAGCGAAATATATAAAATAGTTTTTACACTAGTAAGTAGTTATTACAAATGCATACTCACCCAACAGTTACGTCAAAAATATTGCTACCGACAGAACTGGATACAGCCATATCCCCGAATCCTTTTCTTGCAACGATGACACTTGTTATAAGATCTGGTATACTAGTTCCAGCAGCAAGGAATGTAAGGCCCATAACTTCCGGAGGAATTTGCACAGTATCTCCAGCAACATCTGCCCACCACACCATTAAATAAGAGTAACCAGCAATCCAGAAAATAGATCCAACAAATGTTATAACAAACAACTTCTTTCCTAAAACCGTTTATTAAATTCTTATTAAAACGATTTTAATTTCTTATTAAATTTACCTAAAACGATCGAAATCTTATTAAACTTATGAAGAAGTAGATCTATGATTTTTTTATTTAGACTTATTCAGATATATAAATTTTATAACTAACATTCTCTAACAGTATTTATAAACTATAAAAATAAAACATTTTTTGCAAAAATATTAAGAAATGGCAGCAGTATCACTGTTATCTCCAAACGTCTTTAACTATACTAACTCTGCAACACGCAATGTAACACATATAATTTACAACTTTAATAAAAGTAAAAAAATGCACTTTTTACAGATCTATGGGATTGAATGCGTATGTAATTTTAAAAATATTGAGTTTTGTGTAGTTGTCGAGTACTTAAGGAGGTCAGCCTTGGTTAAATTGAAAAAACTACACTTTTCAGTATAATAGCTATTAGTAATTGTCTAATATTTTGCACGTAAACGTCTGTAATCAATTTTGTTATTTTTTTTTCACAAAAGTGATCCGTTGCATCTGAGGTGCAAATTATGCAGAGTAATTTAAGCCTGGTCTGATGACATATAAGCCATCATGCTCAAAAAAGCTATGACTAGTGGACATATAAATAAAAATTTAAGGTATTTTTGATGGAACAATAGTGGAGATAAAGTAAGTACTTAAAGTATTAAAAGTTCTAATAATCAAAAGTGAGGAATAATAGTTTTATAGCTATTATACTGGAAAGTTTTTTTTTTTTTCAATTTGACCCAGGCTGTCCCCCTTAAAGAAAAAGTTTTAATTTTCGTCTAAGAAGACGGCATATATTTATTCATAAGTAACGATTAAATTATTTTATTCAAAATAACGTAAGTATTTTACTGCAAAATGTAATGTTAAAGGTAAGTTTAAAATTTCAATGAAAAATAATTTAATTTGTTCGAATTGTACTGCATGTCGACTTAGTTATTTAAGAACTGCTGCACAAACTTCTCGGTCAAGATGTCAAAATTCAAATAAAAATATATTTTTCAGGTATAAAACTTTTTGCCTTGTATTCTAGAGTGTTCAAATAAGCCTTTAAGCTAAAAAAATGTTTATTTATTTAAAAAATTTACATTTGTGATATCCATTACAAACTGAGGTGAATAGTGTCCATAAAACTGATATTGTAAACTTCTGCCTCTTTAATTTTTATATCGCTTCTACTTTAAGTTTATCATACCTAAAACGACAGAAGCATATGTAAAAAATTAATTAACTTACGATTTTTAGTAAATGCTGATTAAAAAAATATTAATAAAACTACTAAAAAATCGCAGTTGAGATGTCACTTGAGATCTCATGCCAAAATTTCACGGTAAATTTAAAATTAAAGTTGCACTTTTAAAATAATTCCTTAAATACACATCTTTCTTACATTTGAATGTGTATTTCGATATGGTCATACTGATCTTACATCGGAGACACACGTTATAGAACCTTTTAGAGCCATTTTTGCATTTTTAAATTGTGGATAAAATTTCTCAGATTTTTTCTCAGGTGTATTCTCAAGTCAACCAGGGAGAAAAATGGCAAATATCTTTTAATTTTTCGATATTTCATTTATACTTTTTGTTATAAGTAAATTAATTGTTTTTTTTTTGTCTGTTAAATTTTGAATTGCTACTTTCAGATCTCCTTAAATTGATTAAACCGCATACTGAGAATAGCAATGATTGATTAAATTTTAAGATAAATTTAAAACTTTGTAAGAAGCTGAAAGGAAGAGGCGGCAAAAGATGTGAGAGCAGGAGAGCCAAAATGCGCCGGTAACAGTAGCGTTGGGCCCTGCCCGGATGGCTGACAGTGCTGTCTTCCTCAGAAAACCGTAAAATTCCCTGTAAAGGAGCCGAGAGGAAAGATCCTTTGTGGTGTCTACCCCCTGGCAACTTAACAGAGCAAATGAAGGCATAGGGGCTACGTGCAGCCAGGCGACGGCCAAGGATCTAAAATTGGTGGTCGTTCCTAAGCTGTATTCTGAGGTGGGCCTGACGGAGGAACAGGGTATGATGGTTGTAGGATCGATGAAGAAAGCTATGAACAATATCACGGATGGCTACATCCCCTGTTATGTGGATAATTGGCTGGTGCGGGTGTCACAAATTTTGAAGCAGAGCGCCCATCAATGAAATGGAGAAAATTACGCTACTCGACAAAGGCGATCATGCTGCGGTAGTGATCCTGAAGCAACTAGGCCTGCAGAATGATACGCTGCAGGTCCGGGAATGGATGATTGTTACCTCCTGATAGGTTAGAGATGAAGCAAAGGACAAGATGGAGACGGCAAAGCGCCTGCTCATGGAGTAGTCGATAGTTGAGGCGCAGGGGCCGCTGGGCTTTCGACCCTTTCGTTATGCGGGCAGGGCGCACGCTGTCGTTCACAAGGGTAAGGGAGGGGAGAAGCAGGATAGGACGACAGAACCCGCCCTAAAACAGGTGGTCGGAGGAGCTGTCTCTTAACTAGAAAAAAAAAGAGCGAATTAAGAAAATTCGAGTTCAGAGATTAATACTGCCGACCACCCACGCTATCGTGTGGATGCGTCGAGCGGCCAGCCGCGCTACAAAAAATTACTTAGGTGCTCGTTCTCTCCGCGATTTATTTCTCCGGCCGGCTCAGAACTCAGGTCGAGCGTCCCCGGGACCGAAGCCCGGACCTGGCCAGAACCCTGGGCTGCCGCACACTACTCTCGGTCTCTAAACTCGATTTTAAGAGCGGCGGTTTTCAGCGCCGATGGCTCCACTAACACACACGTTCTCGATCTCGGGTCGCACAAAGCCCTAATGTTCCACAATCACTCTCTCTCAATAGCTCTGCTCCCACACACTCTCGCACACTTCTCCGCTAGATACTCTTGGGGCGGCGAGGTGGAGAAGACTCTCGACACCGCGTCCTCCGGTCACGATCGCTATCGGAAGGCGCGGACGCGTTTTCACGCGGTCTTCGCTGCCTCCTTCTCTCTATCGCCGCTGAGCAAGCTCGAACCGCGCTTCCCTCCTTTTTTGCTCTCGCTCTCCTCTGACTCTCGCTCTCTCCCTCTCTCTCTCTCTCTCACTACGCAATATACGAGGCGACACCTACCTTCTTCTCCACGGCGCTATTACACTTTCCGCCTCTCGCGGATGATGTCCGATAAGGACTCGCAGCTCGCTGCACGTCGAAACAATCCGTGAACCGGGCTCAGAATATACGGCGAAAGCTCTCTCCTTTCTCTCGGCTGTAACACTCCTCCTGGAGATCGGCGGAGGTCTCTCTCGCTTTTGTTTGTCTCGAACTCTCAATATAAATAGCTCACGCTAAACAGCCGACCTTTCAGTACGACGTGTGAAATGGAACTGCCCGCAACCGGAGCCCGGGCCGACTCTCTCCTCCAGTTCACCACGAGACGAGCGGGGACCAATTCGGCCCGGCCGCTTCCGTCGCTGCTGCAGCGAGATCGGCGAGCAAGCTCGACCGTCTCAGCCACCATTTCCCACTCTCCACTCTCAACTCTCCATGACTCTCGCGCTTACGCGCAATATTCGCACGCCGCTCCCTTCTCTCTCTCTCTCCTACGCGCTCTAAGGGACGGCTACGTCACAAGATATAAACCCTTACTAAACCGTGACGACTTGAAGCATAAAAATTTAAATTTAAAATTATTAATATTCTTTCTAAAAACATAACATCAATACGTAACGTGTACCTAACAAATTTTTAAAAAATGATGACAGAATTAAGGTAGTTAGCACTTACGTGAACATTATTGGAGACCTTGTTGAATTTTTTATCTAAAACAGTTTAGCTGTGGATATGTATTTGTGCAAAATTTGAGTTGCGTTTATCGCTTTATTTCCAAACTGCGTGTTGAAAAATGCAGTTTTTTAAAATGGAAAATTGACTGTAGCTAAATAACTTTGTTCCCTACAGCATCAGGAAATTGGCCGGCGAAAGAAACAATTAAAAAACACTTAAAACATTTTCATATCTACGACGTTGCTTTTCGCTCGCGAGAGTCGCCAGACTTTCCGAGCAACGTCGACAAAGGTTGCACCGCAATTACCCAGGACTTTTCCTGTAGAACGGGCCAGGTGTTTGAAACACCACCCCGGGCCGCTTCCTTCCGTGCTGGCTAGCTGCTGGGAGAGCTAGAGACCTAGAACCGATAGTCGACAGGGATCGGCTATCCACGGCAACCAAACTGTTCACACACACAAAACACAGGCTCGTAAATAAAACAACGTAGTCAACTTTAATTTATTTTTTTCGCCTCTTCGAACGGCCATTCCTACAATACAATTAAGCGCACAAATTTAGGGCCTCGCCGGCACTTTGCTAAATTACGCGTCCCGCACGCCACGCAATCGCAATTTAGTCTGCGCGACAACAATTTACTACAACGACATCTTCATTTCCCGACGACGGACAAATATGGTGAGCTTCGGTCTGGCGTGTGCTCCAGGAGCGATCCAGGCAACGAGTGTGTGTTCGAAAAATGGCGATCTCGAACCCAGGGCTAGCGTCTTTTGCCCTCTTACTCGCTCTCGGACATTTTAATTACTGTCCCTATACACTTGGCCTAATTAACGAAAGAGAGCGTGAGGTGTTGCGCGAGTACTTAACTATCGAGCCTAGAATCGCCCTGCAGGACGATCTGGTCGCGACGCGCGCGCCCTCTATTCCGGACGGCCCACGAGTGCTTTCAGCATGATGGAGGCGCCGTATGTACGCGAGGACTCGCGAACATGGCGAAGATGCTTTGCGCCACCTTTCACATTAATTGCGCGGGAGGAGGCGCGGGTCCTCCGTACGGCCCTCCCTACAGTCAAGCTCGGCGAGCTCGAGCGGCGTCTTTGCTCGCGACGCACGCGAGCCTCTCACGCCGTCCCGCTCCAACACGTGTCGCGCTCGGCTGGCAACACGTACTCGCCGCATCTTCTCTGGTCGCCGGTCTACTGCTCCCGTGCCTGCTGTCCTGGTCGTTGTGCCCTTTCGTGGTTGGTTCACCCGTTATCTAAGTGCGCGAGTGAACGCGCGGGTCGTCGGCGCTGCTCTCCGGCGCTCCGTGTATTCGAGGCCTCGTGCGTCAGTTCAGATTAGAACGCCGGGCTGTCAGCTGGCTCGTAGTCTCGGGTGGACGTTGTCTTCGTGTGGCCGGTAACAGCTGGGGCATCCGCTGAGCGTCGCGTCGTCTCTCTTCCTGTGTCTGTGCTCCGGGTGCGCTTGCCGCGGCGTCGTCGCGATGGGGCAGCCGCGGAACCTCCGGGAAACGTTCGTCTTGTTAATAATAAATTAGTATAATTTAACGGCGCGATTGCGTGGCGTCGATCGGCGTCCTTGTTGCTTGAGGGAAACCTCGTCTCCGCGAAAATTCACGTCACATATCTTATTGAATTTATTTTCGTTTTGCTTATTTTTGATTAATTTTCTCCGTGACGATTCGTGACGATTGCGTAACGACAACTGAACTTTTCTTTTACAAAACAACTACATGGCTAACTTCATTCTTTATCGAACAATAGATTGGCGTTTTCATCAAATTCTTTCTTTAAAAATCATTCTACGGTAAATAAGAGTAATCCTATCCATAACAAACCTTGTTAGAGAAACTCCTAAAATAATGTATAAAACCTGAATATGATTGACCGTGTAGCATCCCTATTGAAAAATCTTATGTGAGATCTTATGCCAAAATCTGATCTGAAATTTTTCTATTTATAAGGAACTAAACACGGTACAAAATGTAGATAAACTCGTTATTAAAAATTTTCTTTCGATGGGACTTTTTCAGATGTGGAACTTAAAAAAAATTTTTTATGCATCTGAAAAAAAAGTGTTTTCAATAGGGATGAAATAAGATATTTATTATCAAATAATTTATAGGAAATGCCATCTTGCACGTCCAGCGATTTCTAATTAATACTATTTATAAGGAGTAATGGAGATAGACCACGATGAGAGGGACGAAGGAGACGCGATGCGTCAAAAGGTTTTCATAGCTATTCTTCATTCAAAAGCATAGATATGCTTTTTGCATAAATATTGCATAATTTATCTTTATTCTTTGTGATATAGTATTTCCAAGTCCCCGTACTATACACTGACGGTCCAAGGGCTGCTATTCTACTACCTCCATATAACCTACTCTAACACTTCAAAAACTTAACCCTTATCTCACGCGGAATATCAACAAGAAACTCCCAAAATCCGAAAGGGCGCCAAGTGCGTATGCACCGCCTTGTGGTCCGCTGCCCGGCTGGCTCAGACCTCAATGGAGGTCGTTAACGTGCCGAAGTCGGGGATGTCCTCGGCGACAGAGGCAAATCTCTGCTCCTTGCTCCACTCCGCTTCACTGCTTCTGGTGCTAATGTTACGTCATGAAAAAGGAATTACAGAAAGAAAACAGAGAAGGATAATCAAACTTTTTCACGACGTACTAAACTTGATAAACTTGTTAACTAGAGTATAAGTTTAAAAGTTTAAAAAAATTATGTCGGGTCCATTAACAAAAATCAAGGCTTCAGTATATTCGGGAAAACGAAATACTTTGTAATCAAACAAAAGATCTGAAAGCTAAAAGCAGGTAATCGAAAAACTTTATCACGCTAGACATCAAGTAGCGGAAGGGGACCAGTCACTTCGGCACTGGAGAAGTCGCTTAGATAAACACCTTGCCGCAAGATTAAAATGAGTAAAATTGAGCAGCAATACACACCGATAATAAAATTAATCCATAAGGTCGGACTTAAAAGCCGACAAAGGAGTCTAGCACTCTTAAGTCCTCCTTTATTACCTAGACATGCAGTGACAAACCTTTGGCGATCCATTGAGACATAAGAATTAAGATGCGGCACAGAAAGCATCAGGCAATAATCATACAAATGAGGGCAATAAATCGATCAACGGAAAAGTGCAAACGGCAGTAAAACTCGAGCTATAAAGAGCACTTTTATAAGCGTGGCTTACTCATTATCTAGTTAACGAAAATTCTTTCGTTAAATGAATCAACGAAAATTCGAAAATTTACCGATAGGAGGGGATCGAAGACGGGTATAAAAACCCTTGCTAAAGGATAGCCAGCGGTTCAGTCGTCACACCTCCGCGGTACTAGAATCTTTCACGCCAGAAAAAGCTTGGCCAAGCATAAGCTAAGCACCACTGTCCGCCGCATGCTTAAGAAAAAATATAAGATGACAAGGAGTAGCAGCAGGGACTCTACAACGAGGCCGAACGGCTGAACCCCCGACGCCACAAGGAGAGCTACTATTTCACCGAAGATCACGAAAGAGAGAAAGAGAGAGAGAAAGAGAGCGAGAAGTAGAGCAACAGAGAGCCGCAACGCTGACGCACGCGGGGCAACATCAAGGGGGCTGTTATCTGTGCATCTAAGGGAAACTGCTACCTGCCGCCACCCGTCGACGCTTATACCCGTGAGGTACAATTTAGAGATATTACTGTAGACATGTGACCTTTTGTAAACGCGTTAAAATAAGAACTGTATTTTATTTGTAATTCCATTAAAAAATTTTATTATTAAAATAAATTTCAAAAGGTAATATTTGGAGTCATTCACGCATTCCTGAAAATTTCAACTATTTTTCATTACACGTAGACGTAACACTAACCGCCGCCCCGTGACCGCTGAAAAACACGCTCAAAAAAACAACACTCAAGGGAAAAATCGGGCAGACATGCTCAATTAAACACTCGGGTTAATTCACTTTAATCCTACAATATTACAGTTCAAGGTGTATTAGACTTAGTCAGAGTTATGTGTGTCGCGACCGCGTCCAGCCTCTCGCGTCCTGCGTGTGTGTGTGCGCGTGTGTACACGTCCCGATTGGGCCAATTAATTCCCGCCTTACTCCACGTCATACTGCTCAGCCTTCAAAAACAACGAATATTTCGTAACTGCTTCTCCTGGACCTCGCACGGTTGAACCACCTCAAATACCGCTCCTCGAAAGGACCTTCTACAGCTCTGTTCCCAAAATTACTACTTCGAACTCCTCAAACTCCGAAAAACTGCGAGAAAACTAAGACAAGCTAAAAAGCGTGGTGTCGGCCGTCTTCACCGCGTCTCAAGTATCGCGGTCTATTTATAACACCTAGCGGTATTCAACAAACGATCGGCACGTAGGCTCGGGCACCTATCGCGAACTCGCGAACCTAACGCCTTCCCCGTACCTCAGTCATGCGACGGAACTAGCGCCTTAACGGAGGCGCGACTGCTCATCGTAGTGGAGGCGAGTAGCGGGCATGAGAGCCTCGGCGACCACGAGCCGATCGCGCCGTCCCCAACGGCTCTATGATACATAGAAGCAGAGATACGAATTCTCTCTCTCGCTCCTATGGCCGCGTGTATCGCGCTCTCTCTCTCTCCAACTTAACCCATTAAGTACCAAATGTACATGACGTAGACACTTGACTTGGATTTCATGTCATACTTTTATTTCTTCTTCGATTTTTATAAAAATTGGTTTCCAAATAGTTTTGAGGGTGCTCTATTAGAAAATTTTGAGGTTTTTTCGAAAAAATAAAAAACAAAAAAAATATGGCCGACTTAAACCAAAAAACATGGAAATTTTCGAAAAGTTTTTTCGGTTTTTGCTTCGCCAAATATGTGAAAAATGTCCAGACCATCGGATTTTTACTTTAAAGGTGGCATGGATATCTATTCTTTCAACCCTCGTCGGTTTTTTTGAAAAATCTTTTTAGAAAAAAAGATATGGCCGTCTGAATATCGGAAAATTTTCTAAATATATAAATATTTGCTAAAAAATGGGTTATTCATGAAAAAACTTCTATTGTATGATAAAAAATGTTTCAAAAACGTATAAACACTAAGATTATAATTGTTTAACCTAAAAAATCAATCTTTTTTAGTGATTTTCGACAGTTTGATGATATTTTAATAGTTCTTATAATTTTAAAGTAACTTTTTACGAAGTTATAATTTTAATGAGACTTAAATTATGAAAATTTTTAAAAATTCAAAATGGCGGACCCAACATGGCGGACTACATTTTTTATTTTCCATAATTTTTACTCAAAATTTGCATAGGGTAGTCTTTGAGGTCGCTAATCACGAATTTATTATTATTTTTGTTAAATTCTTAACGGTAGATCTACTATAGCGTATTAAAATTTATAACATTTTACTTTCCTTCCTACTAAAATATCACATTGTGATTCAAATTGATTCTAGAAAATATTTTCGTGAACGTTTCTTAGCCAGTAAGAAAATACTGTTGTCCGACTTTACCACGTGGAGGTGAACGTTCCTAAAAGCCTTCTTTTTTTTTATTTTTTTTATTACTTTTTTATTTATTTTTTTTGTTTTTTATCAATTTTTTTATCTATTTTTTTTTTATTAATTTTTTTATTTTTATTTTTTCTTTTTTATTTATTTTTTTTGTTTTTCTATTATTTCTAATGTTTATTAATTATTACACTCAGCGTGAATATGACCTACAATTTTACGAATGAACTTTTTGAAAGCATTTTGAACAGTAGTGTTTTTTGCATTTTTTGCACGTGTAGAAAGTCCTTGTAGTGCATCCAGTTCCTGCACATACTTTTCTGATAAGCGTTAATTCATGGACATGGTTCTTCAAGTTTCCTAATGCAGCTTTTTTCACATAATCGTCTACTATAGCCAATGCAAATTTTTTAACAGAGATCTTCCTTTTTTCTTTAGAACAAGCATTGTATAGGATGACAGCATTTGTAACTGAAGATTGAATTACTCGCATTAGAATTGGCCATGTCCATCTTTTAGATCTAATACAAGGAAGCAAGGCACTACAGTACTGATCATGACAATCTACACCTCCCATAAAAGAATTATATACTTTGAATGCATGTGGTACAAACAATTCTGTTCGCATTCTTTTTTCTTTCGAGTAGCGTTTTGCTGGTTTCATTGGAGTAACACCAGCAGCAGTCGAAATAAGTGAAACTTCTTTAGAATCTATCAGAGTTATAAAGTTTATGCCACTATTTTTGTCATGTTGAACTTTATAGGTACCTCTAACAGCATTTTTTTCCATGACATTTTTTATATTCATTCGATCTTTTCGAACAACTCCGGTAGCTCGTAAACCAAGAGTCATAAGATGAACTATGAGGTCTGGGTTCGTAAAATAATTATCAGTTGTGAGATGATATTTTTCAATAGACTTTCTTGATGTCGATAAAAATAGAAATTTACACATTTTTAGAACTACTTGACTACCTAAAGCAATATTTGATAATTCATCATTCGAATGATCCTTGCCACAATAGATATCACAATGAAATAAGTATCCATCAGCACCACAAATTCCCCACTTTTTTATGCCCCAACGTGTCGGTTTGTTTCTAATGAACTGTTTTATTTTTAGTCTACCAAAAAATTTAATCATCATCTCATCTACTGATAAGGCTGTCTCAAAAATACCGAATTGTTTGATATTTCTATTGAAAAAATTTAATATTTGTCTTACTCGCCAAGCTGGATCATTTGGATTTTCGTCAGTAGGTTTAGAGCATTTTATTTTAGATTTTATTTTTAGGTACCTTTGGCGAGACATCAGTGATCTAACTATTGGACACTCAAGTATCTCATGTGTCGACCAATAGTCCTTTTCAGAAGTTCTTCTATTGAAAGGGCTCAATAAAATAATAGCAATAAATTTATCTAATTCTTCAACTGATAAATCTAAACCATTTAGAATTGAAGCTTCAACAATATATTGCTTTATTTCTTTACAAAAGAACAATTCAAATAATTCAGCTGGAGAACTGTCAGCAATTTTCTTACACTCTTTATCTTTTAGTAAGTATTCATTGATCGGTATTTCCGCATAGACTTTTTCTCCTTCTACCCACTGATAAACATGGTCAACTTCTAATTTTTTTTGCTTGTTAGTGTAATCTTGCTGAGCTTGATGATACGATTTTCTCTCAAAAACGAAATCTTCAGTATCATCGTTACTGGCACTATCACTGCAAGAATCGTTATTGCAAGAATCATCATCAGCCACATCTTCCGAATCTGAATCAGAGTTTTGACCACCAGGTAATATGACAACGTCTATAGAATTTTCATTTTCAAACAGTTCAACAGATTCTTTTTCATCTACATTTTATGATTTTCTTATGAGAGAACTTTTTTGTGTTACTGTTCGTTTTTTACTAGACATTTTATATTTATTTTGTGGATGCAGAAATTATAAGAAAAAGTTTTATCAAATTTATAGAATAAAACTATAAACTAAAATAGATGACTATGGATTTCGAAAATTTGAGAAACATAATTTATAATATGAACCTCATTTAAAATAAATTCTTTTTCAGTTGGGAAAACTATGGTTTTGTAACCAGCATATGAATAAATTATTTGAATCGAAATTATTTTTTGAATACTGTAAAATCAGTTTGCTTCGGTTAGCGAAAATATTTAATGTTAAATAATCACATTTATTATAGTAAATATATGAAATTCTAGAGTATTTTTTTCTATCTTATAAAGTTATAGATAAATGACAAAAATTTTCAGATGAGTGTACTTAAAAATTTAAAAATGTGATATTTTAGTATGAAAGAAATGAAAATGTTGAGTCCGCCATTTTGAATTTTCAAAAATTTTCATAAGTTAAGTCTCATTAAAGTTATAACTTCGTAAAAAGTTACTTTAAAATTATAAGAACTATTAAAATATCATCAAACTGTCGAAAATCACTAAAAAAGATTGATTTTTTAGGTTATGCTGGATATGTAATCAGCCATTTTGAAAATTTTATCATTAAACAATTATAATCTTAGTGTTTATACGTTTTTGAAACATTTTTTATCATACAATAGAAGTTTTTTCATGAATAACCCATTTTATAGCAAATATTTATATATTTAGAAAATTTTCCGATATTCAGGCGGCCATATCTTTTTTTCTAGAAAAGATTTTTCAAAAAAACCGACGAGGGTTGAAAGAATAGATATCCATGCCACCTTTAAAGTAAAAATCCAATGGTCTGGACATTTTTCACATATTTGGCGAAGCAAAAACCGAAAAAACTTTTCGAAAATTTCCATTTTTTTTGGTTTAAGTCGGACATATTTTTTTTGTTTTTTATTTTTTCGAAAAAACCTCAAAATTTTCTAATAGAGCACCCTCAAAACTATTTGGAAACCAATTTTTATAAAAATCGAAGAAGAAATAAAAGTATGACATGAAATCCAAGTCAAGTGTCTACGTCATGTACATTTGGTACTTAATGGGTTAACGCGCCATCTCTCTCTCTCTCTCTCTCGCATTCATGCGAGCGTGGCAACCCCGGCCCAGGTACTCCTCATATTCTCTCTTTGTCTTCGTCTTGTCGAGCATGCGTGCACAATATAAACATAGCAGGACAGCTCGACGGCGACGAATTCCCTACCGACATCCACAATACAAATTTCAATTATTCCCCAAAAGCTTCCTCACATCTTATTTTTTAGAATTATTATTTTGTAAACCCGACCATGAGTTATTTGACTTGTTTAGTTAAGGATGAAAATTATTTTATGAAATTAGATCTATGAAAAAAATTCGTACCATTAGGTGTGCGAGTATCAGGCAAAGTCAACCACAGTGGAAATAAAATAGGAGCCACGAGAATGTAAGTCATTCTTTTCCGATGAGTATTAGGCCATGTCATATCAAGAGCTTCTGGTATTTCCTCGTCCTCACCCTGCAAATTTAAATACTGAATGTAGTTGAATGCTTTATTTGTGTATTTAATTTTGAATTCAAAATTATTTAAAACAGAAATTATTAAAAAATGAAATACATTATGCTGAATTATTTATAACTAAAAAGTGATTAAAATAGTTATCCAGTACTATTTGTTCTCAAATGGAGTCTGTTAGCGCACGTATAATTGCATTTAATGCACTAAAGAAAACGAGCGAGCGACGAAGGTAATTAATGTCCGGTGAATAACGAGACCAAATTCAATTATTAGTTTATTGTTTTATAATATTCTCTTCAAGGCTTCTCAAACCTCTCACGTGTGCTTTCAGCAGTTTCGCGGCATAAACTGATACCAAAATACCAAAATTTGAGGGTTGTGACGAACACTCCCGACGTCTTCAAAACAAAAACGCCAGAGAGAGCGCGCGCCGAAAGTCAAAGCCAAAACGGTCGAAACATACCGCTCGCCACGGAATATCTGTCAGGTATTATCTAATGGTTAAATCACTCAAAAAAGAATAAAAAGATAAAGAAATACGACTGAAACTCTTAAAACTAACTTTCGATTCACTGTCGTAGCATAACATTCTTTTTACCACAAAAATCGATCTTTTTCGCTTTCAAAAGAAATTAAGTTTTTTTTTCAACGTTACAGATACGAGAAAAATCTTGTAACTCTTATAAATTAATAATATTAATAGTACATCAATAAATAAAATACAATCGCACAAATGTTCAGTACTTGATTCACATAAAAGAAAACCATTGTTAAACACTGAAAACGTCGTTTTGATCCGTGCAACTTAAAAAATACTAAATATCCCACTGCCATCTTGTGATTTAGGTAGAGCCACCTGAACCTTTGTTGCGGCTGACTTAAAAAGGGCTCTGGGACGTAAAGCAATTCTGCACCAATTAAAAAAAAGGCCTGGCTTTATCGCGGGATCCTTGGCTCCTCACTCATTGCACTGAGCGGCCGAAAATTCAAGCCCGACTCAGTCATGGCGGCAGTCGTTGTTAATGTCAGCTTTGCGTCGCCAATTACCCTTACCAAATATCTCTTAAACGATTGCATGTTCGCCTCCCACAATCTGCCAAAATTCGGAGCTCTCAAAGAACAAAAGACTTCTGAAGTTGATCCTTGACGATGCTCTCTGCTACCTCTTCACTAAATCTCGACGTTGTCTTGAACAACTCAAAAAATTATATAAACGGTTATTGTAGTCACTTTTTGTCCAAAATATTAGGCAATTACTAATATTTTGCACAAAAAAGTTTACAATAACATTTTAGGTTATTTTTTTCAGAAAAGTGATCCGATACATCTGAAGCGCAGGTAATGAAGAGTATTTTAAACCTGGTCCGGTGACATATAAGTTACTTTATTGAGAAAAAAGCTATGGCAAGTAGACAAATATATAAAAATTTTAAATGTTTTTGATGTAACAATACTAGAGGTAAAGAACACTGTATGGATTTTAATAATAAATAAATAGCTTAAATTGTGCGAGTAGTTAAAGTGTAAAAAGTTTCAGCAATCATAAGTGATGAATACAATTGTTATACCTATTATACTGGAAAGTGTATTTTCTCAATTTAACCCAAGCTGGCCCCCTTAAAGGAAATGCAGGTTTTAGCCGAGTGACGATTGACCCATTTGCTGCTGAACGGTGCTGCCTTGATATCAAACATAGACGGCGCACTGGCAAAAAATCAGTCACATGAAATTTCTGCCGCGAATAATCCAGAATTACGGACTGAGATGTCCTTGAACCAAAACAGATCCTCCGTGACAGATGCCGACGTGAGTCTACAATGCAAGAAATCTGATGACATGAGTTTTAGCGGGTAGTTAAACTCTTTTAACGTTAAACAACAACCTCTTTTTGTCTCTAAAGGGTGCTAAGCAGTATATTGGACTCGACGGCGAGATATTTTTGTGCGAGTGTCAGGCTAAAGCTACTTTGGAGTCTGAACAACAGTGAATTTTAAAGGGCCGCTCTTCATCATTGTCACACAACTTGAACTAGGCTGGTGAAAGCCACCATCATTTTTGCTCTCAATAATTTAAGCGAAACCATGCCATGATTATGCGCAACACGTATACCAGTGCAGCTTAAGTTCTTTTTGAAGCGTTGTGGAAGCAATGCAAGGTCTAGATCGAATGTCTGTCCATGACGACTCAACTAAAAATCTTGATTTCTTCTAATTCAGGTAATTGAACGAGGTTTAGGGATGCTGAATTGTAACGCCTGCCTCCACCTTTTGCTGCGGTCACTTCACAAGAGAGAAATATCTTGTAAAATCTTTCACCATCACCGGAAACCTACGCTACTGGAATATCGATCTCTGCCCACTACTATCCAGCTCGAAGGATCCAAAAATATGTGCGCATGCATTTGATGCACTAAAGAAAATGAGCGCCGGTTCATCACTGGGTCAAGTTGATGTCCGGTGAGTAATGAGACGAAATCTTCAATTACTAATTTATTTTCTCATAAGATTCTCCTAAAGGCTTATCGAACTTTTCGTGTGATAGAGGAATTTTTTTTTATTCTGTCCTCTAATTGATTAGGGTAAGCAACTACGTGTGAGCTGAAGTATATAACGTCCTATATTATATAGTTATAAAAAATCTTTCGTACAGAGACTCCCACCTCGTATTCCCACTTCCCACCCTCTTGAATATATGCCCCCTCCTCTTTTTACGGTAAAAACCATCCTAGAAATTCGAATTTTTATATTTTTAATATGAGAGTACACCAACATCCCCTCTAAGTCCCCCCTCGAACCCTCCCCTTATACCTCCCACATCCCCCAAAATATAATGAATAAATTAAAAAGTATATAAAGCAAAGCAGGAAAATAAATTTCTCATCGTGTAGAGTTAGAAAACAAGGAGAAAAATCGGAACTGTTTTTTGGAAATTAACTAAAAAAAAAGCTTTAAAGATATTGCTATGCTTTTTTGGAAATTCTTGATGAGAAAAACTTGAATAGTATGATTTCTTTACGTTTTTCTCATTATGATATTATTATAGAAACTTGGAATTTATACTTTAAACATAATTAAAATAAATTGTTAGCATAATAGATCGATAGATCGTTACCCTTGTAGAAATCCCAGCGCGGGTATGGGGCGAAGAAAAATGCGTTCGGTCGTCGTTTATTAAAATGAAGGCTTTATTCACGAAGAGAAACAGAGCTGCACTACAACTTGGGTTTTTTTTTTTTTTGAGCTCCTGCTCGGTCGAGCGCTGGAACGAGACTGAGGAAGGCCGCTCGCTTCCCCACGCTGTCCGCCCTGCAGCGCCGCTGCGCAGCGCCATCTCGCGGAGCACACGCGAACCCCCGGCGGCTCGCGGGAAATTCGAACATCCCGCCCGCCTTCGTTACGACAACGAACAAGCAGGCTTGAAGCGCGAAGACAGCCGCCCGCCAACGCCGGGGGCTCAGGTGACATCGAGGGCGGGAACGGGAGCCGGCGGATCCTGCAGGGGCAGCAACGCCAGCTTACTGATAGGGCGGAGACACTCCCCCTTGGCGGTCTTGATTCGGGCGGCTCGGACCAGACCGTCGGGACCCGGATGCACGCTGAGGACGCGCCCCAGCGGCCAGCGCCCCTCGGTGCAGATGAGGGTCGGGTCGAGGACAAGGACCAGATCGCCGTTTGACAGGTTGGTGCGGGCGCGGGTCCATTTGCCGCGAAACTGGAGCTCGTTCAGGTATTCCCGGCTCCATCGATCCTAGAAGTGCGCCCGCAAACCCTTCACGAGCTCCCAGTGAGTGTGGGAGTCCACACGGCCCATCCGTGAATCCGCGTCAGGAATGACGTCGAGCGGCTCACCGACCAAGAAGTGGGCCGGGCTGAGCACGTCGAGATCGTCAGGCTCGCCAGTGAGGGACGTCATGGGGCGGCCGTTGAGCACGGCCTCGATGCTGACGAGTAGAGTGCTGAACTCTTCGTACGTGAGGTGTTTCGGCCCCACGACTCTCTTCAAATGAGTCTTGAAAGACTTCACGCCGGCCTCCCAGATGCCGCCGAAGTGGGGCGCCGCAGGGGGGATGAATCGCCACACAATGCCTTTCGACGCCAGGGCCTCGTGGACGCGGTCCCAGTCCAGGGGAGCGCGGCTGAAGAGGGCACGCAGCTCCAGATCGGCACGGTGGAAGTGGGTGGCGTTGTCGCTCCAAATCTCAGCCGGAGTACCACGGCGAGAGCAGAAGCGGGTCAGGGCTCCCATGAAGCTGTCAGTCGCGAGGTCGCCGACCAAATCCAGGTGCAGCGCCTTCGTTGTTAAACACACGAAAACCGCAACGTACCCTTTGGAGGTTTGGATTCCTCTTCCCTTGGTGGCCAGGACGGAGAACGGCCCGGCGTAGTCGAGACCTACTCGCGCAAAGGCGCGTGCCGGCAGGACTCGTTCGGCTGGCAGGGGGGCCATCCTCTGCTCCATCGGCTGAGCTCGGTCATGAGCGCACACAAGGCAGTGATGGATCAAGCTTCGTATGCGCCACTTTCCTCCCACGATCCATGCCCGGCGTGATACGCGCACGTAAGTTGCACGAAAGCCGCCGTGCAGCGCCCGTACATGGGCCCAGCGAATGATGAGCGTTGACAGATGAGATTGCCCGGCGAGAACCGGGGGGTGGCGGACGTCGTACGGAAGCCGCGAGTGCTGGAGCCGCCCGCCGACTCTCAGGAGTCCCTCCTGGCCGATGAAGAGGTCGAGACCCCGAAGGGGGCTGCGTGCAGGGAGCGGCTTGCCACGACCCAGTAGCTGAAGCTCAGAGGCGAAGGCGTCCTGTTGGCTCGTACTCACGCAAGCGATGAAGGCCTCGCGTAGTTCCGGAGCGCTGATCGGGGCCCCAATCGCAAGGGTTGAAGGCCGGGCCAGTCTTGACCGGATCCACCGGCGCATCCGCACCAAGAAGCGCAACCAAACGTCCAAATCCGAGAACCTCGTCGACGGGTCGATCCGGGCAGGCTGGGCGGCCCTCGATGCAGCGAGATTCGGCGGCGGTGACCTGTCGAGGGTGAGAAGGGTGGCCCGAGCCCGGGGCCACTCGGTCGGCGGAGCTGACAGCCAACTGGGTCCGGTGGTCCACTCACGATGGTGGATGAGTTGATCGAGTGGAGCCCCGCGGCTGGCAAGGTCGGCCGGGTTGGTGGCTGTAGGGACGTAGCTCCAGATGCCGGGCGGGAATAACTCCAGGATTTGTCCAATGTAGTTGTCGACGATGGCGTTTCCGACGGCCTCCGTCGAGTTGATCCAGCTCAACACGATCTGAGAGTCACACCAGGCCCGGCACTGCTCCAATGGAATCTCCAGGGATTCGGCGGTCCGGCGCAGGAGCTTGGCGGCGTACAACGTCCCTCGTAGCTCCAGAAGTGGTATGGTCATGCGAGGTACGGCACTCGGCGCAGTTTTCTGAGCCCGCAGCGGAGCCAGTTTGGTTTTGGCCGCCAGAAGGTGTACCGACGCAGCGGAGAGGCCGGATTCGACCCGGATGTAGACGACGGCGGCCATGGCGCGGGTGCAGGCGTCGGAGAATGCGTGAAGCTGACACGGGCGATGCATGCTCGTCTGGAGCCAGCGCGGCAAGACGAATTCCGACAAGCGCTGGAAACTGTGCCGGATGGCCTCCCAGCGGCGGATGAACAGCTCGGGCAGGTCCTCATCCCAATCAAAGCCCTCCTTCCAGAGGTCCTGCATGAGGAACTTGGCGAGCAAAACCGTGGGCGCGAGACAGCCGCACGGATCGAAGATCGCGGCGATCGCCGAGAGGATCTCCCGCTTCGTTCGTTGATGGCCGCCAAAATACGGGAAGGTCAGTCGGAAGGTGTCGTCCTGGGGATTCCAGCCGACGCCGAGCTCGTGGATCGGGCCCTCGGAGACCAGACTCACCCATGTGGGTCGAAGACAGTCCTCGCTCGGGAGATCGTGAAGCAGGTGGGGCGTGTTGGCAGCCCATTTGCCTAGCGGAAACTGCCCCGCGTTCAGGAGGCGCACCAGTTGGTCCCGGTGAGATCGGGCCGCATCTACGTCGTCCGCGCCGCTGAGGATGTCGTCGATGTATCGGTCATGAGTCAACGCCCGCGAGGCGTCGGGGAATGGCGCGCCTTCGTCGGCACAGAGCTGCATCAGGGTTCGCAGTGACAGATAGGGCGCGCACGACTCTCCAACGGTCACGGTGAGCAGCTGATAGTGAACCGGGGCCTCGTCGGGGTGAGGCGACCACAGGATCCGCTGGAGGTCGATGTCCCGCTCATCGATCCGGATTTGGCGGTACATCATCCGGATGTCGGTGCAGAAAGCCACTCGATGGCGCCGCCACCGTGTTAACACGCTCCAAAGCTCCGTCTGGAGTTTGGGCCCCGTGTAGCAGACGTCGTTCAGGCTGACTCCGGAGGACGTGGGCCTGGACGCGTTAAACACGACCCTCAGCTTGCGGCGGCGATCACTCTGCTGCCAGATAGGATGGTGTGCAATGTAGTACTGGCCCTCTGCGCTGTTGTGGTTCAGGGGCATGTCCACCGGTCTCATGTGCCCCAGGCGTAGGTACTCGCTCATGAACGAGCGATACTCCTCGGCCAGCACCGGATCGCGCCGAAGTCGCTGCTGCAGCGACTGGAGTGCAGTCAAGGCTCCAGCGTAGCTCTCACCCAGCGAACTCCTGGCAGCGGGCTTCACGGGCAGGCGTAGAACGTAACGGCCGTGCGCCAAGCGACGATGCTCGAGGAACATCTGCTCGCAGGCCTCATCGTGCGGAGAGGGGCGCGCTGTACGGGGCAGGTCCTCCACCTCCCAAAACCGTTGGAGTAGAGCTCGAAGCTGCTGATGCCAGAGGGGCTGCAGATCAGCCATCACCGTGGTGCAGCTGGTCGCTTGGATGGAGGGCGCCTGCTGCGGGGCCCGTCCCGACAGGGTCCACCCCAACAAAGTGTGCTGAGCGACCAGGTCCTCCTGCCGTTGAAATCCCGCTCTCAGGAGGTCGGGAAGGACGTCGGCGCCGAGCAAAATGTCGACCTCGCCGGGAAGCCAGAAGTGTGGGTCCGCCAATGGGAAGTCCTGCCACAAGCGGAGCGTCTGTGGGCTGACCGTCGACGCAGGAGTTGAGAGACCCAGGGTGCGAATGCGGTGGGCGGTGAAACGAAGGGGCGGCGACTGGTCGACTTGGTGGAGCGTCAGCTGGACCTTAACAGAGGCACGCTCAATTATTTGACCTCCGACTCCGCTGATGAAAACCTCGTTCCGCTCTGGCAGCGGGTTGAACCTTGCTGACAGCCTGTGCGACACCAGAGATATCTCGGAGCATGGGTCGAGCAGAGCCCGAGCGCAGAAAAACCCGGAGCGTCCATCGTCCAGGCGAACAGCGGCGGTGGGCAAGACCACTAGTCACGTCGTGCCAGGTGGCGGAGGCTGCAGCCGCGGTTGTTTGGGCGGCACGACGACTTCGGTTTCGCTCGTGGGGCGCTTGCGATCCCCCTCGTGCAGCAGCGTGTGGTGGACGGCTTGACATGCCTGGCAGACAGCCCGAGAGAGGCAGGACCGGGCGGGGTGGCCCGAGCGGAGACAGTTGAAGCAGAGTCTCTTCCGATTGACCAGGTCGCGGCGAGCCTCGGGACTCATGGCCAGGAACCGCTCGCAGTGGCCGACGTAGTGGGCCCCTTCGCATACAGGGCACGATGAGGCGGCGGTGGAAGTGGCGAGGACCCGAGCCCCTCGCTGGGTGGAGGATCCGGTCGTTCCTCGACTAGAGGGCCGCGCAGGAGCCGCTGTTTCAACACAACGGGCCATGTGGCACCGGCGCTGAAGAAACTCCGACAGCTGGGCGAACGTCACAGATGCTTCCTCGAGGCGGCTGGAGGCCGCCGGGGGGGTGGAGACGTCGAAGGAGCGGGGGTGCAATCGGTCGAGCTCATCCTCCCAGGCTCGGCGCGTCGCCGGATCCATGCAGGAGGCCGCAATGGACGTGAACCAATCGTCCCAAGAGCCCACGGGGCAGTCCAGGGCCTGCAGTTGGTCCCGGTGGCGAGTGAGCGTGTCGACCAAAGCTCTGAGCCCAGAGGAGGACTCTCCTCGCAGCGGGCGCATCTCGCGGAGCGCAGCAAGGTGGTCCTGGATGAGGGAGCGACGGTGCTCGTAGCGGCGCTGCAGGAGTCGCCAGGCCGGCTGGTAGTTGGCCTCGGTCAGCTGCATCGTCTCCAGGGCTTCACGAGCCTCGCCTTGAACGAGGGTGCGCAGGTAGAAGAACTTGGCGACATCGCTCAGCCGCGTATCGTCATGGATCATGGCTCGGTACAGGTCCCGGAAAGGCTCCCAGTCCTCTCGGCGCCCAGAGAAAGGCGGGATGTCGATGCGAGGAAGACGGGCGACCCCAAAGTCCGCTCCCGGCGGCTCGGGACGACCGCCCCCCGGCAGGGGAGCAGGGGCTGGCGGGCCCTCCAAGCGGCGTTGGACATCATAGAGCACCGACTGGGAGTTGAGGAAGGCGGTCTCGATGTCGGAGTAGACGGTGGCTCGGTCGTAATCGGTCGAATCCTCGGGCACGGTCGAGAGCAACCCGAGGTGGTTGGCCTGGAAGTCCCTCCAGTAGCCCATCAGCATCTCTCGCCTGGCCTGCACCATCCCCAAAGTCCACGAATCGGCTGCAACACCGGTCACGGCGGCGGCGAAGGCCTGGATTACGCCGACAAGCGCCCGCTGAGTCATGAGAAGATCGTCCATCGTACCTGCGGATCAAGCAAAAGTCAACTCGACACTCGAAGTGAGTGGAGGACGCAACACGGGGTCGAGCACCGCGACCGCATTCCGAGCTCACGCGATAGGAGGCTGACCGATCGACCGCGATCCCACGATCGCGGGACGCGATCGAACCTCGAATTTCAGGGCTCATGATAATCGGCCTCGAGCCACGGTGCATCGACATGACGAGGTCAGACGTGATGTCTCAGGGAGGGCAACGCCCGACCCATCTCGAACCGTCACCCGAGGTGGAACGGCGAGTGGCCTGAAAGGAGAGCGAGCTCGAACCACCGCCCGCCGATGCGGCGGTGGCGAGCGCAAAGCGCAGACGAACGCCTTCTGCGTTCGAGACGCCCGCTCGAACAACCGCTCGCCGGGGCAGCGACGGCGAGCCACGCCCGAACCGGCACCCCGCGAGATCGCGGCCGCGAGCAACGCTCGGACCGGCGACCACCAAGATCGAGCCGGCGAGCCCTTCCTTACCACGCTCCGCGCATGCACCGCCGCACTAAACTTGCATCAATGGGCTCGATTCTCTCGCACGAGAAGCTCGCAATCGACCCGAGCCGCCGGCCCCCGAGGCCGCGACGGCGAGTCCCTCCGTCCGAGGACAACGCGCCGGCTCGCCCCAAGCGAGTGCGCACGCCAACCCACATGGCGACACCTCCACGACGCGAAGCAAGGCCCGTCTCGAGTCCGACGTCACGCGGGCGACAGTGGCGACGCAGATGACGCGAGAACCTCGCTACACGCGACTCTCCCTCGAGCCAAGGCTCGGGTGGCGAGGTCATGAGCGAGCCGTTACTATTCACTCGCGGCATTGATAGAAATGACGGGCAGTTGGTTACCGTATCGAATCTTTTGCTTTTCGAATCAGTTGAGGGCCCGCGCATCGGTGCTCGCGGCGAGCGAGCGGAGCTCGCGCCTCATCCCACCGTCCAAGATGGCGACGCACACGTGATCGTGACGTGGGGCGCTCGAAGAGTTCGGATCACCTGGCGAGCGCTCGGCCGCCATGTTGGCCACGTGGCGTTCACACGGCGCACAATGCCGCGTCGCGCACGCCGGCCGGCCGGAAGTGACGCGTACAAAGATGGCGGCGCGCGCACCATCGCGACGAGCTCCGCTCGAGAGCCCGGTTCGCGCGGTCCGGGTCTCGGCCGCCATGTTGGCCACGTGGCGTAGGCACGTCGCGAACGTTGAACGGCCCGAGAACACTCGCGCACTGCACTCCGTATCTCCACATGTCGGAACGCACGCACCCACCTTGCGACGAAAATGCTCGATCCGTCGGACGCTCGCGGAAGTGCCACCTACGTGCCAACAGCTCGCAGTCCCACTCCACAACCTGCTCGTAGAGGATCCGGCTCGAAGGACCAATGTAGAAAACCCAGCGCGGGTATGGGGCGAAGAAAAATGCGTTCGGTCGTCGTTTATTAAAATGAAGGCTTTATTCACGAAGAGAAACAGAGCTGCACTACAACTTGGGTTTTTTTTTTTTTGAGCTCCTGCTCGGTCGAGCGCTGGAACGAGACTGAGGAAGGACGCTCGCTTCCCCACGCTGTCCGCCCTGCAGCGCCATCTCGCGGAGCACACGCGAACCCCCGGCGGCTCGCGGGAAATTCAAACAACCCTAAAGGAGAATAAGTATTTCCTGCTGACAATAAAGGATTAAATTGGATTAAATTGCATTAAATTCAAGTTAATCCTTTTTTTATCCGTGTTTTTAATAAGGTTTTTGGGGATTCAGAAGCATTTATAAAATATGGTACAACTAATCTGATTCAATTCAATGTTTTTATAATTTCAATCCGAATTTTCCTGTATTGCTTAATCGTTTTGAATACATATACATAAAAATTAAACAATTAATTGTAATTTATTTGAATCTAATTAAATATACTTAAATATACTTTTAATTTGCAATTTAAACTTTGAATCAATAAGTTTGAATTTATTTTCTTTTTCTTTTTAAGTAAAATTAATCCGTTTGAATTCAATCTTTTAAACATATTTATTAGTACGCGGTCAATTAAGCGGCTAGTAGGGTCCCGACTGGATAAAATCATATCATTTTTGAAAATCTTTTTTGACGCAATGGTACGAGTTATGTATTTATAATTCTGACATCGTAATAAGTAACTATTTAGAAACATTATAAAAAATTTTGAACATGAAATTTAAAATTTGTTCTGGTGGCCGGAATTGACGGCTGCGCCTTTGAAAAAAGGTGTCTTTCCGTATACACGATCCTGCCCAAACGGGTTATCTGAAAGCAAAAAATAAATTTTCTTTGGTTAGTAGAATAAATTTGCCCGGCCCCAACGTTCCTCCTTTATTTTTTTTTTTTTTTGGGAGACTAAAATTGGAAAAAGCCCAATTTTCACTTAAAAATTTGGCCATTTTGAGGGTAGATCTCGAATAAAAATAAGATAATAGAAAAAAGGAAAACGTTGGGGCATGTTTTTGTATACGTTAAAAATGTGTGCCAAATTTGAAAAGAATCGGTTCAATAGTTTTTGCAGGAGAGTGTACACCGACTTTGAGAATCTGGTTTTAAGAAAAACTCGTTTAAAGTTTTGAACGTCGAAAAAATGAATGAAATTCTAATTTTTTTAGACTTACATTGAATCATCGATTCCTGGTCCATATAATAATGTTCCTACAGCAGAAGTAATGTCCAGGAAGTCTTGATATTCTTACCTGCGATGAATTCTGGCCTCTTTTCGGTCTGGCTTTACGGTCGGCCTTGTAAATGCATTTGTTGTCGGACAGCTTTATTCGTGAGAATGAACTACATTTGCAGCAATTGCAATAACACTTGCACCGCCCTTCAAATTTTTTGGAGCTTTAACATGAAGGAATATAACGCGCACTGCAACTTTTACACTTCACTTGAATTTTAAAAGCAACACTTTGCCACTGCACGTTTTAAATTCAACACTTTCGTTACACTCTTTACATTTGACAAGCGTAGAAAGCGTTGAAAATACTAAAACAAAATCAACTATTCTTTAGTGCGTGTCAAAGTCCACTGGCACAGGTGGCGTCGAGCTGAGTCGACTTTTTTCGCTGTTGAACATCTAGCCTTAGCTTCCACTCTTTTATTTTTATTTGGATTTGGCCTCATTCTTAACCTTTAGACTGCCGGAAAATCAATATTTTGACGCACCCCCTGATCGACACTTTGTGTATGATCAATCGTTGATATAAGATACCTTATATACCAGCTTTCTGAGGGCGATATGTTCTTTCAAATCCCGGCAGTCTAAAGGTTAATCTGCTCAAATCACGGCTTAAGTTTTGACGCTCACGAAGTACGAATACACATAGCTGAAAAGGCAACGAGCAACTGATGCCCCTTAGGACAGTAGATCTTTGGTCCCTTGTTTGTCTACACACAAAATAAAACAGCTGTTCAGGTATTAAAGACCCAAAATAAGCTTTCTGCTTAACGACGCACAGTGGGCGGAAACGATCAAAATTCTGCGCGGGCTACTTAATCTAGTCCAAATCGGATCATTTTCTTTTTTGAAATACTCGTAAAAACGTACGCTTTCTTGCATCACTGTGGAAATCCAGATTTAAGGGGTTAAAACCACTCCAACCAACCCCTAAACAGGCAAACCTAACCCCCCCTTGAAAAAAAAATTAAATTTTCTGCTTTTCTGCAAAAAAATTTGATTAACAAACAAAAATAAGCTACTAGACATACACCCTGCTACACCTAATCCTCATCAACCCTTATAAACCACCCCTATTCATCCCTAGACGTCCAACCTACCTAACCTTGGGTAGAGCGAGTTTTATTCGTTTTATTTTCTATAAATAATTAATTTTTAACTTGAGATAGGATAATCTACCTCAACCCTCACAAACCTCATCCTCAAAAATCCATACAACCCTTATAAACTACCCCTACCACCGCCAAGTAGTCTAACCTACCTTACCCTGGGTAGAGCTAGTTTAATCAATTGCTTTTCAGTACAATTTAATTAAAACCATGTTAAGTTTATAATCATCAGTATCTTTTCTAAATTCAAATTTAACTGTACGACATGTGTGGACGAAATTAGGTGTGCTATTGGTCCAAATAATTTTACCTTTAGCTTTTAACTGAAGTGGTGAAAACGAAACTATAAAAACGGTTGCATCAGTCTCTGACTGCTCTTGAACCTCGGGTTCAGCTTCCTATGGGTCATCATTTGAAGTATTATCATCGCTTAGAATATTCCATTATATCCATTCCCTATTTTCCAATAAGTAATAATGTCTCATTTTTTATTTCTTCCAGTAAGCTTCGATCAAACTGTATTAGTATTCGTTTTACTGTATGAAGTAGTAAAGAGATGAAGTCCACTTCAGCTCCAGAGTCATTTACTTCTATACCATCAGGATAGCACATTTTCTTCGCTTCAGAAACATTTTCATATGACATTAATATTTGATTTCAACAAATCCTATTAAGATGAAAATTTAAATTTTGGTACTTACTTTTGGAAAGTCTAGCGTCTACATACATCGCTAATGGTAGATTGTTTGTGTTTTTATGACTCCCAATCTCAGTTTGTATAATTTGCACAGTTTTTTTTTAAGCGCTTTGGCTAATTCTTCAGCACCATACGATAAAGAAATATCAGAAACACGCCTTCTTTACGTAACTTCAGATACTTCCTCATAAGATTTTCGCGTACGTCCTAAATTATGCTTGATAGTCTCACATGACCGATTTGATTCTATCTCAGCTGCTGCACATTTTGTCGTGGGGCTTATGAACGTGACTTTGAAATCATTTTCTAAATAACTGCTGTAACGATTAATATAGGCATCTTTTTTGCGAGAAACCTTTTGCCATTGTTTTTTGAAGGTAGGTAAAAATGTTTTTATTAATTTTTGTCTAATTTGTTGCAATTGTTCTTCAGATCATAAATTTTTAGATTTAATACTATTGATTAGAAATTCTTCTTCACTTACATTATCATTACAGTTTCTACTAAATAATAAGTTACATAATTCTTCATTTTTTATGCAATAATTCATGATTATTACTTATCAATATCAGTAAGATACTTAAACGTAAAGAAATAAATATGGACTTAAATGTGTTCATCAATAATTACAAAAAAATACAAATTGGTATATCTAAATTATTAAGTACAGGTTGCAAAAAACATAAAAAATTTGAACAAAATTTATACGAAAAGAATCTATCAATAAAATCAAAAATAAATTTTAGACTGGTAATAACTTTCATTGATAATTTTTCCACCTTTAAGTATACTTACGTTGCGTTGTTTCATTGACATTATATTGAATAGCAGTTGATTAAACTCATTCTACCCAGTCTTAAGTACGTTAACCTGCTTGAGGGTTGAAAGGGGTGGTTTATAAGGGTTATATGGGTTTGTGAGCATGATGCTTGTGAGCGTTGAGGTAGATTATTCTATCTCTAGTTGAAAAATTAATTATTTATAGAAAATAAAACGGATAAAACTCGCTCTACCTATGGTTATGTAGGTTAGACTGCTTAAGGGTGGATAGGGGTTGTTTATAAGGGTTGATGAGGATTAGGTGTAGCAGGGTGTATGTCTAGTAGCTTATTTTTGTTTGTTAATCAAATTTTTTTGCAGAAAAGCAGAAAATTTAATTTTTTTTTCAAGGGGGGGTTAGGTTTGCCTGTTTAGGGGTTGGTTGGAGTGGTTTTAACCCCTTAAATCTGGATTTCCACAGTGATGCAAGAAAGCGTACGTTTTTACGAGTATTTCAAAAAAGAAAATGATCCGATTTGGACTAGATTAAGTAGCCCGCGCAGAATTTTGATCGTTTCCGCCCACTGTGCGACGCACGGTGGAGCAAAACGATCAAAAAATGCTCAAAAGTCGTGCTTTAAGCGAATTTCGGCTCGAATAACTTTCTCATGAGCGCTTTTCTTTCCTTGAGTAGTTTCCTTCAAGAAGCAATTTCCTTCGGTAGGGGTAGAGAAGCTAACATTGGCCCCAGCTGATCTAGAAAATCGTAATTTTTCAAAAATTCACGATTTTAGCTTTGAAACTATTCAATTTCTTTGTTTATTTTTATTGTTATAAATTTGTGTTTGTAGTGAATTTTGTTACGTATTTTCACCTAATAATAGTTTTATTTCATGGAAAATCCCGTACTTTTAAAGAAAAAAACTTTATAGTCTCGAACAATTATTTTTTTCATTAATAGTTCGATGGAGTTTTAAACAAGCTTTAGTTCTAGTCAAATATATAAAAAAATGACTTTATTTATTAAAACTTATATTAAAAAGGCGAGTTTAGTAATATACTGCCACACCAAAATATATAAAAATAGCTTGTAAGCTTAAAAACAAAGAAACAATCAACAAAATACTTGTGTCTATAGTCGATAAGAAATTTTAATTCTCAATTTTAATTTTATTAATTTTCTTTAAAGTCGCTACAAATCAAGACAATTTCAATCGATTTCTCATAAATTCGGATCCATACTTGTCTATGCGCAGAGATGTACCAAAAAGGAATCGTTAGGAAATATTCGAAGAAGTGAAAGCTCTTCTTAATGTTGATAATATCAACGAAACAAATGATATTGAAGATGAGTTAGATTATTTGTTATTAAATGAACTGACAATACAGGGTGTCTAAAAAGTTTGGAAACACCCAAATAACTTTTCAGGTGATTTATTTGTAAAAACTATCAAGGTAATATTCGATGTAATTTTCGACAAGGAATTCAACGGCGACCTTAGATTTGACCTTGAAGATGACCTTGACGGTTTTTTTAAGGTCAGGTCAATTTTTTTCAATGGGAAGCGCCATTTTTGACATCAGCAATGGAAAGAGCGGGAAATTTAAAGGTCATTCAATTATACTTTTAGCGTTACCCAGGAACAACGGCATGGACGTAGTAATTTCTGTTCACTTTGGGGTGCTTTATTATCGTGAGTCCCCTTGCCTCTCACGTGATTGGATAAATATTTCCAACTATGATTATCGTAGATGCTTGAACAGCTCCCCATTTACTTCTTGACACTGTCCTAATCGAAGGTAAAAACAGCATTTCTAACGATTTCAGCGGGAATGAGAGCTGATTCATCAATGATCCTTTGCCGTAATTCATCCAAATTTTGGGGTTTTGTTTTGTACACTCGATCTTTCAAATACCCCCAATAGAAGAAATCAAGAGGCGTCAAATCGGGTGATCTAGTTGGCCATTCAATAATGCCTCTTCGTCCTATCCGTCGATTAACAAATACCACATCTAAGTAAGCGCGAACAGTTCGTGCATAATGAGCTGCTGCGCCATCCTGTTGATACCATGTGCCATTGAAGTTTTCTCCGGTTATTTCCATTATTGCAGGAACTATTTGATTGCGGAGCATAGCTTCATAATTTTGGGCATTCAAATTACCATCAATAAAAAATGGTCCTATAATTTTATCATTTAGTATTCCAACCCAGACATTTAATTTTTGTGGATATTGTGATTTAGCTTTTCGTGCCCAATAAGGATTATAATCTGCCCAATATCTACAATTATGCCTATTCAAACTTGCGTCAAGTTGAAATGTAGCTTCATCTGAAAATATTATGTTAAATAGAAAGTTAGGATTTGGAACTATGCGAGCCATCGATAGTCGATAGTCGATAGTCGATGTCAGAGCGGAAACTCACCCACGGCCCCTTACGGGGACATGTAGGTGATGCACCTAGGCCAATTAGCCCATTGCGCTCGGTCTCCTCATCATTCACCTCCCATCAGGGTGTCAATTAAGTCCCGGGACGGCTGAATATTTTCAGAGGTAAAGTAATTCTGATAAAGGTCAAGGTCATTTCTTAAGTAACTTTCAACGAGGAATCTAATGGTGACATTCACTTTGACCTTGGACTTGAACTTGAAGGTTATTTCAAGGTCAACTGTTTTTTTTTAAATAGGAAACCCCATTTTTAAGACTGGTAATCGATAGAGCGGGAAATTTTACATTCAGATACGTAATTAAGTCAGAGCTAGTGATTGAACTTGAGGGTTACTCCAAGATTATTTACACTCCAGCAAGGTTCTTAGATACCTCTGAATATTTTTGCAAGCGGTAAAGCTGTAACTTTCTGTAACTTTCAACGAGGAACTCAATGGTGACCTTATACTTGACCTTGGACGTGACCTTTAAGGTTATTTCAAGGACACCTATTGTTTTTAATGGAAATCTTCATTTTTTACACTGGCAATCGATAGAGTGGGAAATTTCATTTCGAAAATAGTATTTGACGTGATCTTTAGAAGGTCAAATCAAGGTCAATTTTGGGTAAACTGTCAAAACATTGTCGTATTCAAACTTTAGAGGATTTATGAAAGACTAAATGTTTGAAAAAGTTGTGAAACCAACAACATTGACCACCTTGACTTTGAGATCAGCTTTGCACATTATTTGGAGGTTCAAGCACTTTTTAAATTAATAACCTTACTATCGCCCTTATTCTTACTTTTAGCGTTACCCAGAAACAATGACGTGGACGTAGTAACTTCTGTTTCCTTTGGGGTGCTTGATTAACGTGAGTCCCCTTGCCTCTCACGATTGATTAGCGTGAGTTGAGGGTTCATGGGTTCGGTGTTTCAGGCTTTGACATTTATGTGTCCAACTTCAATCCGGTAGATTTAAAACCCATTGATTAACAAATCCATAAATTGCAAACTCATGAACCCTGAACTCATAATCTTTGAACCCTAAATCAATAAATTTAACACCCATATGGATAATAAACCCAAATACCTACAAATATAAATTCTAAAATTATCCCACAAACCGACAAACCTCCTATTCTTTTTAAACAAGTTCTTTGTATTTTTAGCTCATTTTATAAATTGCGAATAAATTTCTGTGATTTTTTTCTAAGAAGTTTTTTTATTTAATTCTGATTTTTTTTTAAATTTCTTTCTAAACTTTTAAATATTTCTTTTGTAACTGATAGTCCTTATTTTATTATTTGTTAAAAAATTCCTGTCACTGTTCATTTTCTTAACCTTTTCATGAGTTCAAAATAAATTTAAGAACAAGTTAAACAAAAATTTTTTTATGTAATAAACATTTTCCTTCATTGTAAACATTTCTTTTTGAACAATTCGTTTTTCTTTGCAATTGATGCAAGTTTTTAGCTTAGTTTTTGCGGACGAGTCGCTACCGCTATTCTTCTTTTTCCTCTGAATAAACAAATTAAAACTAAATTGAAATACATAAATATTCTGACTCGTGTATTATTCATATCTAAATAAAAGTCAATGGCGTATGCTAAACTTTCGACGCGAGAAAGGATAAGTTTATTGATGATGCGTGGTTGGGGAGATCGAGTCCGATCTTACCTCGAAGTTCGTACGTTGTTTAATAACCATTTTCGTAATGAAGACGGACAAACACCTATCTCAAAATGGCTTTATCGAGGGTAATCTTACTGCCGCTTCATACGAACAGCTACTTAGGAATCAAATTATACCACGAATTAGAGAGATAGCAGTTGATGATTACCATGAAACGTGGTTTCAGCAGGATGGAGCAGCCCCTCATTTTGGTAGAGATGTTCGAGCATATTTGGATGCTCAGTTTCCTCATAGATGGATTGGAAGAAGGGGTGAAATCGAGTGGCCTGCTAGATCTCCGGATCTGATACCACTCGATTACTTTCTCTGGGGTTACCTTAAGAGTAAAGTTTATGCCACTAAACCGGACAATTTAGATGAACTGCGCAATCGAATTATGCAAGAGGCTGCTAGAATCGATAGAGGGATGATTCGTGATGCTGTAACTCATTTTTACAATCGCCTAGCTTTTTGTCAAGAAGTTGAAGGTTTTCAGTTTGAGCACCGCCGTTAAACTTTGAATCATTAAGTAAAACGCAAAAGACTTTAGCACACCAATCGTGAGAGGCAAGGGGACTCACGTTAATCAAGCACCCCAATCGTGAGAGGCAAGGAGACTCACGTTAATCAAGCACCCCAATCGTGAGAGGCAAGGGGACTCACGTTAATCAAGCACCCCAAAGGAAACAGAAGTTACTACGTCCACGTCATTGTTTCTGCGTAACGCTAAAAGTAAGAATAAGGGCGATAGTAAGGTTATTAATTTAAAAAGTGCTTGAACCTCCAAATAATGTGCAAAGCTGATCTCAAAGTCAAGGTGGTCAATGTTGTTGGTTTCACAACTTTTTCAAACATTTAGTCTTTCATAAATCCTCTAAAGTTTGAATACGACAATGTTTTGACAGTTTATCCAAAATTGACCTTGATTTGACCTTCTAAAGATCACGTCAAATACTATTTTCGAAATGAAATTTCCCACTCTATCGACTGCCAGTGTAAAAAATGAAGATTTCCATTAAAAACAATAGGTGTCCTTGAAATAACCTTAAAGGTCACGTCCAAGGTCAAGTATAAGGTCACCATTGAGTTCCTCGTTGAAAGTTACAGAAAGTTACAGCTTTACCGCTTGCAAAAATATTCAGAGGTATCTAAGAACCTTGCTGGAGTGTAAATAACCTTGGAGTAACCCTCAAGTTCAATCACTAGCTCTGACTTAATTACGTATCTGAATGTAAAATTTCCCGCTCTATCGATTACCAGTCTTAAAAATGGGGTTTCCTATTTAAAAAAAAAACAGTTGACCTTGAAATAACCTTCAAGTTCAAGTCCAAGGTCAAAGGGAATGTCACCATTAGATTCCTCGTTGAAAGTTACTTAAGAAATGACTTTGACCTTTATCAGAATTACTTTACCTCTGAAAATATTCAGCCGTCCCGGGACTTAATTGACACCCTGTATAATTTAACAGTCTGAGAAGCCTGTTAAGCCCCGAAGGGCAGACATCCTCAGGTTCGAGAAACCACTCCTCACACACTCTCCGCCTTCCGCCCATCAGCCTAGGGCAGCGACACAGGAGATGCATGGGAGTTTCCTCCTCTCCCCCAGAGTCTACAGATGCTCTCAGTACCTGATCCTGACCTCTTCCTAAAGCCTAAGACTCCTTCCGTCAGCCACTCCGCTACCTTTCTTATGTCCTTTTTGGGGAGAGTTAACAATTCACCCACCTATCCTGCTGGGACAGACACAGCGATAAACGCCTTGGTGTGTCTACAGTCCTGGCACCCTACCCATTTGTTGGTCTGCTCCTTTCTAATCCAGGTCTGCACTTTGCTGTCTAGTTCGCATCCTGGTGGAGCTGTATCTACGGCGATTGCCCTAAGCCCCGCCGCCCCCCTTTTAGCCAGTCTGTCGGCCTTCTCGTTACGTCGAATGCCTGCGTAACCGGCTACCCATTCCAACTTGACGGCACATCTCTTTGCCAAGATGTCAAGTGATGTCCTGCACGCCAGAACCTCCGAAGAGGTAATTGACACCTTGCTGAGAGCCGCGATGGCGGCCCTACTGTCCGAGTGTATGACAACCTTCCGGTTTGTCCACTCCTCATCAAGCATAGCCACCACGCAGCTCCTGATAGCCCTCACTTCCGCTTGGAAGACCGTGGCGTATGGCCTTAGTGAGAGCACGATTTCTCTGCTGCTCCCCTTTAGCCACGCAGCCGCACCTACCCCCAATTCATTTTAGAACCGTCCGTGAACCAGCTAAAGCCTGGCTGGTCGTCATCTCTCTGTTGTGAGCTCGCTGCCTCAAAGTTTCTTTCAAACCTATAGCAGCGAGTGACCTTGTCTAGCCTAGCACTTTGCCTCAGATCTGAGTCGATACACTCGACGATCTCAGCGTCCTCGTGCTTAGGCCAGTCCTTTGAAACTCTGATCTTAGCCTTTAGAGCTGCCGCTCTAACCAGGGTACCAAGAGGTGGGAGGTCCAACATCACCTCCAATGCCTTTAGTGGTGTAGATCTTCTGAAATTGCCCCTTGTAACCAAACCTTGCAATCTGTCTAGAAGCAGGTTGCCAGTCTTCAATCTGCATCGAGGCCATCATGCGATGGCACCATGCAGAATCCTTGGTCTAAGGACCGCCGTATAGAGCCACAGGATCATCTTGGGTTTCAAACCCCAAGTTGCCCCAAAGGCTCGCCTACAAGCCCAGAAAGCAGCCGTAAAGCTCCTTTCCTTGCTCTCCAAGTGTTTACCCCAATTCAGCTTTGAGTCGAAGATCACTCCCAGGTATTTTGCCTCACTCGACAATGTGAGTGACTTGCCGAAGAGCTTAATGGGTTCCATTTTCTTTACCTTATACTTGGTGGTGAAGTTGACTAGTACTGTTTTGTCAGGCTTAAGGGACAGTTCCACTTCCTTACACCATGCCTCTACTATGCCTAATGCAAAGTTCATCGGGTCTGCTAGCGTCCCTTCGTCATGTCCCATTATCAGGATTAAGACGTCGTCGGCATAAGCTTGAGCATAAATGTCCATTTCATTTAGCCTGACCAGCAGCTCGTCTTCGACCAGGGACCACTCCGTGGGTGATAGTACACCGCCCTGTGGACAGCCCCTCCGCACACGGCCGCCTCCAGTCGCTGACCCCCACTGTGCCTCAACTACTCTCCCTGTAAGGGAGCTGTGTAGCCACCTCACTAGTGACCTGGGAATACCATGCCTCTCCGCACCCCGGCATATACTCCTCCCTGTCGTGAAATTAAAGGCACCCTCTACGTCAAGGAACGCAGCTAGTACCATGCCTTTATTTCTCATCCCCTTCTTGATTCTAGTGGTTGCCTCGTCAAGTGCTGATTCCACCGACTTCCCCTCTCTGTAAGCATGCTGTGCAGCGTGCAAGGGGTGAGTCGTTAAGGTACCATCCTTAATTCCTCGGTCCACTAGTCTCTCTAGGGTCTTAAGCATGAACGACGTCAGACTTATTGGTCTAAAGTCTTTGACGTTTTCATGTGCCTGCTTACCGGGCTTCGGTATGAAGATAACCTTAGCCTTCTTCCAGGAGGTTGGTACATAGCCAATCGCCAGACAAGCCTTGTAGACTTTCATCAGCGGTTCCAACAGTAAATCCACTCCCTTTTGCAGTAAGGCTGGAAAAATGCCGTCGGCCCGTGCTGCTTTATAGGGTTCGAAAGAGCTGATGACCTATTTGACCCTATCGCTAGTAACAAACTGATCCGCCACTGCCCAGTCCTGTCCAGAGTTCTCAGCTATTGATTGCTCTGGCAGAACCTGCGATCCTAACCCTGGGAAATGTGCCGACAACAGGCACTCAAGAGCTTCCTTATTGTCCAATGCCCATTCTCCTGTGGATTTCCTAACCTGTAGATGTGCCCCTCCAGACGGCCTGGCCAGGATTCTATTAAGCCTGGCTGTGTCCGGGATGCTGTTCAGTTCTTCGCAGAACCGCTTCCAGACTTCTCTTCTTGTCGTCTCGAAAGCCTTTTTGTACTCCCTCCTGGCATCCTTATAGGCCGCCAGTTCCTCCGAGCTTACTCTCCTCTTATTCTCCTCTGTTGAACAGTTTGCCGACCTACTTGCGCAGGTCACCCAACCGGGGTGTCCACCAGGGCGCACTTTTACCCTGTCCGCGTTTTGTTGGACGGCAGCTATCCTCAAAGCCACCTATTATGGCAGATTGGATCCTGCCACAAAATCTTTCAATGTCATCCGTGGTGTTTAACCTCCCCGTTTTGTCCGGAAGTTTCTCTGCCAGACGGCTACGGTACAGTGCCCAGTTTGTCTTCCTGGGATTCCTATTAATCAGTGCCTCCTTGGTTATCTCCCCTAGCTCAAAGCGGATCTGTTCATGGTCCGATAGGGAGACCTCATCTGCCACTCTCCATCCTCGAACCTTTGGAACGATCCCCCTCGTAGCCAGGGTGATATCGATAACCTCCTCCGTCCTGCAGTCTCTGAACGTCGGGACCCTACCTCTATTGAGGATGTCAAGTTCCGTCGAGCAGAGATATTCTAGCAGTTTCTCACCTCGTTCGTTGCAGTCCGAGCTGCCCCACACAAGGTGATGTGCGTTCGCGTCGCACCCTATCAGAACCTCCCTGCCGCTCCTGCTGCAGTCCTCGATCAATGCTCTCACCTCCACCGGAGGTGGTGAGTCCGTTGAGTCGCTGGGGAAGTAAGCCGAGGCTAGGATAATCTCTTCCTCGGCTCCTCCCTCAGTCATTCTCTTTACAATTACTGTGGTGAGATCCTTATGGCAGTGAAGGGGCCAGATCTCCCCCTGAACCCCTTTTAGGAGAATGCAGGTACGCACACGCCCTTCTCCCGACGCCCGGAAGAGCCGTCCACAGCCCCCTAGACCTGCCACCCAGCCACTCGCATTGATCCAAGGTTCTTGTATCAAGGCGATACCTGTTTACATCTCCGCCATGCACTTAGCTAGAACCGCTGAAGCGTCTTTGCAGTGATGCAAGTTAATTTGAATAAAAGCAATTTAGTTCCCCGCAATACTTGCTGGTCTCATTGTTCCTTTTTTTTTTTTTTTTTTTTTTCCCTACTCAAAGGACGGCTCCCCCGGCCGCCGTTGTCTGGGCGGGCTGACCCGCCGTCTCCCCCGTTCCTACTCCCTTACCCTTGAGGAGGACAACGTGCGCTCTGACTCCGCCACAGAAGGGTCTGAAGCCTAGCGCCCTCAGCGCCTCCACCTCAGACTCCTCCATGAGCAGGCGCAGCGCTGTCTCCACGGTTCCTTTCGCGTCGTCCTTCGCAAGTGAAGTGATCACCTTCCACTCCTGGACCTGCAGAGTCTCATTCTGCTGGCACATTCGCTTCAGGATCACCTCCACAGCGTGCTCACCTTCAACGAAGATCGTCGCCCTCTCCATCCTTTGTAGGGCGCTTTGCTCCACCACTGGGAGCTTGGCGCCCTCCCACGGAATCCAGCCAGGAGCGCTGCTAATCAGCCACTCCTTATCAGCCGGGGTGGCGCAGTGAAAGATCCTCGCCCCCCGCATGAGCCAATTGTCCTTGAAGCAGGGGGAGCGGCCCTCCGTGATGTCATCGATCGCCTTTTCAAGCGCTCTAAGGACCAACTTCCCCTGCTCCTCCGTCAGGCGCACCTCAGGGTACATCTCAGGAACGACAGCCAACTTGAGCTCGTTAGCTGTCGCCTGGTTGTAGGTGGCTCCTGCACCCTCATTTATCTTTTTAACCTGTCTGGGGGTAGAAAACTCTGAGACGCCTCTTCCTCTCTGCACCCGAGATCTTCTTTTTTCCCGAAGAACAGCTAAAACCAGCCTCTGTCGTCCCACAGACCTCCATCTGCATCCTTCCTTCCTCACTGGTCCCGGGTCCTAGGGGTTCTGTCCCTGTGGAAAGTTCCTTTGAGCTAGGGAGCTCAGTGCGAGACGACACGGTATGCTCGCTTTCTTTGTTTGTGTCTTTGTTCATGGTTGATGTGAGAATAGGGTGGGTAGGGTGTTAGTGTATTATGATGTTGTGACGGCTCGAACGAGCCCAGGCTGCACCGAGCATCGACCGCCCCCCGCGCCCTTTGGCATCCTCGTCCCGCCGCGGCGCTGTGGCCTCGAAGGAGCCCCCCCCCCCCGGCCCAGCATGGTCCTGCCCGGGCGCTACCCGGCACTACTAGACCGAGGGAGATTATTCGCCAGATGATGGGGCAGCCGGTCCGGTCAGCTACACCGTAACGTAGGCCCCTGTCCTGTCTGGCGGCCTAGCCGTGTCAAACCTAGTTTTTCCCCTGTACCCTCAGCCCCGCACCAAGACGCCTCCGCCTCTGGGCCGGGGACAATCTATCTCGGCACAGCCATGAGCTACCGTGTTAGTGTAAGTGTGAGTGTATGTAATGTGTTCCGTGGAGCCCCACCCGGCCGCCACGGGGGTTGTTCCTTAGTCGCCCCGTCAGCCTCAGTCACATGCTAAGTCCCTAACAAGTAGGGCCCAAGCACCCCTCGTCCCGGGGACACGCCCCGAAAGCACTGCCTCCTGGCATGCCGCTACAACCATTCAACAAACTGTCACCTCGTTCACATGAAGAGCCCTTTTTAAGGGGATTCCTACCATATTTTAATGAATGGATGTGTATTCGAAAAAATAATTACGTACTAATCTTAAACGCAGGATTGTATTCAAGTCAAATTACTGAATTCAGTGAATCTTTTGACTTCCTATGTATTCGAGCCAATGCTTCGTTTTTAGTAGGGAATTTTTACGGCTATGTCGCAATGTTAAAAGACCCTTAGTAGCATGAAGGCATTTATTGCGAGACAGGTATGTGTGGTCTCCTATAGTGCTTAGGATGAATGCCAGTTCGCCTAATTTATGCTAATCTCCCTGTTGAAAATATCCCGGGGAATTCCAGCAGGAAAATCCATCTGTAAACCCACGTGGAAATTCCAGCTGGAGATCCATTTGTGGACTGGATTCCAGCTGGATTTCCAGTCAGCACGCGGCAGGAAAATATATTGCTACAGAGGAGGACACTCTGGAACTTCTACTGAAAGCATCCTTTCCTGATTTTATCAGGAAAGATGAGGAAGCATCGCACACGCTAGAATGGTGTGGAGGATCTATAGACTGGAATTTAGCAGTCAAAGTTCTATGCAAATCTATGCAAATGCATACAATGCAAATCTATTGTATGCAAATCTACGGAAACAGCACTACACTCGGTGGTCACGTACATCGAGGAAGCTTTTAAAATGAAGGAAACAGTAATTGGAGCCTTCATAGATATTGAGGGAGGCTTTAACCGCATCACAAGAGACACCATGCATAGGGCACTACAAAAACTAGGCCCTCCGCACACCATCGTAAGATGGGGGAAGAGGATGCTGACTAATAGGAGCATATACAGTGAATGAAGAGGTAAAAAGATAAGAGGAAAGATCAACGAAGGATGCTCACAAGGAGGAGTGCTTTTACCTTTACTGTGGTTACTAGTAGTTGATGGACTATTATGCATGCTGGGTTAAGAAAGGATCTTTGCAACCGGCTATGCAGATGACTTCGCCATAATGATGAAAGGAAAATTTGAAGAAATTCTACCAGATCTTATCCAAAAGATACTGGAGAAGATAAAACAATGGTGCCGCGGGATATCCCTAGGGATAAATCCGAACAAAACGGAAATAGTCCCTTTCACCAGGAAATGTAAAATTAAAATAAATAAAGAAGTAACTTTCTACGGGAAGAAAATACCGTATGTAAAGGTATTAAACATTTTCATGCAGTGTAGATCGCTATTGGGACAGGCTGGGGGCTAGAACCACGAAAAGTCTTGTGGTTATACGAGGCTATACTGAAACCAAAGCTGACTTATGCTGCAGTCATATGGTGGGAAGCAATCCGTAAAAGAACCTCAATCAAAAACCTGGATTATATACAGGCTGTGGTATTGAGGGGGGCATACGGTTTGAGGAGAAGTACACCTACGGCGACAATCAGGATGTTGCTGGACATAAATTACCTTGGCCTTAACATTAAGGAGGTTACGGCCAGGATAGCATACAGAATGATATGCAGCGGTGAGGGGATAGAAAAGCGAAAGGGGCACACGACCATCCAAAAAAGAATTCTAACAAACAAAATCTTTTGGTCATCACAGGATCAAACGAAGAAACACATTAGCTTCGGGAAACGTTTCAAAACAAGAATACCGAACAGAGAAGAATGAAAAGAAAACCAGTTCATGGGACTTGGAGAAATATGGTTTACCGATGGATCCAAGTCAGAGGAAGGAACTGGTTTCAGCATCTGTGGACCAGGCAGGACAAATAATTTCAACTGCAGGCTCAATGGTTTCAACACAGTCTTTCAGGCAGAAATAGCTGCCTTAGAGCATATGCGTATAATCTGGTGAGGAGAAATACAAAAGGCAGATTTTTTCAAATCTGTACCGATAGCCAGGCTTCACTAATGGCCCTGGAAAACCCACTCACCAAATCAATATTAGTCAGGGAAACGAGAGCCATGCTCAATGAACTAACTAAGACTAACAAGGTTATTATTAACTGGATACCGGGCCACTCACGATACGAAGGTAACGAGAAAGCAGATAACCTTGCAAGACAAGGAGCGTGTTTTGGTAGGCAACCAGAATGGGATGTAGGAGTATCATACCAGGAGGATTGCAATGCCATAAGTATCATAATAAGGAAGGTAATATGGGAAGCCTGGGAGAACTCTGAAGGTTATAGCTAGACCAAGGACCTACTTAGAAAAGATATTATTGGATGGATCACAAAGAGCACAAAACTAGATAAACTAAGGGCCCGAGCACTTCAAGGCCTATTAATGGGACTCTGAGACCTCCGCTGCTATACACACAAAACAAAGGGAACAGGTAACCTATGTAGGTGGTGCCAAAAAGAGAAAGAAACCCCGAAACAATTCCTGCGCGAGTGTCCCAACCTCAAGGGCGCCTGCGTGAAGTGGCTTTTGGGGTTTTGGACTCGGAGCTATTCACAAAGTGGGGACAAACAACATAATGGCTTTTCCTAAAACCTTAGGAATGAACCCCTTTGCTGAGGGATGAGCTAGGGGAATAGGAAATACAATGGCGAAAGCCAAGTGTCCCTAATTTATATATCCGGGCAAACAAGATAATAATAATAATAATGATAGGTGTGAAAAGTTAAACAATGTGATAATATGTATAGCGTTCTCTTTGGAATAGGTGTTGGTGGAAACTTTATGTATGTACGATTTCCAGGTAGGTTTTTTATCGGTGTCCTTTTTGTGGTCGTCAGTAATTTTCTGCTTTTCGATGTTGTAGGTTCTGGCTCTTGCTTACAGGGGGTCTCTATTCATGGGTGCTTTTCTTTGATTACTTTTCAATTAGTGTACAGTGGGTGCATTGAAAAATTGTGGGAAGAGTTTAACTCTGTTTGTGTCTCCTTACTGGTGTGATTGCTAATAGATGTTCTGTAAGTGAAGGATGTATAAGAAATAAAAAGACGTCATCAGGTGAATATTTATTTTTTATTTATTTATAGAGTTGAAACAAAATAAACTAAAAAATTATAGTTAAATACATAATCAATTTATAAAAATATTCCTGTGCGTTAGCTTGACTCGATATAAACTAAAGTTATAGGCACGAAAAAGCTGTAAAATCCTGAAATAGCTGTATACGGTCGTTTTGAGACCCAGGCTACTACATGGAGCAGTGGCTTGGTAGCCTAGATGCAGATTAGAAACAAGAGCGGCAAGCTTTAAGACTAGGTTAACGAGGGCTTTAGGCAAATACGGAGATACTGAATTGGTCAAGTCAGTTGACCTAGGTAACAATAAAGAACTCGGTAGAAATCCCAGTAAGTTCTTCTTTGGGAAAAACTTCAAACTGGGGATTCAGCCCAGGTAAGAGACCAGCCCGTTAGGAACGGGCATGGCTTAAGAGATCTAGCATACAACGGTCTTTTAGGCGGAAGTCAAAGCTATCAGGAGTTGCGTATAGTGTATGCTGCAGAAGGAATGGAGAGACCGTAAGGTCACCATATACTCAAATAGTAAAGCAACACTCCCGAGTGTTAGTAAAGTGGAGATAACCACACTAGAGTTTGAGAGGTGTCGCAATTCCTTAAACAGGCTTGCGCAGAGATGTGACGTTGAATTAAGGTGGGTCCCGGGACATTCAGGTGTTCTGGAAAATGAGAAAGCAGATAGACTCACGAAAAAAGGAGCAGCGAGAATTAGGATGACTGAATCCACGGTTTTTTACGATGTGGAGACGCAACAGGACGAACCGTACGAAGACTCGACTTTGAACTTTTTGCACGTACCTAATCTCTGCGTGCAACATCTTTGCAATGATTGCGTGGATTGTTACTACACTAGCGTCATATGCGGTAAAATTTTATTTTTTGTACAAGTCAATTTTTTTAACATATTGTATGCATAGCTGGCAACGACAGTGGTTTTGACGCGTAGTTTATTCTGAGGGAGTTAGCGGAGAAATACGAAGACCTAAAATCCTCGGTTATTTTAAGCTGTCAAACAATAAACGCACTGCAGATTGGACGTCTCAAATTCATCGACAGTATGAATTAATTTCACATGAAATTAGTTCGACGAGTTCCGGCCATGGCCATGGTATAAGTGGTGCGTTTGGTGGAGATTTTTGTTCTTCCAAACAAATTTTACACAATTTAGCTACGTTTTCTATTGCTTTATCAAGACCAGGCCACCAAAAATATGACCATGCCAGCATCTTTATTTTCACAATACCCATGTGCGTAATGTATAATTGTTCGAGTATCGGTACTCGCAAGATTTCTGGTATAACTACCCTGTAGCCCTATATAATACAGTCGCTTTCTACTGATAACTTAGGCTTTATTTTATAATATTTCTTTTCTTCTTCTAACAATTCGTTCGTTGTATTCGGCCATCCGCACACAAGATACTATTATATGTTTTTTAAAACCGGGCCACGTCTCGTTCCTAGCGCTATCTCTTTCCAATCGATACAAGACAAACGTTCTTCTATGTAATATACCGCAGTAAAATCTGCTGTAAATATATCAGTATTATCTTCTATTGATAAACGCGGCAAAGCATCACAATTCCCGTTAACTTCTGAGCGTTTGTACTCTATTTTGCACGTTAATCCGGGCAAGAAATACGTCCAATGCTGTAATCTGCTCGCTGCAGTGATCTGAAATACCTGCCTTCGGACCCAAGATATATTCTAAAGGCTTGTGATCAGTACGTGGTATAACTTTTCTGCCGAATACAAAATCGTTAAAATAATACTTGCCCGGCTCAGTTCTTTTGTTGGAATTCCTTTCAATGCGTAAGCCATCGGCCGATCGTTATAATCCGAACGCCAATGCGTCGCATGCAAGTATGACTTTTTCATTCGGATCGAAATATGCAAGTACTTGCGATGAACTCATTTCCGATTTAACCAGTAAAGATTGATTCATTTTATTTTGAAAATCACCCGGCCCTAATGCCACGTCTTCTGGTAAGTTTTTGTATCGAAATAATCCGAAATGCGTTGTTAGGGTTAGAAATACCCGCGACTTTTCTACACTAGTATTAGCATATACGCGTGTTTTAAATCTAACTGTGAGAATTTTTTACTTTTATTAAGGGATCTAAAAATATTGTCAATTGTCGGTAACATTGTTTTATCTATAATTAAGTATGTGTGCAGGGACGATTGGTGTCGCCCATTCGTTCGATTCTACTTTTTCTATGTGTCCTAACCTTTCTAATCTTATCAGTTCTTTCTCAAATTTTTCTTTAATTGCTTACGGTACTTGGTCGAATATCGTAATTAAAATCGCTGCTTTCTAAGTGAAAATGAAGCACTCAAAATCGAAAACGACCTACTTAATCAACTATATAAAGAAGTGCAAAAAAAAAAAAATATTAAATGAAATTTTAACCAAAGAAAAAACATCAAAAAACTAAACAGATAACTTAAAAATAAAAACATATGCTGAAACAGTAACTGTTTGATATTTTTTGCGTATGGAAGGATCATGGTAGTTACAGAGGGCGGGGACTTAATAAACGAATACCAGATTTGAGCACTGAATGATTTATTTCGAGCTCACGTGAAGTGAGCTTATCTTAATTTCAAAATACAAAGGAATTGAGGTATTTGAGCGTAGGCTGGAACTTGAGTACTGAGATGATCGTTTGAGCGTTGAGCAGGTGCGATAACGCAGTGATGCGGTAGCTGGGGATGAGCAGGGCGGAAAAGGCGTCTCGAAGAGTCACTGTAACAAACGTCCATGCTGGTCGAGAGGCGAGTAAGATGAAAGCGGAGGTAGCGTAGGGACGCTACCTTAGGCGCGCAGTCACCTGAGCACGTGCGTGCCTGAATTTAGCACCAGTCGGCGTGACAGAGCAGCGATGCGCGCATGAGCTCCATGGGTAAAACGAAAACGCGCGCAAATTAATTGTAAAATCGCAAACATTCCGCCCGCATCAGCGTCTTTGATGATTAAAAAAGAAGAGCGATGTGCATTTGAATAGCGACTGGTTGAGTTGTAATTTCATCCAGTGCTGGAGAAATGAATGTTGAGTACAAAGTTGAGTGATGCAGTAGGGTCGTAAATCCTACTGCTTGTTGAGTTTTGTGAGTGTAAAAGTGGAACGTAAAACCACTTTCTAGAGCAGGTGATGCGACAAGTGGGTTGTAAATCCACTTGATGAGTGATAAGCGTAGGTGAGTCGAAAATGCAGCTAGATGTGCAGAAATTGCTGAGCAGGAAACTGGTCGTAACTCCAGGAGCTGGTGTACAATAGGGCAGACGGGTTGTAACTGTGTTGAGCCTGCAAATGGGTCATAAAGCCACTTGCGTGAGATATTTCAGCCGGCAGGTAGGTCTTAAAGCCACGTTGCCACTAGCTGAAGGAGTAGACAATTGTGTTGTAAGGCCAATTGTCATCAGATGGATGAGCCAACAAGTGAGTTGTAAGGCCAAGTTCTTACTTGATGGCGTGCAGCTGAGTCATAAATTCAACTGGTGGATCGTAAATCCACTAGTCATGGGATGAGATTGAGCAGCAAAGGTTCAGGAACACAAGTTAATGCTCAGCTGGTGAGTAAATATTCTGACAGGAGTGCTGTGACATGATGAAAAGTTGTACGTTGTAGAAGAATTGCACTAAGAGATTCCTGAGATGAGCTGATGAACTGCTGAGCCCTAACATCACGTTGTCTGGTGCAGAGAACACAGCGTGAGATTTGCGCCTTCACTGACGCTCTTCCTCTCTCTGTGTCGTTAAGTGTTAATACGCCTTTCCTGGCCCTCTCACTTATATCTTCTTTTACACATACCCACATCTGCACGGCTCCATCTCAACGAGCCAGGGAGACCGTATAAAACATCAATTCCACAGAGAGAGGTTAGGAACGAGCCGGCTGCCTTTTTCGCGCGTACAACGCACACAGATAACACAGGCTCAACACTACTACGCCTGTGTACACACCGAGCACGTCAAAACAGAAGCGCAGGTACGCCGTCCTCTACAACATGTGTCGTTTACGGCGGAGTGTGTGTTAGATCCATCAACAATTGCTTAGACTGCAAACAGCCCTGTCATACTAATTGAGCACAGAGGAAAACAAACGAGTCGTATGATGTTTGTCGCGCAACTGCTACATCAAAAATAAAGGCAGCGGCTCAAATTACGAGAAGCTCGGCACGCCTAGCGGGGGCAATGACCCGCGCGGCCTCCGCCAGATTTTGGGGGTTGCTACACCAACCCCGGCGTCGCCGCTAGTCCGATCGCGCGGAGCATCCCTCCTTCTATGTTTTTGCAATCGCAGAGTCCTGGCTGGGTCCAATGGTTGACGACAGTCTCATTCGGGTCCCTGGTTATTCAATTTTACGGTAGGATCGTAATGTAAATATACGGAGTGTTCAAAAATGAACTGGCGCGACCAGTATATCCGTGTTCAGAATAATATTCTAAGCACTTTTTCCCTTTTGGTATATTTCGTAATTGTGGCTAATTATCGAGTTATGGTCAATCAAAAACTTCGATAATTAGTCAATCAGCACTCTAGCTGACGCTGGTAACCGGGGTTTACTCAAGCAGCATGGGCCGCGCGGGAAGAGTCATGCGGGGTTCATCGTCAAATCGAACGCTGATTGGATAATTATGACTATGCCAAAGGTAAAAAAGTGCTTAGAATGTTATTCTAAACACGGTTATACTGGTCGTGCCAGTTCATTTTTGAACACCTTGTATAATATCAAGAAATATGTAATATAGACGATAACGTAGAGATAAAGGCACTCACAGAAGAACAAAAGATAAGATTAGATGCATGGATTAAACAAGAAGAGATGCAACATTTGAAAGGATACACACCGGTAATTTAACACAACATCAAGTTGATCGATGAAACACCGATAAAACAGAAGTACCGACCGAGAAACCCAGTAATCCAGAAAACGATGCATGAAAGAGATGCTAGAAGCTGGGATTATCAGAAGAATTACAAGTCCTTGGAGTTCGCCAATAGTACTGGTGAAAAATGCGTTTTTGCTTCAATTTCCAAAAAGTGAACTCGGTGACGGCTATAAATGCAAGTAGCATTGGGCGAAAAAAGCAAAGAAATAACCGCATTCACAGTACTCGGCTTGGGTCTGTTTAAATTTAACGTGATGCCATTTGGATTGCATTCTGCAGCACGGCTCACGGACATGATTATCACTCCAGATATGGCCGAAAATGTATTTGTGTATCTGGATGATATTGTAATAATTTCTGAAACTTTCGAGGAGCATATGAAATGGCTGAAGATTGTTTTTGAGAAATTAAAGAATGCGAATTTGAAACGGAATTGGCAAAAATGCAATTTTGCGTGGGTAACGTTGTGGATGAATTCGGAGTACGAACGGACCCAGAAAAAGTGGCCGCTGTGCAAAAATTTCCTGTACCAACTAACCCTGAAGAATTAAAAACTTTTGGGGATGATTTCTTGGTATTGGCGTTTCATACCAATCGTTGCAACAATGACAACGCCGTTACAAGATCTCTTAAAGAGAAAAGCACAGTGGGAATAGAAAGATGCACAACAACATGCATTTTTAGAAATAAAAAGATGTCTGACAAATGCACCAATCATCGCATATCCGGATTGGAATTTCCCATTCACATTGCAAACCGATGCAAGTTTAGAAGGTCTAGGTGCAGTTTTAACTCAAGGTGATGGAGAAAACGAAAGAGTTATTGCTTATGCTAGTCATTCTTTAAGCAAAGCAGAAATAAATTATTCGGTAACGGAACTTGAATCTTTAGCCGTTAAATGGGCAATTTGGAAGATGCCTGACTATTTAGATGTATGTCATTTTACTGTAATGACTGATCACCAGGCGTTAAAGTGGTTGAACAGTATAGATAGTCCATCAGGTCGTCTTGCACGTTGGGCCTTAGAATTAAGCCAGTATGATTTTGATATTTTATATCGAAAGGCTCAGAAAATAATGTTGCTCTGTCACGCAACCCTTTTGATGTGTATTCGATCAATAGTGGTAGTAATGAGAAATGGTACGCCTGTACATTTAAATTAGTTACCGAAAAACCAGAAGATTTTCCGGATTTTTGTATTAAAGATGGAAAATGTTTAAGAAAGTAGACATTAGATACATTACACATTAGACTTCAACGAAATTGAGAATATGGAAGAATGGAAAATATACATTCAAGAATACGAGAAAGGCCGAGTTCTAAAAGAAAATCATGATGTACACACGGCAGATGGCATCGCAAAAACTCTTGTCCGTGTGGCAAAAAATTCTATTGGCGTGGAATATTTCGTGAAGCAAAAGGGTACGTCCGATCTTGCAACAATTGCCAAAGGTTCAAAACTGCACAACAGGCGCCGGCAGGTCCGTTAAACGCTACTTGTCCCGGCGACCCGCGGGAGACAGTTTCAATTGAGCTCGTGGGACCGTTACCTCAATCCACTATTGGTTTCACGCAAATATTGGTTTTGCAAGACGTCTTCACGAAATGAATCGAATTGCGACCAATTAGAAAAGCAACGGCGACGGCAATTGTTAAAGCGGTGCAAGAGCAAATCTTGTTTAGATTTGTTTGTCTAAAGACAATTTCGACCGATAACGGCAGGCAATTTACCTCACGAGAATTAAAAAAATTGCTTGAAAATGCCTAAATACGTCACAGGCTCTCTTCTCCGTACTCACCGCAATGTAACGCAGTTGAGAGGGCAAATAGTACTGTAAAAGCGATAATTAAACAGTACATTACAGGTTCTCAAAAGACTTGGGACGCCCGCATCTTGGAAATTGCATTTGCATTTATTACCGCGCCTAGCGAATGCATCGGTTATACCAATGGCAGGCGGCAACGGCTCGACGAGCCGCAACTGCATTAACACAGGCATTACCAACAACAACAACAACAACAGCAGAATTACGGCCGATCCGGACGATCTCCATTCCGTTCGGACGAGAAGTGAAGGTGCCGCTGGGGGTCCGCAACTTTCGCACTGTAATATGGGGATATGCGTGACGTATCAAATTCTCAAAAGAAGGAGAACCAAGATTCATGACGCCACGCAAGTGAGTTGCCTTAGTTATTTATTTTTTTCGTTTGTTTTTTGTCATTAAATTAGTTCTTATTTTTACGTAAAACTCCGTTTTTTTCGGGGGAGGGTAATGAAACAAAGGTATTGCTCGGCAAGCACGAGCAATAGCTTTGTTACACGTAAGTCGGTACGCAACGCGCGTATATATAGTATATACATAATTGTATATATAATTGTATATATAATTCTTACAAATGATCGGGACTCCTACATACAAAAACATATTCCAATATCTCTGGACGAAAATAAAAATGTATAGAAAAAGATGCGAAACCTTGGCCTTCTCCCAAAGAGAAGGGAGGATGGATCTCATGGTTTCAACCCGAGTGCTCTCAATGAGAATTTCACCGGGGTTTCATCCTCTCCCTCCGAAAACATCAATGAAGCTATGAACCTTATAACCTCTGCAAGTGATGACGGTTTTGACTTCAAACCTGCCAATTTTGACGACGTGGTTTTAGCGGTATCACATTTTTCCTCGCAGATGAGAGGAGAGGATGGAATCCCACAATCGGTGGTGGTGAAGGCACTTCCCACCATCGGTGAATATAGTGAGGATATTCAATTCCTCCTTTGCCAAGGGCATCTTTCCGGAGGCTTGGAAAAGGGCGCAGGTCATAGCTCCGACAAAAACTTCGGATTTTAGATCTGGGAGTTCCACAAGGATCCGGCTTGGGTCCCCTACTCTATTGTCTTTACGTCAATGACCTACAAAACAGACTAGACGGACTTGACATTAAGCACATTTTCTATGCTTTGCACATTTTAATTCAAGCAGATTTTATATTGCACATTTTAATTCAAGCAGAAAAGTTGCGCCATCGTCCAAGTTGTGTGGAGAACCATCTGTTGGCGAAGCAGCCAACAAAGCCTCGTGAGTTGCATGCCATCTTGAGAACGGGAAACCACCCGCGTTGCAGAGTTGAATACTTGGTGAGCAATTTGAAATTGGCATGTGGTGAGCTTGAGATGATGGTAGCGATGTGTGCAGTCTGATGTGGTGTTTTTGGCGTCCACCTTGCAACGTGCTGAGCTTCTGCATGCGCTCACGTTGTGCCGCCCCAAACAGTTGTGTCACAACCGTTTGTCACGTACAACCTCGTGACGCAGTCGGACTTCTAACGCTCGGAACGCTGGGACCATTAGCGGCTAATGAGCGAAAGAAATGACCAGGATTGTCCGTAGAGCTCCGCACACACACCCCTTTATCACCGTTGTATGAGAAGAGCGTCGTTTATACGTACACGCATGCACCCGCTGTAAACTATCAGATACGGCTCGAAGGACCAAATGTTTGAGATTTTTTCCTATGGAAGGATCATGGTAGTTACAGAGGGCGGGGATTTAATAAACGAATACCAGATTTTAGCAGTGAATGGTTTATTTCGAGCCCACTTGGAGTGAGCTTACGTTAACCTCAAAATACATAGGAATTGAGGTATTTAAGCGGAGGTAGCATAGGGACCCCTATTCAAAAATCTTATGTAAGATCTTACCTAAGTTCTTACGTGAGATCTTATGTCAAAATCTGATCTGAAATTTTTCTATTTATAAGGGACTAAACACCGTGCAAAATGTGGCTAAACTCGTTATTAAAAAAATTTCTTTCAATGGGACTTAGAATTTTTTCAGATGCGTAACAAAATTTTTTTAAGTTCCGCATCTGAAAAAAAGGTTAATAACGAGTTTACCCACATTTTGCACGGTGTTTAGTTCCTTATAAATAGAAAAAATTTAGATCAGATATTGACATAAGATCTTACGTAAGAACTTACTCACGTAAGATTTTTCAATAGGGACGCTACCTTAGGCGCGCATAGTCACCTGAGCACGTGCGTGAATCGTGAGCTTCGCGGGTAAATCGTGAAGAATTGCAATTTAAATGTAACACAAAAAGTCCAAATTCTGAAAACCAAAAAGTGCCGAAACTAATAATTACAAAAGTAAACAACAATGATAAGACAAATTTAGAAAAAAGCGTGCAATATTTTAACTAATAATAAGACGATTCAAATAAAAAAAGTGATAACTAAAAACAAAAATAAAATAATAGTTAATTGTATGAATGTTAAAAGTATAGATGTGCTTGAAAATGAATTAAAAGGGAAATAGAAAGAAAATTTTAAAATCGAAAAGAAACATATAAAGAATCTAATAATGAAAATTGTTGGAATAAGTAAAGAATTTAAAACCAAAGAAGAATTAAAATTACATATAAATAAAAAAAATGTCAGCGATCTCGAAGAAAAGTGCAAAGCGTTAACGATTTTCTCCAATAAAATTTCAATGGGTGCAATAATAAAAGTTAATTCTAATTTATATAACCATAAAAGAAAACCAAAGCAGAATTAGGAATTCTTAGGATATCTAAATTGCAAAGTATGCGATGTCATAAATACGAATCCATGTATTAAATGTGCAGGTTTTGGACACGGTGGCAAAAAATGCACATAGCTAAACAATGCACAAGCAACATTAAAAAGTGTATATTAACTGAGAATATAGTAACATGAAATATGAAACCAATTATAATATAAACCATACTGCAATTGATAGTGAATTATGTGCAATTATGGGCAATATTAAAAAAGAAAGTACAAAGATACATTGAACAAACTGATTACCCGATAGCACCTACTTACCAGAGGTACATTGGTAAAGTAGGGAACCACAGAAAAACTCATGAAGGAGAAAAGGAGACGGAATCAACTTTACCGACAATAGATGTGTTACGTCGTAAAAAGAAATAAGTATATAGAATAATAACAAGTAGATAAAAGAGATAAATAAGTACAGAATAATAAAAAGCCGTTAATGATTAATAATAATAAAGGCGACTCTTTTTACGACGTACCAAAATTCCTATGTGCACCTGTAAGGAAGTGTGAAATGTAATAAGAATACAAACTAAGACAATAAGAGAGATGAGGTAGGTCAACCATCAAGACGCCGATATATTAAAAATATATTTAATAAATATTAAAAGCAGAAAATAGGAACGCACAAAGCGCACTCGCTTTTCCTTATGGAGTGGATCCTAGAAGTGAGTCAAGAAAGAATTTTACTACTGAAACAAGTCTCCACATAATTAAGTTTTCGGCATATCAAAAAATAATTTATACCAGAATGCTAATCAATATTCAAGGCAGAAAATATAGACGCATTGCGCGCAGCCACCTTTCCTAGGGAGTGGACCCTAAGAACAAACCACGTACAAGCAAAAATCCATATTATTATTCACACCTGAATTTCCTGGCAAGAAACGATCATACGACTTACTTTAAGTAGCCGAATTTTTTCAAGATTGAATTGAACCCTACCAGAAATCAATGGAGGGGATTAAAGAGTATAAAAACCCTCTCCTAAGGGCAAGCATCGTTCACTCGTATCGAGTCTTTATTACAAGTAATTATCATCCATGCCAATTTTATCTACGAAGCTACCAGTATACACCAGGTACGAGCCTCTCCGAGCATCGCCAAGAGTACGGGAGACCGCCCGCTGTGGACTTGAAATCTTGTACGCCGATCTCCCTGCCGGAAACCAAGGAAAGTTGCTGTCCATCGTCGTCAAGAGAGAGAGAGAGAGAGAGAGAGAGAGAGAGAAAACGAGCGAGCATCGATACTTTCGGCCCGGAGTAACGAGTGACAGCGGGACCGCCGCTACCTGCCGTGACCGGCCGAACCGACCCACCCCATCTACAAGTTTCGTCAAATCTATTTTATTGCGAGGTACATGAATTAACTTTTAATAAAGTTTATTATATCGCGTCTTGCTCTTGAAAATTATATTATAATTCCACTTAAAATTTTAATCATTAAAATCTATAACCTTTGAAATTGTGTGAATCATGTTTATATGTTTTCCTGAATAAATTAACCTATACCCCTTATCCTGGACGTAATAGTCCATCACCTGCCAAATTTCTAAGTTCCGTGAAAAAAAAAGGCTCTGTAGGACCATGTTTTTTACGTGGTTTGTTTCTTTTTTACGTGGACCACTTCCTGCCGATATAAATAGTCGCCCAGGGTACAATAGTTTTTTTTAATTTTTGCGAATTCGGCTACGTCCGTCATCTGCAAAATTTCTAAGTTCGGTGAAAAAAAAAAAAGGCTCTGTAGGGCCACGTTTTTTACGCGATTTAGACCATTTCCAGTAGATATAAATAGTCGAATTTCGCGAATGTTATCCGAGGTAACACATAAACTCACGTGAACTACATTAAGGGGGCCAGCCTGGGTTAAATTGAAAAAAAATATACTTTCTAGTATAATATCTATAAAAATTTTATTAATTACTTTTGATTGCTGGAACTTTTTACACTTCAAGTACTCATATAATTTAAGCTATTTATACACTATTGGAATATAAACAGTGCTCCTTAGCTCTACTATTGTTCCACCAAAAATATCTTATATTTTTATTTATTTATTCACTTGCCGTAGATTTATTTGCAGTACGATGACTTATATGTCACCAGACCAGGCTTAAAATACTCTTCATAAGTTGCACCTCAGATGGAACGGATCACTTTTTTGAATAAAATAAGAAAAAAATTATGGTAGCCACTTTCGTGCAAAATACTAGTAATTGCCTAATACTTTTGCACGATAATGACTACAATAATATATTTTCTTATTTTATTCAAAAAAGAGATTCATTCCATCGGATGTGCTATTTATAAAGAGTATTTTAGGTCTGGTCTGGTGACATATAAGTCATCGAACTGAAAAAAAGCTACGGCAAGTGAACAAATAAATAATATAAGATATATTTGGTGGAACAATAGTAGAGCTAAGGAGCACTGTTTATATTCTAATAGTGTACAAATAGCTTAAATTATATGAGTACTTGAAGTGTAAAAAGTTCCAGCAATCAAAAGTAATTAATAAAATTTTTATAGCTATTATACTGGAAAGTGTATTTTTTTCAATTTAACCCAGGCTGGCCCCCTCAATGTCATCTAATCGTCCACGTGTTCTTGCATTTTACCTATTTGGTTAGCAATGCAAAAAATAAAAAAAGAAACTAAATTATGCTCGGTGAGCAACGATTCGTGCATTTTAGTGTAGTTCGTAAATGAAACCGAGACATTTAATAATAAACCCTTGATCAACGCTGGATATTTGAACTGGCTAGTAGAAGAAAAAGATTTGAATATTTCATCAGTCGTAGTCGAAGAGAAAATCGGCCATTCAACTGCGACATTTGTAAAGCTTCCAAAATAAAAACCAAATTATAAAATACAAAATTAGATCACCATCCAGCTCGAATAATACTTGTAGGTGTTAAGTAATAAATTATGAATATATACAAATATATATATAAATATATATTTATTTATTTACTCTTGTCGAGTGATTTTTTGTACAAAATACCAACTGAAGGTTCCCTTTTTCATTTCTTTATACGATGAGTCCATTGAAGAAAAATTTTGAACATATAAGTATCTAGAGCAAAGAAGGTCACTTGACATCTTATAAAAGGGAATACAAGTCGATAGTTGATAGTCGATGTCAGAGCGGAAACGCACCCACGGCCCCTCGCGAAAACATGTAGGTGATGCACCTAGGCCAATTAGCCCATTGCGCTCGGTCTCCTCATCATTCATCCCCCATCAACCTCCCTATATAATTTATCAGTCTGAGAAGTTTGTTTAGCTCCATAGGGCAGACATCCCCAGGTTCGAGAATCCACTCCTTGCACACTCCCCGCCTTCCGCTCATCAGCCTAGGGCAGTGACACAGGAGGTGTATGGGAGTTTCCTCTTCTCCCCCGCAAAGTCTACAGATGTTCTCAGTGCTTAATCCTATCCTCTTTCTAAAGTGTGACAGATTACAGTGACCACCCATCTACTTAGCAGACTCTGCAATGAACGCTTTGGTGTGTCTGCAGTCCTGGCACCCTATCCATTTGTTGATCTGCTCCTTTCTAATCCAGGTCTGAACTCTGCTATCCAGTTTACAGCCTGGTAGAGCCGTCTCCACGTCGAGTACCCTGAGCCCCGCCGCTCCCCTTTTAGCTAATCTGTCGGCCTTCTCATTTCCTCGAATGCCTGCATGCCCAGCTACCCATTTTAACTTGACGGCGCATCTTTTCTCCAGAATGTCGAGTGATGTCCTACACACCAAAACCTCCGATGAGGTTATTGTCACTTTGCTGAGAGCTCATCAAGCATAACCTACACGCAGCTCCTGATAGCCCTCACTTCCGCTTGGAAGACCGTGGCATAGGGCTTCAGTGAGAGCACGATTTCTCTACTGCTCCCCTTTAGCCACGCCGCGGCACCTAGACCCAGTTCGTTTTTGGAACCGTCAGGCTACTGAACCCGCCGAATAAAAAGGATGTTTTTATGTTATCAACTGAATATCGATTTAACTTTAATGTACATCCCCGAGCTGCATCATTACTGTCATCATAACATTCGTAATTTCGTGATAAAAAATAAGAAAATATAATCTTATATTAATAGATAATCCGGAGCATAATGCCGCGTAATATCTTTATAATAATTTATTCTGATACGAAGTAACAGTAACAATTCCTCCCGATATCTTATGCTAATTTATGACTTAAAATTAAATAAAAAAATCGTCTTGTGGATATTCCCCGGTAGGTGTCCTCATGGTGTAATTGATCTTGGTGGTTGATATAGGGCAACAGTATTTCTCATGTGCAGCTGCGGTGATAACTTGATATTGTTAAATAATCGCATGACGTTAAGGTCGCTCAGTTCTCTGTCCGTGATTGACACCCGCGGTGATTGCACCTTTGGTCCTAGAATATGGTTTACTTCTGGAACAGAACTGACGTGATTAGTTCGCGACCTCGCTCCCCTCTTAAACGGGATCTTCCAGATAATAAGACCGATGACTACCAACACAGCCAGTGTGCTACCCGAGTATGTTAATGAACTACAGATTGTTGAAAATCGAGCATTAACCCTTCTAATCTCCGATAGTGATCGAGCCTTTGCGATTATTTCTTTGAACTCGGCCCCTGAATTGAGCAAATTCTTTCCCGACTTCTTAGCGTCTGACAACATTTCTGTATTAATAACCGTAGTAATAAGTTCTCGATCGATACTATCTTGAATAAGGGCGGATACATTTAGCTTTGAATCTACAAAACTCTGCAATGTTGCATTATACATTAATTCGGATGTGGCTGTTAAACTTACTGCAGGGGTTCTGACAGTGCAGCTATTTGGCAGTTTCAGTATCCCCCTACCCTTAATACATATAACATGTTCGGACTCATGTCTACATTTTACTGCGAGTTTTTCTTGTGAGATCATTGAAAATACCCACGTATTGGTTGTTTCTAATCTGGACCAATATGATTCCTGTAACTTTGTGATCCTAATTTTACAATCACTTATGTCTTTTATCATTCCAAAAATAATTAATTCGACTTCACACGATGGCTTATTCTCGACCTCATGCAACGGTTCGTTAATTTTACAAATCATATTGGTATTTAATTTTTTACATTTGTCAATTGACTCCCGAGTCATCATGAGAAAGGTGTCGTTATCTCGACTTATAAACTTTAAATATTCGGATTTTGGCCATATATAAGCGAAAATCATCGTGTTATTTAGGGTTTCTTATCTTGTTGGTAAAGAATTTGCCTTGAATAGTTGATATATAGGAAGGTCTAGGAGGGGTATTGTTATGTGATATGCTAAATCTACTCCTGTATATACTATCGATACTTTGGATATTTTTACCATTTCAGCGATGGAGGTATCAATATCAAAGGAAGGAAAGTCAACATCTTGAAGATGTTTTCTGGCTAATTCGGAGGATTTTTGTATTTGGTCGGACGCAAAGAATCGTGGGTGAATAATTCCTTGTGTAGCGAATAGTATTGCGTCAGTCAATGTTTCTGTGTCTATTTCAAATTGCGCTACTGTCTGTGCGAAAAAGTCGATTGCGATAGATAATTTGGTGTCACTGTTATATTGATTCTATAGTTCCGTTAGTCGTATAATCGTTGCATTTAATGATGTTGCACTGTCACGTAATATGTCGAACTGACCCTGTACAACCTCTGTTTGCTGAGCCAGCAGATCGGCTAATTTTCGCGTATCGTTTGCAGAAGTTTCGATGTTGTCCTGAAGTTGGTTTGCCAAATCTTTGTCTAATGTTCCAAAAAAGTATTTGAGACGTTTACCGACTATGTTTGATAAGTCCTCTTCGGACCCTGTTATAAGACCCATGATTGTGACCCTGAATCATTGACATAGCACACTCAGAATCGTGGATGGCTCGAGGTATTTCTTTTAATAGTTGTTTTAAGATTTGTGCCTGGGGACACAACCTATTTGGCTGCTCGCACTGTTGTTCAATTATAGTCCATATAGTTATTAACTTATTACCCATCTGGAAATACTCTGATATGTCAACTCGTTGTATTATTTTCCATGATGTGCTCGTTGTCTTAAGCTGCGCTATATTTTCTGCGATCAATCCTGGGTTATGATTGATCTGCTTTATGTAGGTACTTGTGATGCCGGCGTACCCCATCGCCCTGGAAGTCATTATTTGAAAAATTTTTTCTCTCTTTTTTTTTTATAGGTTAATGATTTATCGAATCAATGAGTTATCTTGCGAGTGTATTATCAGAATCTGTTTGATTTAGAGTAAGTTTGAAAGCGATGACCGATTTATGATGATTCTTAATTAAAAATCAATTAATTTTGAACAATTTGTTATAAAAGTACATGTTATTTTTATACATTTAATGTCCTTGATCGATTTAAAGTTGATTGGAAGAAAACGCGATTACGTTACGACGATATTTAGTTATAAACAAATTAATTTTGAAACAATTTGTTATAAAAGTACCATGTTATTTTTATACATTTTTCCAGAGGAAGGTTATTTAATAATTTTAAGATTTGATTGAATTTGTTATATGTGTAAGTTTATGAGTTATTAATTTGTTAACTAAGCATTTTTGAAAAATAGTTAGTTATATGTGGCGTATGTATTAACTTGGCGTTAGTATATGCATTTATGTAAATGGTTCTTCAGATTTGTAATTTAAAGTTATAAACAAATTAACGGCATAAACAATTAAAATGCAATAATTATTATTTTTATATATGTTGATTCAGGATCCTCAATTGTAAAATTACGGCTTGATGTGAAAGTCGTAGTATTGTTTTTGACTGAATTATAGCCGATAAACTTTGAATAACAATTTTTTGTATTATTTTTGTCTAAGTGCTTCAATTAAGGCGTCCAATTAGAAGATGGCTATACTGATTTTTTGTATAATTGATGTGTTCCTTAAAAAATGATTTTATAAACATATAAAAATTATTTATGTTTTGTAATTTTTAAGTCCCTTAGAAAGGAAGATATGGCCCTTCAAAGTTATTTTGTAACTATTGCTCACTAAGTGTATGTGAGGTCCCGAACATGTATGTGTCATCGGTATTTCGATATTGCCAAAATTTAAAGTGGTTCCCTTTTACGAGAGTCATTTACATATCCCAGAATCGAAGTTTCCTCCGCATATATGAAAAGGTGAGAAACATGGCTAAGTCCGGATTATCTGAAATTGGTACTTGACGCGCCATCTATTAATGCATCGAATATTAATGGACGAGCAGGTCGTTAAGTTGGGTCGCTGAAGCGAAAGTCGACATTTCTTTAAGTGAGTAATAATTAATATTTTTTTATAATTTTTCTGTCTTGCATTTATATTTATATTGTTTTTTCTTTACAGATTAGTTTTTTTTGTTTAAATGCAGTATGAAGAAGAGAGAGAAAAAAATAATTTTGTCATTACTATTAGTGAATATGTATAAGAGAAAAAAAAATTTATAATAATAAAAGAAACATATATAACTATATTTATATCGAGTTTATAATAATTGTTCCCCATCCTAATTCTACAAAAAGTTCTTCTTTTTTTTTTGTAAAAAAAAATTTTGTTTGAAGTTGTGTTAATAATAATTAAATAAATAAAAATATTGACTAAAATGAATTTATTCAAATAAAAAAAGATCTATTCAAATTCGTTGAAGAAAGACGCCTGTCACAGAAAGAAAACTTAGTATATTCAACTTAGTATATTCAAATATACTTGCGTTCAGTCGACAGCGACGGTCAGTGGGAGAGTGTGCTCCGAGGCGTCCCCTCTCCGAGCGCTCTATCCCACTCGGCACTCTCTCCCACCGAACGCTTTCTCCGTCTGGATCCGAGCGCAATCGCGATAAGTAAAAGTCGCGCTCCGCACATATTCGGCAGTTCACTCGGCGACCTGAGCCGAGCCTCGCCTAAGGGGACTGTAAGCGCGCATTGAGCGCATATGGTTGAACTTGCCGCGTCACGTAAAAATATGATGAACATGTTACTTACGACATTGTGGTCCGAGTAATTCAAAATTTTGGATATATTTAAAGTATGGCTATAAATTATGTAATTATAATGATTTTTTGTTATTTTCCCGTTGTTGCAAGGTTAAAACCGAGCGTCGTAACCCGTGAATATATTATTAGATTATTATTTTTCTTCTTCTTCTTTCTTCCTTTTCTTTTTTTTTATAAAGTTTAACCGAAATTAAAAATTTTCTAAATAAAAAAAATTGGATACCATGAAAATTTTTCATAAAGTATATTTATATATAACTACCTCTTTGTTATAATACCATAAATTCCCTATTATAATATTGCTTATTATATATGATTTTTCTATAGCTAAGGAAAGAATTGCATGTTAACTGCTACAATCGTATTTATTTCATATCGCGTTTTACTGCGGCGTCCGAAAGCCGCGGTAAAAAAAAATCGTTTACATATTAATCTAACCTGACTCTATGTTTACATTAAGTATTAATTGCTGATGATATTCTTCGTGAATTACTTCATCTTTAGGGTTTGAGAAGGATGATGGTGTCCTTGCTTTGTATCCGAAAACAAGCTTATATGGTGAATATTGTGAATTCTCATGAACCGCTGTGTTGTATGCTTGCTGTGCCAAGGGTACCCACATATCCCAGTCGGATTTCGTTGAGTTGCAAAATTGTTTTGAATATTCCGTCAATGTATGATGCATGCGCTCAATACCTCCGTTGGATTGCTGATGATACGCAGTAGTTGTATATTTTTGTATATTAAAAATTTTTGCGAATTCGTCCATTGTTTTACTCAAGAAGTTTGTGCTTTGATCTGTAAGAATGAATTTTGGTGGCCCAAAGTTACAAATAAGTCTGTTTGTAATTTCGCGAGTCACCTCTTTAGCGGTTGCTTGCTTCATCGGGACTAAAATGCAGAATTTTGTTAGTGTGTCCTGCATTGTCAATATGAACCTATTTCCTGATGCGCTGATTTCTAAGGGTCCGTAGAAATCAAGAGATAATTTATCAAATGCTTTACTAGCAGTATCTGGAATAATCATAGGAAGCCTAGTTTTTATTCGTACAAGCTTTTTCTCTTGACATGCTTGACAACTTTTTACTACCTGCGCTACCTCCAATCGCATGTTCCTCCAATAATAATCCTTTGATAATTTCTCATACGTTTTTCGAGTTCCCTTATGACCTCCTATAGATGGTTCATGGTATTCCTTAATGAGCTCGTAAATTTGTTGAGGCTTCGGGGATGGAAGATTGTCTAAAAGTAAGGATATCAATATTCTGTTATCTTTAAAGATTTGAGTAATGGATTCTGCTATATAAGTCCAATCTGTTAATGGTATCATATTTAAGTCGCGAATTACCCCCACTACTGTTATATTTTGCTGTTTTATGGTTTTGCATACTTCTTTGATGCTTTTAGTCAGATTTGCTCGTAGTATCCTATCGTCAGCATGATTTTTGACAATTTCCCCTATTATGAGATAATCTTTCCTTTGCCATACTATAACATGACCTATCGGACAATTGAAGTCTTTCATGTCCTCTTCCATAGTATATTTCCTTTCTATTAGTGCATTTATGACATTCGTGACTACAGATATATCTTGAGGTAAAAAACAAATGAGGTTAGTGTTGTGCGAAAATGGGTGTGTATAGAGGACGTAAGACGCTTAACGGTGGAATTTCTTCCGTTTCGTCAATAGTGGGCGGCAGCCCGAACGAAAGTCGAGCGTCAGCGAGTAAATGCTGACTTAATGATTTTGCTAATCTGGTGGCATTTATTGTGCTTCTTATATCATCATGATCTGATTCGTCATCGTCTGAATCTTTTAAGTTCTCTTCATTTATACTGGAATTCTTTTGTGATGATTCTAAGTTCAATTCTTCGTCATTATCTTCCGGGTTATTGTCCTCGGGATTATCTTCCTTATTTTCTTTTTCATCATTTCTATGTCCATTGTCTATATCCTGTGACTTTTGTATATTTTTTAAATATGGGGTGTAGTGTCTTTTTATATCGCAGAAATGTAAATGAATCCATGGTTTTCCTTTGTCTACTGTATAATGAATATATACTATCTAACCTGTTTTCTTTGGGTAATGTACGCAGACATTGACAGAGAAGTTTTGTGAAAAAACGAATATGTAATCGGCTGTTAATATTTGCCGAGTTTCTTGTGCGTCCCCACACTGGTCTATTGCAGGTGACCCAGCTAATTCTTGCTTAAATAGTTGTACGTCGCCTCTTATTCGCATGGCCATCATAAGTGAATAGAAGAGACAATTCCCTAAGGGTTCCTGAGGAATATTTGTTTCATGCTCTAAGGTCACTTCTGGTTCGGCGCATTGGTCGCATTCCATATGGATTGCGAATCGTGTTGATAACGTGGCATTCTCTTGTTCTGTTGTCGCAGATGTTTTGCTTCTATTAAGTGAAGGGCTTTCAAGGCTTCCCAAGGACCAGTCCCCATATTCAGATGGAAAAATTGATTTTAGCTGTCCCGTGATGCTTACTTCTTTACCTGATACATCCTTAATTACAATACGACTGATAAGGAAGTTCTTTGTCCTTGAAATAAGAATGGGAAAGAGATATTTGGGTCCGTGGTTTTTGAATCTTGTGTTAGCGTCGGTGCTGGTGAGAATATTGGGGTTAAAGTTTTTCCCCTACTGCTGTGGCTGGTCGCTCGAATACTGGGGTGGATATCGGGCAGCTTGATAGTTTAAAGCCGCGCTATTTGTTGATTGGTATTGTTGTTGATTATTTTGATTATTGCTATTCTGATATTGCTGGCGATTCTCTAAGCTTTTGTCTCTTCGATATCTATTCTCCTGATAGGGTTGGCGAGACCTACCCCGAGTTTCATAATAATTTCCTTGGTTTCCTGATTGATTGCGAGGTAGCTGTGGACAATTCCGCTGTACGTGCCCTCTCGTATTACAATTCTGTCGGCTGTCGGCAGTATTGGCACCAAGATTCCTGCTGAGTGTTCGCCTTGTATATCTGTGCGGACTCCGATTGCCCAAGGTCAACGGTGCTTGGCTGTGTTGCCATATATCTAGGTCAACATTTTGCGGCGATTTGCACACGTGGCGCAGCGCGTTTTCATGATCAAATTCCCTTACTAACTCTATTGCTTGCAATAAGTTTCTTGGTCTTTCTCCTCGTACCTGCATTTGTAATCTGATTTCGAGTCCGTATAAAAAATTTGTTAATGCGGCTTCGTGTGTTTTTGCTATGATAAGCTGTTTTTTCGAGGCGGGCGCGTGTTCGTCCAGGTTGCAAATTATTTGCGCTCGTTGCAATCGAGCCATCATGCGTTTACCAAACTCGTCCGCGGCCTCGCCTGGTTTTTGCTCGTCTCTGCGCATATCTGCCTTGATATTATCTATAGTCTGGATATTCGCATATGCCTTGTTAAGTGTGCTTATTAATTTTTCTACATCCTCGCGAGTTTGGAGGTCTTGCAGATATACCATATCAGTGGTTCCTGACAATTTCTCTGTTAACGTTGTACGCAAGAAGGGTATTGCCCCGTCACCGTGGTCGTCAAGTACGCGTCTAACTAGGTCACGGAATAATGGAATCACGGAAGATTTTTGACTTTTCCATCGAGCTGAGGAATCATTTTCGAAATAGTGTACATGTGCCCAATATTTATACTTTGTCTGTTATTCATTACAGTCGTTGGAGTGCGCCTCCAGCGATCTAATTGCGTTGTACGAATGGACGTCGGGTTGTATATTACTTGATTTATGGGGGCCTGTATATTATTTGGGTATGTATTTATGGTACCGGCAATAATTGGGGAGTGGCTATTAGTTTGTATTCTATTTGGTTGAGAATTTCCGAGATAGGGAATGGGGGATATATCGTTAAATGAGGCCAGCTCGGGTCTAAGTGATTGATTGTTAATATGTCCTGCATCTTTCACCATTTGCGACTCATTATTCGCCGTTGTATAAAGTGCCGGCGGCGTGTTCTCAAGTGCCGTCGTAATAGTTTGTCCTACAAAACTGTCTTGCGTCGGTAATTCTATAGGTCTTAAAGGAGATATGTCAGCAGCCGAAGGATTATGGAGCCCTACATCGTTAAATGAGACGTATGAGGATTTGTTAGCGTTACTTTGTAATTTATTTATTTGTTGTTCAACCGATTGTGCTTGTCGAGGTTCTGCGGTATTTGCTTCTTTTACTGTGGGTTGTAAGGGTTCTGTAAGTCCGGCTGTATGTTGTTCTAATACGGGCCAATTTACCCATTCAGTTTGATTCTTGGCTGGTATATTTACGGTATCTACGGGGAGTGGAGATAAGTTGTTCGCGCGCGCTTGCTCTATGGCCGTTATATACTTTATTGCTTTTTCCAATTCGTTGTATAAGTGGGCTGTGGTTTGCATCTCTGTTTAGTCTAATAAAGAAAGTGATAGTAATACTTCTAACTGTCCTTTTGCTAACGCTACCGATTGCATATAGGGGTCAAAAAGAGCCTCCTGTGCGATTTTAAAGACTTCTTGGATCTTTGATTTAGTGTTGTCATTATTTCCTTGATTTTTTTCCTTGTCGGTACAGAAAAGGTTTCCTAGGATTGATTTCGACATTGTGATTTACAAATTAAGATTTCCCCTTTTTTTTATTATATTTTGTTACAGATGTTAGTTGTGCCCAAATGACCCTGACACGATCCCGTTTAAGTTTCTTAATCCCTCTAATTATTTGTTAGTTAAAATGATTAAATTCTTACTTACCAGCAAACGAATAGTACTACGAGTGTCCTCAGCATCCCTGATTTAGCTTCCTTCCATATCCAGATCCTCCAACACCAAACCCGTACTCACCTAGCACCACTGTTACGGATTTTTTATACGTGCGTTTGTATGCAGGGTGTCCAAAAAGTCTGGAAACACCCAAATAACTTTTCAGGTGATTTATTTGTAAAAAATGTCAAGGACATATTCGATGTAATTTTCAACAAGGAATTCAACGGCAACCTTAGATTTGACCTTGAAGATGACCTTGACGGTTTTTTTAAGGTCAGGTCAATTTTTTTCAATGGGAAGCGCCATTTTTGACATCAGCAATAGAAAGAGCGGGAAATTTAAAGGTCATTTAATTTTACTTTTAGCGTTACCCAGGAACAACGGCGTGGACGTAGTAATATCTGTTCCCTTTGGGGTGCTTTATTATCGTGAGTCCCCTTGCCTCTCACGTGATTGGATAAATATTTCCAACTATGATTATCGTAGATGCTCGAACTGCTCCCCATTTACTTCTTGACACTGTCCTAATCGATGGTAAAAAGCACCAACAGCATTTCTGATGATTTCAGCGGGGATGAGAGCTGATTCATCAATGATCCTTTGCCGTTATTCATCCAAATTTTGGGGTTTTATTTTGTACACTCGATCTTTCAAATACTCCCAATAGAAGTAATCAAGAGGCGTCAAATCGGGTGATCTAGCTGGCCGTTCAATAATGCCTCTTCGTCCTATCCATCGATTAACAAATACCGCATCTAAGTAAGCGCGAACAGTTCGTGCATAATGAGCTGCTGCGCCATCCTGTTGATACCATGTGCCATTGAAGTTTTCTCCGGTTATTTCCATTATTGTAGGAACTATTTGATTGCGGAGCATAGCTTCATAATTTTGGGCATTCAAGTTACCATCAATAAAAAATGGTCCTATAATTTTATCATTTAGTATTCCAACCCAGACATTTAATTTTTGTGGCTATTGTGATTTAGCTTCTCGTGCCCAATAATCATTATCAGCTGCCCAATATCTACAACTATGCCTATTCAAACTTGCGTCAAGTTGAAATGTAGCTTCATCTGAAAATACTATGTTAAATAGAAAGTTAGGATTTTGAACTATGCGAGCCATCATATCATCACAAAATTCAACGCGACGGTTGAAATCATCTTCGTTCAGTTTGTGTATCAGTGTTACTTTGTAGGGATGGAAATTCGCTTCATGTAGTATGTTATGAACAGATGATGTACTAACTTCGTGCTCTTGAGCACCTCTACGAGTGGATGTATGTGCATCTTCAGTGAATGTTAACAAAACATCTAATGACTTCTCTTCATTACTTGCTGACTTTGGTCTACCTGATCTAGGTAGGTCACTAATAGTGCCGGTATTTTCAAACCTTTTAACAGTTTTTTGAACTGTTCAAATGAAATTAGAATCCTATTAGGCCTAAATGTAGCATTGATAAGATCCCTTACAGCCCTATAAGATCGCTGCACCGGACCCCAACCTCTCATCATGAGAAGCGTTATTCTTTCTCTATCAGTGAGTTTGTCCATTGCACTTTTCTTTGCAAGAGACGCAAGCTGATCAGAATATTAAAATTCAAAAACCAGTAAAATATTTTTTCATATTGTACACTACTGCTGCGAAAAATTATTTGAACGAATTCAATAGAAGAGCTTGAAATGGTAATAATCAATAATTGTTTCTGGGTAACGCTATGGAAACTTCTCCTTTTTCAATTATTGATATCAGATGAGTGGGACTTAAGAAACAAATTTTGACCTTGGATTGATCTTAAAGGATACAAACAAGGTTAGGTTTGAGGTCAGCGCTACTTGTGATTGAAGAAAACAGCTGAAGTAACCTTCAATCGAGTTTTTCTGCGAGACCTCAAAATTGAATAACCTCCAAATGACCTTTAAGATGAATGGAAAATTATTGACCTCAATGGTTTTGAATGTAAAATTTCTTGCTCTTTCCATTGCTGATGTCAAAAATGGTGCTTCCCCTTAAAAAAAATTGACCTGACCTTAAAAAAACCATCATGGTCACCTTCAAGGTCAAATCTAAGGCCGCCGCTGAATTCCTTGATGAAAATTACATTGAATATAACCTTGACATTATTTACAAATAAATTACCTGAAAAGTTATTTGGGTGTTTCCAGACTTTTTGGACACCCTGTATAATCCTGACTCCTTGTATTCGCGGGGGTTCGTTGGTGTCGCTCCGAACGTACCGAAGTACGCGAGATGATTGAGGATGGGACTAATGCTATTGAACAATGACTAATGGATACGTGGATACTTTGCTCGTTTATTAACTTGTGGTCGCCTCGAGAGAGAGATAGCTTTCGTGGTCGTCGGGCTGCGTGACGCCGTGGAATCGTTGCGATTGTCGGCGCGACGTGCAGATCGTCGCGGTCGTCAAACGTCAGAGCGACGTGCGTTGGTTCGCGCCTCCGCCTCCCGTCCGCGCGCTGATTGGCTAATTATCAGAGTTTTTAATTAACGATAACTCGATAATTAGCCATAATATCAAAAAATGCCAAAAGCGAAAAATATTTTTCTGAACAGGGTTATAGTGGTCGTGCCAGTTCATTTTTGAACACCCTGTATATTGGCGATATCAATTTTTATTTTTGTCTTCCAAAAAAATATTTTAAATAAAGCTGTAAAGTATTTTACGCTTACGCACTAGTTTCTCGTCAAATTAGTTTTGTGATTCATGTAGTGGAAAACCTCCAGAAAAAAATATCAATTTATCACGTTTATTGTCCACTTACGCCGACTAGGAGTTGTTTTTTGAAAAAAATGACTTAAAATTCGTGATCAGCGACCTCAAGAAAACCCTAGTAAATTATTCTTAATGTTTATAAATCGGTTTAAAATCGTAAAACTGGATTTTAATGTCATTTTAATCAAATTTGAAACAATCTTTCACTTTTCGCGATTTTTTGCATTTTCATTGCCGTATGCTGAGTTGAAAATTCCATAAAAAAATTTCGGCACGGGCGTTATTAAACTTTTGATAAAAGTGCGTCTGTCATGTTACCGAGCAAATTGCAAAGCGGAGGTTCGTATTCCGAAGCATCGTTCTTTTCGAATATGTAATAATCGTGTCTGAATATAGCGCGCGTCTTCCTAGTTTTTCTAAATACTTGTACAATTTAAGTCGTATAGGCGGCAATCATGACGTTTGTGTTTGAAGCGGCCGTTACCGTCTCTCTCCAAAATACCAACTTAAGTATAAAACGTCGTCGTTTATCGGTAGCACTGATGCTACTTCTTCGTTCCAAGAGCTTAACAGACGCAGGAGAGCATCGCGCGTTCTGGCTATGTCGGTGTTCCCGCAGCACGCAGTCCGGGGTTTTTTTAGATTTTTTCACGCTCGAACCGTATAACTTCTTCACACTTAAACTCTAACAGATAACTATGTTTAATTTTTAGAAATGTATTCACGTACTCGGTGAGCAGATTAGTGCCATGCGTTAGTGCCAAGCTGAGTCGTCTCGTAATGCTTGCGATTCAGTGACGAAAAATACATAAGAATATATTGTCGGTCAATTGCACAGACACTTTTTTTTTCTTTGTGGGTCTGTGTAATTAAACTACAATGATCTTTTCAAAACGTATAGCTACGAACGGATAGGCCCTCATAAAGAGTTCCTAGTAGTAACTTGCATACATTTTATGTAATCTACAAATATGATTGAATTTGAATTCAGTGAGAGTTCCGTAACAATTCGTGATAAATGCAATTTTCTAAACTCTTACGGAATTCATATTTATTCCTATTTTATATTGCTTTTGTATTCATTTCAGCTGACATACCTTTTTGAGTTTTGATATTCCTAATTAATACTTCAGTAATACTTTCGACATAACAATTATTTACCATTTGAATCCGTTATGTATATCAAGAATTCATATCAAGGCAATTATATGTAATTCGTATTCTGTGATTCTATAAGTATTCTTAATTGTGAATACATCGGTAATACATTCGGGATGGAAATGCCGTCTGGGGGAGCCTTTTTCATCGCTTTCATGAGATGGAACCTTTTTGCACTAAGCCGACGGTTTAACCTATTACCGCCCCTACAAGACAGAATTTCTGTTCGGTTTGTATGCTTCTTTATGCTTTTGGGTGCGCGATCCCGGTTAATTCCCGCGGTCAAAATTTGACTTTCTCATTTAATCATTATTTTTTAAACGGAATAACTCTTAAATCCTGTTCAAATTACTAAACATAATGAATGCAATAGTTACAGCTTATAATGAAATTTTTGTTTTCTAACCTCAATAAATGTTAATCCTTCCAAACAAAAAATATCACGAAATTTATATTTGTGTTTGAAATTTTAGATGCATATTTTTTTGCTAATCTTGCGATTGATATCAAAAGGATCCTGTAGATTTTTGAGGCCGCTGATTATAAATCTGATATCAGATTTTAGAAATTCATAATGGCAGACCCAATATGGCGATTACTTTAGGCTAGAATTGTTGTTTTATGAGTATCTCGTTTAGAAATGTTCGATTAGTAAAATTGAAGATGACCAATCCAAAATATCCTAACAAAAATTCTTAACTCTAAAAATATTGATTGAAAATGCTTTCTCCGGAATTGCAGGCATCTTTAATTCCAAAAGCGTAGTTAGGTTATCGAAATTATAGTTCGGGAATCAAATGTGAAGCTTCACATTCTCGGTATTTGGTAACATAGAAATGGAAAACATTCAGCTTCAGCAGTATATAAATGTTATCAATAGGAACTTCCTTCTCAGTTTTTTAGTCATGGATTATCTTTGAGCGGAGCATCAAAGGTGGATGTCAAGAATAATGTAGATGATGTCCTCAATATTGCTTCTTAGCCGTGAAGTAAAATTTTATCACTGAACGTTCACCACCTCTTTATCTCAAATTTGCTGTAGCACTAACTCGAATATAAATTATCCGATCGACTTGAAAAATTTTTTATCTTGTTTAGTACTTGATTCTACGTACAATGACCCTCCAGTTTTTGAATTGGAAAAAAAATGTAAATTTGTCCTGTAAAACATTGTCTGATTTTTAAGTGAAATTTCGAACTTTTGTGCACAACTCCGCCATTTTGTTAAATTTAACTTTTTTTTCTATTATGGAGGGTCATTGTATGTGAAATATATTTAGTTCTAGTTTAACGAGAATTTTTTTTTTAATTGCAGACACTCTAAGGGCCACAATTACTACAGCAGTGAAGCAATTTTTTTTTGGAACCCCGAGATATAACGCATAAATCGCAATAAATTTAATATTTTTACACAAAAAAATTAATTTGTATACTTTAATTGTACAACAATATACTAATAAAATTACAGAGCTCACGAAGTAATACTTTTTTTTCAAACCGGACTCGAGGTCTGTAAGGATATTAAGAAGACGATCGTCAAAGAGGTCATCGACATCGAGGAGGGGGCTTTGTACCACGTTTTGAGGAATCCTTTCCTAGAAAGGAGACCATGGTCTTTGTCTGCGAGGATAAAGAATCGAGCACCTGGCCAGAGGGGAGAATAAATATCCATGACCTGGGGCGGGAACTAGGGTTGAGGGAAGTAAAACCGTAGGAACTTAAGATTACAAAGGTAATCCCTAAGCTTTCTCCGGAAATAGATTCTGCCGAAGACTTCCTAAAGCCGGTCCGAAAGCAGAATCGGGAAGGGGGGGGGGGTGGAAATGAGAAAATGGGCGGTCCTGCGAGGCACCAGCAATGGTTACCTCGTTTTGGGCCTAGATGAACCAACCGTGGCCACCTTAAAGAGCCGGAATTTCAAACTTGCGGTGGGCGTGAGCACGGTTACCCTTAAGGTACTAGGCCGAGAAGAAATCGCTACAAGCGAAACGAAGGCTCCAGAGGAAATGCAGCAGACTGTGTAGCCCAATAAATGGTTACTACCGGAATACGTTTCTCTCAGATTAATTTGCACCATTGCAAAAGCGTCTCAGCTGTTTTAGCGAGGAGCATGGCAAGGGTGCAGACACGCATAGCCCTAATACAAGAAAATCAGTTGTGGAGAGGACGCATAAGAGGACTCAACACAATCGGGGAACTTTTTGTAGGGAACGGAAACAGTAACGATAACGCACGTACATGCATCGTTACAAAAGGTATGAATGGCAATCAAGAAGGCGGAGTCGGAAAAAAGCCTCTTGATCGTCCTCCTGACAAAGTATACAAGTGCCATAAGGATACAAAGGTTGATGTTGTGATATGTGTTATTTGTGAAGACATCTATCATTACAATGACTTTAACAGAAGAAATTGTGGAATAATAGTGAGTGAGAATTTAGCAATATGCAAAAAACATCCAGAGGTAAATCTAACCTCAATAGTTACTGAACACGTGTTAACAAATGAATGGAAAACAGTGATTGCCGAAATAAAGAATGTATCAAGAACACATTGATCGAATAGTCAACGAATATATGAAACAAAAATTAAGGAAATGGAAAAGGAAATACAAGAAAAGGCAAATATAATTAAAAAGCAAGAAAAGAAAATACAACAACAGCAGGAAGAATTAATCACATTGCAGCAACAAGATAACGAACAACAAAAAAATAAACAAGTAAGATTTGAGTCTATGGATCTTGATCAAACTTTTCATGAAGGAACAATCTTTGAAAAAGCAGATTTTGAGAGTATAAAAATTGAAAATGAATTACTAAGAGCTCTTAACGAAGAATTAAAAGATAAAAATCAATTATTAAAAGAAATACTAGAAAAAGGAAAAAAAAGAAAGTACAAGTCACAATACAGGCACATTTGCTGAAATTGTAACAGGCAATAGACAAAAACCAAAACAAGTACCAAAAATAACCAAAAAAAAAAACGAAAGAAAAAGGAACACTACAAGATTTAAGAAAGAAAGTATCGCAGTGTCTCATCAGTAACAAAAATATTCAAACAAATAAAATTATTGAAATAAAAAAAAAAAGGACGAAATCATAATAAGTGTAAATGATAATAAAAGTGTAGAAAGTGCTTTACAAACATAACACACGAATCTTTTGAAGGAGTACAAAGCTAAAATAGAAGAAGTTAATAAACCAAAAATGAAAATAGTCGGCATACAAAATTTTGAAGATGTGGATAATGAGGAACTGGAAGAAGACATTAACGAAAGGAACTTTTTGAATTATAAAAAAGGTTGTACAATATTACATACATTCACCAATAAGTAAAAAGGGACTCAATCAGCTCTAATAGAAGTTACATCGGAAATTTATAAGCACATAAGAGCAAACAAAAATAAAATCTACGTGGGATCTCAAAAATGCGTAGCTTATGATAGCATTGATATAAAGCCATGTTTCAATTGCGGTTTATTTGTCCATAAAAGTAAAAAATGCCGAAACAGTGCAACGTGCATCAAATGCGCAGGAAAGCACAGCGCGATGGAATGTACTGAATTGGAGAAGAAAAAATGAACAAACTGCGAATATAGTAACACAAGATATCTAACTACGTATGCAGTTAACTACGAAGCAACGGACTACGACAGGTGTGAAGTCTTCAAAAAAAGAGTAAGAAAATATATAGACAAGACGGATTATAGTGTAGAACCTGTCATACCAAGAGACATTGGCAAAGTAGGTAACCTCTTTAATCAAATATTATCAGAGAGTAATATCAAAGATAATTATAAAAAAAGATTATATGTAACTGGACATTCAAGTAAGTCCATTGAATCACTGAATTTATTAAATGAAATATTAAATCAAGGTAGTACATAAAATAGATAACCTATTAGAGAACAATTTAGAAAACTTATTTCAAAAAGAATATCAGTTTAGAGATTCAACAAAATTAACCAATTGTTTAATTAGTAAATTCTAACCTAGTAAGACTAATAAAAATTAAATTGAATGGACAATAATATTATAAATTTTGATGAAATAATACCAATGGAGGAAGAAGTCAAAGATTCCGTGGAATTAAATAAAAGAATAGGGAAGAAAAACTTTGTAATTTTACATGTTAATATCAGAAGTATAAATGAAAATTTTGAGAAATTAGAAGTATTTTTAAAAAGTCTAAACAATAAACCAGCAATAATTGTATGCTCTGAAACATGGATAGTTAAACATGTTGAATATTTCAATTTATCAGGGTACAAAATTTTTTATAATAGTAGCAAAATGAACAAAGCGGATGGGAATAGTATCATATATAAGAAATGATGTAAGACAAGATAATAAAATTATTTAAATTGATAGAATAAAATTGCTAGTTACGGACATAAAATTAGAAAATAATGTAAACTTTAGAGTTTTCTGCGATTTATAGATCTCATGATGTTCATAAGACTAAATTTGTACTTTCAATTAAAAAATTCTTAAAGAAAAATAGAAACATAAAAAGTCATTTTATAATTGGAGACTTTAATATTGACATTATGTATAAGGATGCGAATAAATATGAAAATAATATTAATCAGGAATTTTTAAATAATTTAATAGCTTATGAATATATGCCATATTTTCAAGGAATAACTAGACCGTCATCCATTGGACAAGGAGGTACATGTACTGATAATTTTTACATAAAATCTAATACAATAAAAGCTAAGTCATACAAAATCGCAAATCCCTTTAACGATCACTTCCCACTCTTTGTAAAATTTAAAAAAACAAGACTACCTAAAAAAGATAAGAAAACATACAAAAAAGTTAATTATGAAAAATTAAAGAATGCGGCCAACGAAGTAAAGTGGAACAGTATCTTAACAATACAAGAGCCAAATTGTGCAGCGGATGAAATTATAAATAAAATAAATATATGCATAGAAAAAGCAACTACTATAATTAGGAAAAAAAGAAATAATAAGAATGATGTACCTAGAAAAAATTGGATTACTAAGGGAATAATTACTTCATGTAAAAGAAAAGAATTTCTGTATAATATGTGGAAAAACAATAAGGAGTCTGTTATGTTAAAGAAAGAATATAAAGACTATAATAATATTCTTAATAAAGTAATCAAAGATGAACCAGTAAACCATGAACTAATGTTAGACGAACTTGAAAAATATGGTATTAGAGGAAGTGTACTTAATCTGATAGAAAGCTATCTAACGGATAGAAAATAAAAAGTACGAATAAATGATAAAACTAGTGATGAAAAAATAATTAATAAAGGGGTGCCACAAGGAACTATACTTGAACCGCTTTTTTTTATTATATACGTAAATGATCTACTGTCAGATATGCCAAAAGACTCTATTATGTCCTATGCTGATGGTCTCTAGCACAGTACAAGATGAATCTTTTCTTAAATAAAGTAGCAAACTGGTTAGCTTATAACAAACTATCTCTAAATATATCGAAGACCAAGTATATGACGTATGGAAATTATTGTGATAGTGTACCTACTAACATTAATATTGAAATACAAAAACAAAAAATTATTAAAGCAAAAAGATACAACTATCTAGGAGTACATTTCGATTACAATATGAAGCGGAATGTACATATTGAACAAATAATGAACAGGACAAAATATTTAATCTTTATATTTGCAACATTAAAAAAGTACATGGACAGTAATACGCTATTAAATAGTACATTTTTAGACGGGTGCGGAAGTGAATTATTTGCGTCGGGAGACGTTTTTAGGCCGAGCGAAGCGAGGCCGAAAAGTCTCCCGAGGCAAAGATTCACTTACGCACTAGTGTGAAACCGTATTTTTCTCCACGAGAGCCGCAAATCGCATGCAAACATGCGTATTTGAGGTTGGAGTGGAGAAAAATATATTATGCTATATTTCACAGTATAATAAGTTATGGAATTACAGCTTGGGTGGTGCATATACAGGGTGTTCGAAATGTTCCGGACCCCCCACTTATAACATAAAGTAAGCATTTTGGAAAAAAATGTTAAATACAAAAGTTGTTAAGTTTTGAAGGTTGAACTAAATGATGACCTTGGATTTGTTATTGGTTATCATTTTCAAGGTCATTTAAAGGTCATCTTCAGTTTTTTAAATAGGGACCCCTATTTTTTATTTCAGATTCTGAAAGAGCACAAAATTTTACATCTGGATATGTATCCACGTTATGGCTCAAAATGACCTACAGAGGTCATTTAGTGGTTAAATGATTATTTAGTAGCAAAAAACCAAGAAATCCCGATTATTAAGAACTTTGGGTGTATTTGACGAAAAGAAAAAAAAAATTTCGTACTTTAATACTAAAGTACATAATTTGATTTCTAGGACGAACTTTATGGTCACTTTAAAATTGGCCTTCATTTTTAAGGTCATTTGAAAGTTATCTTCAGCTTATTAAAAAGGGACTCATTTTGTATTCCGGATTCTGGAGGAGCATTAAATTTTAGGTCTGCAGATATGTACAATATCCACATCATGGCTCGAAATGATCTACATAGGACACTTGGGGGTTATTAATTTCAAAAGCAAAATAATCTAACCGTTTTACATGAACAGTTTTTATTGCAATAATTTTTTGCAAGGGTTACGAGTTTCTACGCATGATTCATAGCATTTTCAGGATTGTTACTTGTACCTTAGAAGATTTTGCTCACTATTCTTTTTAGGAATCAGTTCATTTATAATTGTTAATTAACAATTGTTTACTCCTATTTACTTTTCTGTTTTCAAGAGTTAAGTGAAGTTCTCTTACTTCGAAATTCAGATAATTGTATTAATTTTCAATAATTGTACTTATAATCGTAGTGAAAAATGGCACATCTTACTGAACGAGAAAGAATATCTTTGTTGATGATGCGAGGGTGGGGTGATCAAGAGAGAGGTTACAAACAGGTACAGCGTTTATTCAATGAAACATTCAGAGTTGAAGAAAACAACCCTATTTCAAAAAGTACCGTAATTCGTACAATTAGACGTTTTGAAGAGACAGGTGGTATTAAAGATCGTCCTAAATCAGGTAGATCCAAATCATCGTCTAATGATGAAAAGAGCTTAGACGTATTACAATCATTTATTGAGGACCCCCATTGCAGCATCAGACGTTGTGCACAACGGCATGAAATGGGAGCTGCATCTGTGCACAAAATTTTGAAACTCAACAAATGGCATCCTTTCAAATTAAAGTTGGTACAGGAATTATCTGAAGATGATTTTGATAGAAGGGTAGAGTTTTGTGATGTAATGATGCAAATGATATCTGATGATCCTTTGCTCCTCAATAACATTGTTTTCTCTGATGAAGCCACGTTTGAGTTAAGCGGAACAGTGAACAGACATAATTGTCGATACTGGAGTAACATCAATCCACATTGGATGAGAGCGGACCACACGCAACATCCTGAAAAAGTAAATGTTTGGGCTGGCATATTTAATGGAAGAGTACTTGGCCCTTTCTTTATTGAAGGTAATTTAAATGCTGCAATGTATGAAAACATGCTTCGAGACCAAATTATACCTGCTATACGGAATTTAACGGGTGGAAATCTGGACGAAATTTACTTCCAACAGGATGGTGCTCCTGCACACTACGGTATTCATGTTCGCCGATATTTAGATGCAACATTTCATGATAGATGGATTGGGCGGAGAGGTACAATTGAATGGCCACCTCGGTCCCCAGACCTAACGCCTCTTGATTACTTCCTTTGGGGATACTTGAAGGATAAAGTTTATGTTATAAAACCACGTGACTTGGATGAATTACGCCAAAGAATCACTGATGAAATAGACTTGATACCTCAGCAAATCTTGCGAAATGTTGTTGCAGCCTTTTACAATCGGTTAGCACATTGCCAAACTGTTAATGGGCAACAATTTGAACAGTTGTTGTAAAAAGTTCCTGTCAACGACATTTTAAAAAAATTCAGTTTGGGCGAATAGTCCACTGTCTTGATTTAGTTAGCTGGGCCGCCGATAGTCCTGCCTTAGCTGACTGGACCGCTAGTGTTCTTGTCTTAGTAGGCTGGGCCGCCGATGGTCTTGCCTTAGTTGGCTGGATCACCCATGATGTTACCTTAATTAGTTGTACCTCCCGTGCCTGAGCAATAAGGCTCATTTTGATTAGACATTTTTTTATTTATCATTTTCTCCCCCGAGGTATGTAGTTGTTGGGCCTAAGGCTTATTTTGATTAGACATTTTTTTATTTATCATTTTCCCCCCCCCCCGAGGTATGTAGTTGTTGGGCCTAAGGCTTATTTTGATTAGACATTTTTTTATTTATCATTTTCTCCCCCGAGGTATGTAGTTGTTGGGCCTAAGGCTTATTTTGATTAGACATTTTTTTTATTTATCATTTTCCCCCCCGAGGTATGTAGTTGTTGGGCCTAAGGCTTATTTTGATTAGACATTTTTTTATTTATCATTTTCTCGCCCGAGTTATGTGGTTGTCTGGCCTAAGGCTTATTTTACGCCAGTGTCAATTACACCTTCTACAATCCTAATGCAGAATTTAGCGCTGGTGCAAAATGGAGAATTACAACTAGGAGGCTTAATTTGGAAAACTAAAGTTAACCTTCAAATGACCTTGAAAATCAAGGGCAATGTCAATTTAACGCCACCATAAAGTTTGTCTTGCAAAATCAAATTACTTTAGTATTGGTCAGATACGCTCAAAGTTCTTAATAATCGGATTTCTTGGCTTTCTGCTACTAAATAATCATTTAACCACTAAATGACCTCTGTAGGTTATTTTGAGCCATAACGTGGGTACATATCCAGATGTAAAATTTTGTGCTCTTTCAGAATCTGAAATAAAAAATAGGGGTCCCTATTTAAAAAACTGAAGATGACCTTTAAATGACCTTGAAAATGATAACCAATAACAAATCCAATGTCATCATTTAGTTCAACCTTCAAAACTTAACAACTTTTGTATTTAACATTTTTTTCCAAAATGCTTACTTTATGTTATAAGTGGGGGGTCCGGAACATTTCGAACACCCTGTATAACCACCATTAACCCTTTACAAAATATCCAAATTAGACTCTTGAAAATTGTATACAAAAATAATTTTCCAGCTAATAACTATCCTTTAAATATAAAGCAAATCTTTACTCTTGAGTCTTTAATGTATTATTATAATAAAATTAAAAATATGTATTTAGTTAGTAAATCAATACTAGGAATAAAAGCATTAATTTACCTAGAATGCAAAAAAATATAAGTGATAAAAATAGCTATATTGAGGCTATAAAAGCGTTTAATACTTTACCGAATGAATTAAAGTGTTTAAATCTAAGCAACAAAACAATTAAGAAAAATATAAAAAAATTTATAAAAAATATGTAGAACTATATTATTTCGTTATAAATTTTAAAATATTAAAGTATATTGAGAATTCTATTGAAACTGTTTAAACTAATTGTTAACTTTGATGACTAAAACTTTTGTATAATAATTATATGGGGACATTTAAATTTTTATTTCTTTTTTAGTTTTTAAGTTAGTTTGTAAGTTTTTTTTTATACCAGCCTATATACAGGTAACTGCGATTACCTCAATAGGAATTACCTTTGTAATTTTTTTCTGGTAAATAAATTTAAATTCAAATTCAAATATTTTTATTGGAAATAAGTTCCAGAGGCATTACCGCCATCGACGTAGATTTAGAAGATAAGGAACATCCAGTGAGAACAGCTGTACTTATTCCGGCATATTTTCCACACGAAGAAGAAGTACCGTCAACGGTATTTAGGAAAGTGGTGTAATATTGCAGACAGAATAACTTAGATCTAATCGTCGGCTGTAACGACAACGCTCATCATGAAGTTTGGGGGAGCATCGATATTAATGACAGGGGACAGAAGCTGTTAGAATTTATCACAGGAACAAACCTTGATATCGTGAACAGTGGAGATGAACCGACCTTTATAACAGTAAATAGAAGGGAGGTTCTTGATATTACCCTCGCAACGAAGGGGATCAAAGAACACAGCAATCAACCATCTCTGTCAGACCATAGGACAATTACCTTTAGAATAGAAGTACAAAAACCTAAGGTTGAACAAAGAAAAAACCTAAGGAGGAACTAGGCGAGAGACTGGCCGGCCTTAAAGGGGAATATGGTTCTAACCTAAGCCTAGAATGGACATTAGAATAAATCGAAAGGGCGATGATCAGATCCTATGAAAACAATTGACCCCTGAAATCCAGAGGGAACAAAAACAGCACGCCATGGTGGAACACAAAACCTGAAAAAGCTGAGGAAATAAGCGAGAAAATTGTTTAAACAAAGCAAAGAAATTAAACGACCAGGAAGGATGGAAAGCATAAAAAAATACGCTGAACACTTTCAAAAAGTAAGCAGCCAAAATGGAAAGTTAGAAAAACTACTGTTTGGGCATTGATAACCTAATAGATATAGCTAAACTAGCTAGGCTTCTTACCAAGGATAATGACTGCCGGTTACAATGTCTAAAGGATGCGGCAGGAAAATATACGGCTACAGAGGAGGACACTCTGGAACTTCTACTGAAAGCATCCTTTCCTGATTTTATTAGGAAAGATGAGGAAGCATCGCACACGCTAGAATGGTGTGGAGGATCTATAGACTGGAATTTAGCAGTCAAAGTTATAACAAAAGAAAAAGTTGAATGGGCAATTTATTCCTTTGAACCATATAAATCACCGGGCCCGGATGGCATCTTTTCGAAGATCTTACAAGAAAGAGACGAACACATCTTGAAACTAATTACGGGACTACTCAGAGGATTTATTGCCACAGGATCCCAATGTGTTTATCCCAAAACCCGAAAAAAAGGACTACTCCACAGTAAAGGACTTTAGACCAATAAATCTAACGACTTTTCTTTTGAAAACTCTGGAGAGATTGATGGACTACTACATAAGGAATGAAATTCTTAGTAGAAGTCCATTACGCGCAGGACAGCTTGCGTACACTGTAGCCAAATCTACATAGATCTTCATAGATATTGAATGAACTTTTAACCGCACCACAAGGGACACCATTCGTAGGGCACTGGAAGAACACGACACTCCGCACACCATCAGTGAATGGAGAGGTAAAAAGATAAAAGGAAAGATCAACGAAGGATGCACACAAGGAGGAGTGCTTTCACCTTTACTGTGGTTACTAGTGTTACGTCGTAAAAAGAAGCAAATATACATGGTGTCCCATTTTAAAGAAACCACCCAGAAATTTTCGCCGGTTCAAGTTGTACAAAAAAATTGTTCAGACAAAAGTTTTTTGGGCAATGGGGGCCATCTTTTTATGAAATCAGTTTTGACCTTGAGACTTATTTTCAAGATCATTTGAAGGTCAAAGTTTTTTTTATTAGGAACCCCCATTTTTGACCCCGGATTCGAAAAGAGCACAAAATTTTTCGACTAAACGCATAGTTGCTGAGAAAAAATTTCGCTAATATTCAAACATTTTTAAGCTCTTCAATTTTTTTCATGAAAAGGATGCATCTAATCAAAAAATTACTAAAAATATTATTTATTTAGAATTGCATGAAAAATTTGGTGGTATTTTTTATTTTTCCAATTTTTTATTTTGTGGAATTGCCTAAAAAACATGTAAAATTAAAGATAAGGAAGCTCTTGGAAAGGAAACGAATTTGTATTACTTGTATTTATGCACACGGTTTATTTTATAATTAACAATTTTTCTTATTGAGGCCTCAAGGTTCGTCAATACAATAATTTATTGATAACTGGGGTAAGGCGTGCGACCCTTCGGTTTATGATTTTAATTATAAGAAACTAAACGCGACCGCGCTCTATCGCCAAATAGATAAGGAAGAAAATCACAAGCAACAATTATACAACCCAACGTATCGTTGTCTTCAGTAAGTTGGCTCGTCCCGCTCGGGCCACGCAGTGGATCCGGAGAACTCTTGGAGGAGAGCGTTTTGCCTTTGGTCGGCGGTTCTTTTGGCGGTTCTCTTCCGTTTCGGGTCTCGAGGCAGGCAGTTCGTCGGCAGGCCTTTCGGTTTGGTGGTTGACTTCCAGTGGACTCCGAGCGAGAGAGAGCGAGCGCCGAATGAACGGGCAATTTATGTTCGCGTCGCGAAGGTCGATAGTCGCGACCTCGCTGATATTTGCAAAAATGAAATTCGCAGCGCGCTACGCGCGAAATTTGAAGTACGCATGTTACAAACAATATTCTAAAAAATTTGCAGTCGCTTTTCCTTGTGGATCGAACCCTAGGATTGAGTCACGAAAGAATTTTACTAATGCTAATCAATATTCAAGTCAGAAAATGGAGACGCATTACGCGTAGCCATCTTTCCTACGGAATGAGCCCTAAGAGCAAATCAGGTACCAACAAAAACCCATCTTATTATTCACAACTGAATTTCCTGACAGGAAACGATCATACGAATTGCTTTAAGTAGCCGAATTTCTCAAGACTGGGCAATGACGAATTGAACCCTACCAGAAATCAATGGAGGGGATTAAAGAGTATAAAAACCCTCGCCTAAGGGCAAGCATCGTTCACTCGTATCGAGTCTCCATTACAAGTAATTATCATCCATGCCAATTTTATCTACGAAGCTACCAGTATACACCAGGTACGAGCCTCTCCGAGCATCGTCAAGAGTACGGGAGACCACCCGCTGTGGACTTAAAATCTGGAACGCCCATCTCCCTGCCGAAAAATCGCGGAGCAAAGGCAAAGGCAACGACGCAACCAAGGAAAACTGCTGTCCATCGTTAACAGGGAGAGAGAGAGAAAAAAACGAGCGAGCATCGACACCTTCGGGCCGGAGCAACGAGAGACAGCGGGAGCGCTGCTACCTGCCGTGACCAGCTGACCTGATCCGTCGCATCTACAAGTTACAACGAGAATCTTCACTTCTATTTTATTGCGAGGTACGCTAATTAATTTTTAAAAGAAGAAACTTTAATATATCGTGTTTTGCGCTTGACGATTGTATAACTTTGTAATTTCACTTAAAGTTTTAATCATTAAAATCTATAACCTTTGAAATTGTGTGAATCATGTTTACTTATTTTTCCGAAGAAATTTAGCCGATACTCCTTATCCTGGACGTAACACTAGTAGTTGATGGACTATTATGCTTGCTGGGTAAAGAAAGGATCTTTGCAAACCGGCTATGCAGATGACTTCGCCATAATGGTGAAAGGAAAATTTGAAGAAATTCTACCAGATCTTCTCCAAAGATACTGGAGAAGATAAAACAATGGTGCCAGGGGATATCCCTAGGTATAAATCCGAACAAAGTAGAAATAGTCCTTTCACCAGGAAATATACCGTATGCAGAAGGAGTAAGATATCTAGGGGTTTACCTGGATAAGAAATTACACTGGAACCAACACTTGAGTATACAGTGCAAGAAGGTATTAAACATTTTTATGCAGTGTAGATCGGCTATTGGGACAGACTGGGAGTTAGAACCTCGAAAAGTCTTGTGGATATACGAGGCTATACTGAAACCAAAGTTGACTTATTCTGCAGTGATATGGTAGGAAGCAATCCGTAAAAGAACCTTAATCAAAAACCTGGATCATATACAGGCTGCGGTATTGAGAGGGGCATACGGTTTGAGAAGAAGTACACCGACGGCGGCAATGAGGATGTTGCTGGACATAAATGGCCTTGACCTTGACATTAAGGAGGTTGCGGCTAGGACAGCATACAAAATGATATGCAGCGGTGAGTGGAAAGAAAAGGGAATGGGACACACGACCATCCAAAAAGAAATTCTAACGAACAAAATCGTTTGGTCATCAAAGGATCAAACGAAGAAACACATTAGCTTCGGAAAACGTTTTAAAACGAGAATACCAAACAGAGAAGAATGGAAAGAAAACCAATTCTTGGGACATGGAGAAATATGCTTTACCAATGGATACAAGTCAGAGGAAGGAACTTTGGCATCTGTAGACCAGGCAGGATAAATAATTTCAACTACAGGCTCAATGGTTTCAACGCAGTCTTTCAGGCAGAAATGGCTGCCATAAGAGCATGTGCGGGTACTCTGGTGAGGAGAAATACAAAGGGCAGATTTTTACAAATCTCACTCACCAAATCAATATTAGTCAGGGAAACGAAAGCCACGCTTAATGAACTGACTAAGAAAAATAAGGATATTATTAACCAGGAGGGTTGTAATGCCATAATAAAGTACCATAATAAAGAAGGAAATATAGGTGGACCAGGGACCTACTTGGAAAACATATTATTGAATGGATCACAAAGAGCACAAACCTAGATCAACGAAGGGCCCGAACCCTTCTAGGCTTATTAACGGGACACTGCGACTTCCGCTGCTATACGCACAAAACTAATGGAACAGGTAACCTATGTAGATAATGCCAAAATGCGGAAGAAACCCCGAAACACTTCCTTTGCGAGAGCCCCAAACTCACGGGCGCCCGCGTAAAGTGGCTCGGAACAGGGGTTTTGGACTCGGAGCTATTCAGCAAAGTGGGGACAAATAACGTAATGGCTTTTTTCCGAAACCTTAGGAATGAACCACTTGGCTAAGGAACGAGCTAGGGGGCTAGGGGTTCAATGGTGAAAGCCAAGTGTCCCTGAGTTATATACCCGGGCAAACAAGATAATAATAATAATAATAAAGGACTGATTTTCTACTACCAGGATATAACATACTCTATCACTCTAAAAACCCCAACCCTTATCTCAAGCGAAATACAACCAACAACTCACAAAATATACTAACGTCGCCAGGTGCGTATGCGCCGTCTTGTGGTCCGTTATCTGGTTGGCTCAGACCTTAAGAGAGGTCGTTGGCGTGCCGAGGTCGAGCATGTCCTCGACGATGGAGGCAAATCTCCGCTACCTGCTCTGCTTGCTCCACTGCTTTTAGGGCTAACCGCCACCCCGCGACTACAAAAAACACGCTTAAAAACACTACACTCAAGGAAAAAATCGATCAGACAGGCTTAAATAAACCCTAGCGATAATTCGCCACACTCCATGCCAGACTGCTCACCCTTAAAAACTAATCTTCCTTTTGCCTGCAAATCCACTCCGCAACCCCCCACCTCCAACTACGAAATTCTACGTACTAAATTTCCTACAAACTCCGATACCAAAATTACTACTTCGAACTACTCAAACTCTGAAAACTGCGAAAACTAAGAAAATAAAAACTACGCGTGGCGTTGGTACAGATACCTAATCCAGAATGGCGGCTTCCATCGCGGGCAGCCGTCTGCATCGCATCGCAAGTATCTCAGTTTCCCTCTAATACCTGCTGGTCTTTGAAAAACGATCGTAGCGCAGGCTCACGTGCCGATCGCGAACTCACGAAACTAACGGCCTCACGTACCTAATGTCGCGCGACGGAACTAGCGCCCTCGCGAAGGTGCGACTCCTCGCCCTAGCAAAGGCTAGTATCGGGTACGAGAGCCCCGGCGACCACGAGTAACGCTATTTGCACTTAGCGCGACGTCTCTCTTACTTCGAGCGCTCTCTCTCTCTCGCGCCGAGTTCGCCGCACCTCTGTCGCGCCAACTCAGTTTTTGCCGGCCGAGCAACGCTTGCTCGACCGACTCGCACGCCTTCTTCAACGTTCATGCTTCCTCGCATATCCGTGTCCGCGTGAACCTTGCCGCATGTTTGTGTAGTAAATTTAAGTGTTGTGTATTTTATGGCCGCTGGGTGTAAGTGTTAGTGGCTTCCTCAGCGGCATTTCCCTTCTTGGTCGCGACAGTCGCGGGGTCGAGGGAAGACGTGGATTATCGCGGCACCGTCGGTCCGCTCCTGCTGAACCTCATCGCACATTTCATCACCTGTTTCTCTCTCTCTCTCTCTCTCTTTCTCTCTCTCTCTATCGCATTCACACGAGCGTGGCAACTCGGACGCTTCAGGTAGTCCTCATTTTCTCTCTTTCTCCATCTCGTTGAGCACGCCTGCACAAAGATAAACACGGCAAGACAGCCCGATGGAGACGAATTCCTTTCCGCCGTCCTCCGTCATAAATTCCATTACTTATTTAAAATTCCATCACAAAATTCAAAATAGCGACCACCGAAATCGCTGTTTTGATACATGAGTGTAATAAAAAGCTTTACAATTTTTTTTCTAACCAGTTCTTCTAAATAATATATTCTGATTTTTTAGTTAAAATAATATTATAGCGTTATTTAAATTTTCAACAAATTTAATTAATAAAAAACTACAGTTAAAAAAGTTTAATACACTACTTATTTCGTTAAATTGTTTAATGGAAAAATCAAAAAGAAAATGTGTTCCTAAATTTTTTGACCAATTTCATTCATGAATTACTTAAATGCTTCAAAACAAAAACTATTACTTTTTTACGATACAAAATGGAGTGCTTTCAAGTTCTTTTCTTTACTGTTTATTCCGGGCTCATTTTTGAGATTAGAAATTTTGTATTTCAGCGCCATTCCGCCATATACGTACGAACCAATAGAGTTTGCGTTTTCGAGGCTTCACAACATCCGGTCATCACTTTTTTAAGAAAAGATAAGTAATAAGTTTATGAAAAAATTTTAAAAAACAAGTGCTTAGAATTAATCAAAGAATATGTGTGAATTTTTTCAAAATTTTTTGAATGATTTTTTTTATTAGTCCATTTTTTGAAACTGCAAAAATCATTTTAAAAATTCTGAAAAAATTTACACATGTTTTTTGATTAATTCTAACCACTTTTTGTTCTATAAATTTTGTTCGTTAAGTTGATACTTATCGAGAGAAAAGATCGCAAACGCTACTATTACATTCTTTTGCATAGATCTTTTCTCTCGATAACTATCAACTTTATCAAAAATTTTATAGAAATTTTATATGCTCTATTTGTATAATTAAATTTTTCTTCTAAAATTATGTTAAAAGAACTAAATCATCAAATTTTTTACCGATTCTAGTCCGATATCTTGTCCTACAGAAAGTTTTCGACTGAATAACTGCGCTCCTACTGATGATTCAACCGCCGTTTGTACACGTGTTGACTCTTGCAACTCAACATTAACCTCATTAGAACTATTGGTAGTATGTGTAGCTGAGGCATAAGTCGCATTTCCGTTGCGAGATTTTGTTGCATCAAGTAATACTTTTAATGATGCAATAGCATGTAATTGCGTTGCTTTTTCATCGATCTTACCTATAACAGATATTTCATTAAAAGATTACCATAATAAAATGGTAATTATTTTAATAGTAATTGAAATAGAGAATATAACATACTATGAATTAATATACATGGTAATAAATAAATGTAGCAGAGTGCCTTGCTTCCATTGTTTGTCTAATTATTAAAATTTTTAAATGATCATAACTTGATAATTATCAGTTAAATCACAAAATGCCACTAATTTTGCTTAAATTAAGGGGTAACATACTCTTTTCAATCCTTTATAGAGTTTGCAAATTAAAAAAGGTAGTAAATAAAACTTTTTTCTTGCACCGGCATGTATAGGCAGTTTAAAAGGCTTGTTACGTCCAGGATAAGGAATATAGGCTAAATTTATTCGGAAAAATAAATTAATATGGTTCACACAGTTTCCAAGATTATAAATTTTAATGATTGAAAACTTCAAGTGGAATTACAATGATTATACAATTTTCGAACGCAAGACGCAATGTTCTAAAGTTAATTCTTTCTAAAATTAATTCATGTACCTCGCAATAAATTAGATGCGTAGATTCTTGGATACAATGGGTTGGGTCGGCTGGTTACGGCAGGTCGCGGCGGGTCCCGCTGTCCCTCGTTACTCCGAGCCGAAGGTGTCGATGCTCGTTCGTTCCCTCGCTTTCTCTCTATCTCTCTCTCTCTCTCGTTCTACTTATATTGGCGCCGGACGGCAGCTTTCCTTGGTTGCGTCGGTGGGTCAGTCGCCTAGCCCGGTGTTGGAGTCTCTGCTGCTATCCTCGTCCCTCAAATGTTAATGAATAGGCCGTTGCCTTAGCCCGGCACTTTACCGGCAGCCTGATCGGGGCGTCAGATCTCAAGTCCGCAGCGGGCTATCTCTCGTAATGCTCGGAGCGGCTCGTCCCTGTGTAGACGGGTAGCTTCGCGGATCTGGCTGGTGTGGACGATAATTACGTGCTGTATAGACTCGATACGACTGAACCATAGCTCTTCTTAGATTCGGGCTTTTATACTCCTTTATGGCACCTCCGGTGATTTCCGGTGTTGTGCACTTATTTTGCTCGATTCTTGGAAAAATTCGGCTATTCTAATTTATGATCATTTCTTGTCCGAAATCCGGGCGTAACTAATCTGTTTTCGCGCTGATGTGTGACACGCTCTTGGTGCATATGTCCCTGGACACAGTGTCGGTGGGCTTTGTTCCTTTACGTTAAAATTCGATCATAAATTAGTCAAACTTGACAATTTGAGAAAAATAAAATTCCTCCGAGGAGCCACTTCTGAGGCCTTATTTTTAGAGAAATGGGTTTGCGCGGTACGTTTGATTCCGGGGTATTGATTAGCTTCCGTTTACGAATTGTCTCTAAATATCTCCATATATGGTCGTATCGTGGGGAAGCCTTCCTCATCTCTTTTATTGCCTTTTGTATTCTTTTTATAGTTTCTACCTCTTTACGGATTTTGGTATGTCGTAAAAAGAATCGTGGTCACTATTTTTCATTCATTATTACTCTGCACTTTTGCCCTCGTTCCTTTACTTATTATTATTCTTTTTACGACGTAACAGGCTTAAGGGGCCAGCTTAAATTGAAGCTTAAATTGAAATTACACTTTCTAATGTAATATCTATAAATAATACATTACGGTACAAAAGATGAAAGTTAAAGTTCTGCCATGGTGTGAATTTGGCGCATGAGGCGAAGCCAAGCCTTTAACTCTGTAGGCACAGTTGAAAATAGAAACGTTGAAATCAACATTGAAAGTCAACGTTGATTCAACGTTGATTTTGAACATTTCGGAACGTTAATAAAACGTCGATTTTGCCTGATTTTTAATGTTTTTTTTTTTTTTTTCAAGGTTTCATGTTTCCCAATTTAATCGTCGTACACGTAGATTATTAATATTAATAAAAAGCGGTTTACCAAACCTTCGTCGTAAACGTTAATTTTTAAACGTTTTCAACGAACATTAGGAAAACCTTTTTATAAAAATTGAAAATCAACGTTTACGACTAAGGCTATAGTTTGAGAAATTTATGCGCTGGTGAATTTAGAATGATGGTAGTTACAGAGGGCGGGGAATTTTAATAAACAGAACTGAGTTTTAAAGAGCTTTATTGATGAGTGCAACTTCGTACCTTCCAACAGTTAACTTGCTTGATTTACATGAGTAAAGATTTATAGAGCTGCAGAAGTGTAGATTGAGCAGGAATTAAGCAGTTGAGTTGAGCAGATGAGCCTTGCGGTGATAAGCAGGTGATGAGCGAAAGCAGGGGATGAGCAGGTTGAAAAAAGCGAACAAAAAAGGCAAAGAAAAATCCAAACGTCCTTTTCCTTGTGCTAGTTGTTTGAGAGAGAGAGATGGCGAGCGCGCGAGCACCGCGACGCTATCTTTTGGCGCGAAGACGCCTGAGCATGCGAGAGTGTGTATGCAGCGCCAGTCGACTCGACAGAGTATAGCGACGCGCGCATGAGCGCAGTCGATCATCACGAGGGCGCGCGATTCAAACAGGTAAATCGCGAACATTCCGCCCGCATCATCAACGCCTTTGATGTTTATAAGTAAGAGCGATGAGCCGTAGAATCGCAGCTGACTCGGTCGTAAATCCATCCAGCGTTGTAGGTGTAAATCTTGAGTTGATATTTGAGAGATGCAACAGGGTCGTAAAGCCTGCTGCATGTAGATATGAGTGAGTGAGAAAGTGGGTCGTAAAGCAACTTTCAGTTGAGTAGATGATGAGCCAAATGAGTTGTAAGTCCACTTGAAGAGTAATGGGCGTAGCTGGGTCGTAAAGCCAACTACTGTTGAGTATTATCAGCCTTTGGCAGAAACACTGGCAAAGGAGCAAGTTTTGCGATTGGACGAGTTATTGTAGAAGTAGCAGTTTTAAGAGTCATCACCCTGGTGAGTCTATCCTGTCCAGGATGGAGTTGCATCACTCGAACAAGAGGCCACTTAGCTGGAGGTGATCTCTCATCTGTGAGTAGTGCCATTGAGCCAACTTGAATAGTATGAGAAGGATGATGCCACTTTGAGATCGCCTGCTGTCGTTGCAAGTAATGCGCTGACCAAAGTTTCCAAAAAGTCTGTAACCATTGCTGGATGAGTTGCCATCTTGATAGTCGAGCGGGGTTGAGATCTAAGAGTGAAGGTTCTGGAACACAGTTAAGAGCTGAGCCAATAAGAAAATGTCGAGACTAGAGTGAGCGCAGAGACATCTGAAGGATCATCACTGAGTGGCTCCAGAGGTCTTGAATTGAGCACAGCCTCTATTTGAGTAAGAAGAGTCGTAAGTTCTTCATACGTCAAAAGAGTCGCACCAATTGTGCGTCGCCAGTGAAATTTCACTGATTTCATCAGCGCCTCCCACTTTCCACCCATGTGTGGAGCAGTACGAGGGATGAACTTCCAGGATGTTCCTTGAGCAGCGAGTGTTGAAGAAATGAGCTGATGTTCCGAAGAAGCCTTGGTGAAGAGCTGGTTGAGTTGAGTTGTGGCGCCGTGAAATGTGGTTCCACAATCCGAATACATCACTTGCACAATTCCTCGGCGTGAAACAAACCTCCGAAATGCAGCAATGAAGCAATCGGCTGAGTAATCAGTGACAACTTCTAGATGAGCAGCTGATGTGTTGAGACAGACAAAAACGCAGATCCAACCCTTGTCAGTCTTACATCCTCGTCCTTTCCAGGTGTTTTTGTCACTGGTCCAGCGTAGTCAACTCCAGTGTGGAGAAATGCTCTCGCTGGAGTGAGACGTAAGATGGGAAGCTGTCACATTAGCTGCTGAGCTTTACTGCCTCTTTGCCGAGCGCAAGAGACGCATCGAAGAATATGAGACTTCACTGACGCTCTCCCTCCAATAATCCAGCACGTCTGCCGGAGTTTAGCGAGTGCCAGCTGAGTACCTCCATGAAGTGTGGAGCGATGAGATGAGTCGATGAGCAGAGTCGTGAGATGAGAGTGTCGAGGCAAAATTGCTGGGTGTTTTTCTTGATAATTGAGAGTTGAGTGTTCTAGTCGCCCTCCAACTCGAACGATGCCTTCAGCGTCAATAAAAGCTGTCAGACGAGTAAAGTTGTGACCAGAAGGAAGAACAGCGTCTTTGCTAAGTTGTTGAATCTCCTGAGCAAAGTAAGCTGCTTGAGTGGCCTTAATCCAAAAGAGCTGAGCGTGATGCAGGCTTTGAGCATTATAAAGTGATGAACACTTGAGTTTCTCCTTGAGCACGTCTCTCACTCTAAAAAGCAACGATGTTACAATTAATAACTTATTCAATGAAGAATACCTGTAAATAACATCCCAGTGATATGTGGGTTGCTGAGCGATAGAGATGAGAGCGACTCCAAGTCGAGCTTCTGAGTCTGCATCATCAGATGAATAAGTTGGTTGTTTAGGCCAGTGAGATTGATCATGCTTGATCCAAGCAGGTCCTGACCACCAAAGTGGGTGATTTTTGAGTTGAGCCGTAGTAATGCCTCTTGAGCCGCAATCAGCTGGATTTTCAATCCCAGGAACATGTCTCCAGGTGGTGTTGATTGTGCACATTTCTTGAATCTGGGTGACTCTGTTCCTAACGAAATCCTTCCAACGGCTTGCTGGTGAGCTGATCCACATGAGTGTAACTTGTGAGTCCGTCCACAGATGGGTAGAATCTATCTTCACTTGAAGGGAATCTTTAGCAGTTTTGATGAGTTTGGTTAGCAGCAGAGCTGCTGCGTGTTCTAACCGAGGGATAGTTACTCTCTTGAGAGGAGCGACCTTTGTTTTTGAGCAGATGAATAACGTTGTAGAGCCTGTGGAGGGTGAGCGAACAACTATGTAAGCAACGGCTGCCATAGCGTCTTGAGAAGCATCTGAGAAGCCGTGAAGTTCTACAGTGGAAAAGCTCCAAGTACCAAACCATCTGGGAATTGATATGCTGGCCAGCATGATAAGCTCTTCTCGAATGTTGAGCCATCTTGAACACACTTGAGTAGGGAGTGGATTATCCCAACCAAGTTTGAGCAGCCAGAGTTCTTGTAGAAGAATCTTGGCAGTGATGATAACAGGTGAGACGAATCCAAGCGGATCAAATATTTGAGCCACTTCTGACAATATTGTCCTCTTCGTTAAGCGTCCTGAATGTGGTGAGAACTTTGATGTAAATGTGAAACAGTCTTCATGAGGAAGTCATTTTAATCCGAGTAGTGAGGTTGCGCAGTCGTCTAAATTGAGTGAAGAGCCATCTGTTGATGAAGCAACCAACAAATCCTTTAGAGTTGCATGCCATTTTGAGAGTGGGAAACCGCCCGCGTTATACAACTGTGTAACTTGTTGAGTAATTTCATTGAGCTGAGCCGGAGTATCAGCTCCACCAAATATGTCATCGACATATCTTCCCCTTTTGAGTGAAGGAATGGACAGAGGATACTTGTAGCCTTCATCCTTCACAAGTTGCAACAAAGCCCTTGTGGCGAGAAAAGGAGCAGTTTTGGTCCCGTAGGTGACCGTGGTGAGCTGGAAATCCACTTCATCATGATCTTGATCCTTCCAGATGATCCGCTGAAGATCCCAATCATCAGGATAGACTTGAACCTGCCGATACATTTTCACGATGTCCGTAGCAAAAAGATGATGAAAGTGGCGAATCCAGATGAGCACGTCGCTGATATTGAGCAATAAATTTGCACCAGTGTGCATGATGTCATTGAGAGATTTACCAGAAGATGTTGAACATGAGCCGTTGAAAACAACTCTGAGCTTGGTTGTTGCACTATCAGGTTTGAGGACACCATGATGAGGCAGATAAAACGGTGAGAAGCATGAAGCTGTAGATGATTCCACCTTTCTCATGTGTCCCAACGCTAAATATTCATCCATGAACTTCGTGTAAAGTTCGCCCATGGTTGAGTCTTGAGCAATTCTTCTGGACATTCTATTGAGGCACTTTGATGCTGTAGAACGTGAGTTTCCAAGAGCTGTAGGATCTTTTTTGAGCGGAATTCTTACAACATATCTGCCTGTTGAATCTCTCACATGAGTTGAGAAAATGTTTTTCACATTCCTCTTCTTCAGGACTCAAGATGTTGTCTGAATCATGTCTGAGCTCTTCTTGTAGCCAAAATCTGCTGAGAAGTTCATGAAGATCATTATCTGTCTTGACAATGCTGTGGTGAGCTGAAGCAGATTTGGTTGATGTTGTGTGAGCAGGTCCTACTATGAGCCATCCAAAGATAGAAGATTGAGCAATTGGAGATCCAGCATGAGATTTAATGAGTCCAGAATTTATAATGAGTCCATAATTGTCAGCTCCAATGATAATATCTACTAGTCGAGGCTGGAAAAACTTCTCATCAGCCAAATTTAAATCCTGCAAATGCGGCCAATCTTGTATGGTGATCTTGACTGATGGAGTTATCGAGATGACTGCTTTGAGAATATGTGCCTCGATAATTATAGCCTCTTGAGTGAATCTTGATTTGAGAGTGAGCTGAGCGGACCCGAGAGTGTGAGCAACTTTTCCACCTCCTATTCCATGGATCACAAATGATGATGAACGACATGAGAGCTTGAATTGATTCACCAGGTGTTCGGTGACGAACGACAGCTCAGATCCAGAATCAATCATGAGACGGACGTAATGATCGTACACTGACGTTCTGAGCTGAGCGATGACTGTACCTAAGAGCGTTGCTTCGTTGAGATTGGCATGTGATGAGCTGAGCGGTGGGTTGAGTGGTTTGAGAAAGTGAGTTTTGAGCTGACGACTGCACCAACACTTCAATGAGCATTTGATGTCGACGCATGAGCTGGTTGTGTTGCAGATGAGGTTGATGGTTGTTGTGATGGTTGATTCTGAGCTTGAGGTTGTGAGCGTGATGGGTGAAGCATGGTGTGATGCTTTTCGTCACATACATTGCACCTTGCTGCGCTTCTGCTACGCAGACGCCCTAGACAATTGGAACACAACTGCTTCTGGTCTATTCCTCACTTCCAACGCTCTGAACGCTGGGCACATCACGATGAAGTGTGGCTGCTGGCACTTGTCGCAAGGGTGAGCAGTGGGTCCAAGATTGTAATTGACGGTCTTGGAGTGAGCAGATGATTGAGCTTGAGGATATGTTTTTTGTTGAGCTGAACCAGATTGTGCGGCAGGGAGTGGCTGAGCGGATGTTGTGGACACGTTGGTTGATTTGCGTTGAGCTGCTTGCTTATTTTCCCTGCGACGTCCTCAGCACGCTCAAGAGCTCGTGCACGCGACGTTAGGAACGGGCGCACACTCGCTGATGTCGGGAAGTCTTGCGACATACCAAGGGAGTGCTCCCAGCTCTCCTTGGTGGCTCGGTCCATATTTCTGACAGTGAGATGAGCTAACAACATGTCTCCGAGTTGCTCCGAGACATTGAGCGAAGCCAAGCCTTTGGTTACCTTTCTGAGGGTCATCTCCAATGCATTGACTCCCTGAGCTGATTTAGAAGTTAATGGTTTCTGATCCAGTAATTGGTCCAAAAATCAGCAAATTGCCAGCCGCTTATTGTCGTAACGACATGACAACTGAGCCCAAGCTGGATCGAGCGAACTATCTTCGACGGGGTAGCTGGCGATGATCTGAGCTGGCTCACCAGACAAACACCTATTCAAGTAGTGAAGTTTCTCCACTGGCGCCAAACCTTCATTACTGAGAACGAGGCTCTTAAACAGGTCTCTGAAATGTGGCCACTCCGATTATTCTCCACTAAAATGAGGCAAGCTGATATCTGGTAATTTTGGCCGTCGATGAACTGAGCTGGACAAGTTTTCACATTGAGCTGGAATAGAGGAAATGAGATCAGAGACTTTACGCAGTAACCGATGAGCAAGTTTTACAATGAGCGCAAATTGATTTTTCTTGAAATAAGGAAGTTCGGCGGCTTCCGTGCTCCAAAGTACTTCGATGACCTCCTGATCTTGTGTGCCGTTATCAAGAAGGCCTTGGATTTGAGTGCGGCATTCATGGAGAAGTATAGCCGACAACACCTCCTCGTTAAGCTGCTCCTGTATCTCCTTGAGCACTGCAAGGCGTAATGCCTGTGTAGAACACCGCACTTCTAACTCTCGCGGTGGCCGATACGAGCGAGTGATGGGTGGAGTCACAGGAATCCATTTTGAGTAATTTGGATGAGCAAGAGTTGAGCGGTAAAATGAGCGGGCTTTTGCTTCCAAGAATTGCACACGTACACCTGTATCACCGTTGTGTTAGAGCGACGGTTTTAATTACACGCACGCACCCACTGTAAACTACCAAATCCGGCTCGAAGGACCAAATGTTTGAGAAATTTATGCGCTGGTGAATTTAGGATGATGGTAGTTACAGAGGGCGGGGAATTTTAATAAACAGAGCTGAGTTTTAAAGAGCTTTATTGATGAGTGCAACTTCGTACCTTCCAACAGTTAACTTGCTTGATTTACATGAGTAAAGATTTATAGAGCTGCAGAAGTGTAGATTGAGCAGGAATTAAGCAGTTGAGTTGAGCAGATGAGCCTTGCGGTGATAAGCAGGTGATGAGCGAAAGCAGGGGATGAAGCAGGTTGAAAAAAGCGAACAAAAAAGGCAAAGAAAAATCCAAACGTCCTTTTCCTTGTGCTAGTTGTTTGAGAGAGAGAGATGGCGAGCGCGCGAGCGCCGCGACGCTATCTTTTGGCGCAAAGACGCCTGAGCATGCGAGAGTGTGTATGCAGCGCCAGTCGACCCGACAGAGTATAGCGACGCGCGCATGAGCGCAGTCGATAATCACGAGGGCGCGCGCTTCAAACAGGTAAATCGCGAATAGTTATGAAAACTTTGTTATCGACGTTAAAAATCAACGTTAACCACGATTAAATTGGGAAACATAAAAAATTGAAAAAAAAAAACATTTCGAAAACGTTTAACAACGAGTAACAATCCGGGTTCTTGCCGTTTAGGATTAGGGTGGGGTGTGGTAATGCTTTCAAGGTTAATCTTCCAGTTCACAATCACGTTTAAAATTATAAAGCTTCAACTTATCAATTTTAATTTAATTTTTAAAGAAAAGAATGATTTTTATTTACTTTTTTATTAATTTGTCATGAATTCAAGATTTGCATGTTACGCATCAACCATATTTACAATCGGTTAGCTCACTGCTAAGAAGTAGATGGTGTTCAATTGGTGCATTTAACCTATGAAATTCTTTGACAAAAGTTGCCTTTAGATTGATCTCGAACTTGCCCAAAATTAGTTTACCTGGAAATTATTTTTACAAATTTTTGCTAATTTCGAATGAATAAAATTTCCATAAACGTAGAATTTCGTGCTCTTTTTGATTTCGAAACGAAAATAGGGGTCTTCATTTGAAATTTGTGATACAGTATTTCTAGGTCCCCGTACTATACACTGACGGACCAACGGGCTGTATTAACTTCTCTCAATTTCCCTACACTAACGATACAAAAATCCTAACCCTTATCACACGCATGATTCCAAGGAAAACCATCAGAGCAAGCAGATGGCTCCTCTTCCCAGCATGAGAGTAACACCAGCTCGTTTTCCAAGATGGGCCTAGATTACGCGGGACCGTTCCTCATGAGGTAGTCTCGAACCTCTCCTCCGGGTCATTCCTCTCAGCGTTTCCGGCGTTTCATGTCGAGGCGAGGCCTTTGCACCGAGGTTTGCAGCGATAATGGCACTAACTTCCATGGAGCCAGCGCTGAGCTTAAAAGTCTTTCCAATGCGAGCTCCGCCTTTTACAAGGAAGGAAACATAATATGACTACAATGGGAATATCGTGGCGCTTCATCCCCCCTCGAGCACCTCACTTCGGGGAGCTGTGGGAGGCAGGTGTCAAGGCACTAAAACAACACCTCAAACGTGTGCTTGGAAACGCCCTCACGTTCGACGAGTTTTCTACTCTCGTGACTCAGATCGAAACATGCCTCAATTCCTGGCCCCTCAGTCAGCTCAGCAGTGACCCTTCCTCATTCCTTCCTATGGTTGTGAGACCTTGACGATGGTGGAAGGCTTGAGCCTCGTCAGAACCACTGGGTCACTTACCTTTGCACCGTCTGAAAGGTATGTGTAAGGGATAGAATCCCCGTAAGAAGGGCTCTTCATGTGAATGGTAGCTACTTATGGATGTGTGTGAATGAGACGGAAACCCCGTAATAGGGCTTTTCACGTGAATGTTCCAATCCCCGTAAAAAGGGCTCTTCAGTGAAAGGGTAGGAATCCCTGTAAAAAGTCTCTTCATGTGGATGAGGAGACGGTATGGTGTATAGTTGTAGGGGACACGCCAAGAGGGAGTGCTTTTAGGGCGTGTCCCCAGACATACCCGCCCTCCTCAAACTACCGGGGGAATCGTTAAAAAGGAGTGGGGAGGAAGATTTTCAGGAGAATCTACCCCCAGCCAGGCCATAAAAATAATGAAGGAATAGGGGCTACTTACAGCCAGGCGACAGCCAACGAACTTAAATTGGCGGTCGTTCCTGAGCTGTATCCGGAGGTGCGCTTGACGGAGGAGCAGGGGAAGATGGTCGTCAGAGCGCTAGAAAAGCGATCGACAACACTACTGCCGATCCCCCTGCTTCAATGATAACTGGTTGTTGCAGTGGGCTAGATTTTTCCACTGTGCCACCCCAGCAGAGAAGGAGTGGCTGATCAGCAGCGCTCCAAGTGGACTCCATGGGAGGGAGCCAAGCTCCGTGTGGTGGAGCAAAGCGCCCTCCAAAAAATGGAGGCGGTGACGATTTTTGTTGAAGGTGAGCACACCATGGAGGTGATCCTGAAACAAATGGGCAAGCAGAACAACACACTGCAGGTCCAGAAGTGGAGGGTGGTTACCTCCTGGCTTGCGAAGGACGAGGCGAGAGGCTCTGTGGAAACGGCGGTGCGACTGCTCATAAAGGAGTCAAGTGGAGGCGCTGAGGGCGCTGGGCTTCAGACCCTTTTGTGGCGCGGGCAGAGCGCGTTCTCCACAAAGGCAAATGCTCAGATGCAGGTACAGAGGAGAGGACGGGGCAGCCCGTCCAGACATCGGCGGCCGGGGAAGTCGTCCCTTAACTATGAAAAAAAAAATGGAACAATAATTGCTGGGCTGCAGACCCTTCTGAAGCGCGG